>LNAC01000052.1:780461-1052657 GCA_002007465.1 Ailurus styani
AATGGCAAGATTTCGTTTCTTTTGATAGCTGCATAATATTCCATTGTATATATATACCACATCTTCTTTATCCATTCATCTGTTGATGGACATCTAGGTTCTTTCCATAGTTTGGCTATTGTGGACATTGCTGCTATAAACATTCGGGTGCACGTGCCCCTGAGGAACACTACCTTTGTGTCTTTAGGATAAATACCCAGTAGTAGTGCAATTTCTGGGTCATAGGGTAGCTCTATTTTCAACTTTTTGAGGAACCTCCATACTTTCCAGAGTGGCTGCACCAGCTTGCATTCCCAACAGTGTAGGAGAGTTTCCCTTTCTCTGCATCCTCGCCACCATTTGTCGTTTCCTGACTTGTTGATTTTACCCATTCTGACTGGTGTGAGGTGGTATCTCACTGTGGTTTTGATTTGTATTTCTCTGATGCCGAGTGATGTTGAGCACTTTCTCATGTGTCTGTTGGCCATTTGGATGTCTTCTTTGGAGAAATGTCTGTTCATGTCTTCTGCCCATTTCTTGACTGGGTTATTTGTTTTATGGGTGTTGAGTTTGAGAAGCTCTTTATAGATTTTGGATACTAGCCCTTTATCTGATATGTCATTTGCAAATATCTTCTCCCATTCTGTCAGTTGTCTTTTGGTTTTGTTGACTGTTTCCTTTGCTGTGCAAAAGCTTTTAATCTTGATGAAGTCCCAATAGTTCATTTTTGCCCTTGCTTCCCTTGCCTTTGGTGAGGTTCCTAGGAAGAAGTTGCTGCGGTTGAGGTCGAAGAGGTTGCTGCCTGTGTTCTCCTCGAGGATTTTGATGGATTCCTTTCTCACATTGAGGTCTTTTATCCATTTTGAGTCTATTTTTGTGTGTGGTGTCAGGAAATGATCCAGTTTCATTTTTCTGCATGTGGCTGACCAGTTTTCCCAACACCATTTGTTGAAGAGACTGTCTTTTTCCCACTGGACATTCTTTCCTGCTTTGTCGAAGATTAGTTGACCATAGAGTTGAGGGTCCATTTTTGGGTTCTCTATTCTGTTCCACTGGTCTATGTGTCTGTTTTTGTGCCAGTACCATACTGTCTTAATGATGACAGCTTTGTAATAGAGCTTGAAGTCTGGAATTGTGATGCCACCAACTTTGGTTTTCTTTTTCAACATTCCTTTGGCTACTCAAGGTCTTTTCTGANTTTTGTGTGTGGTGTCAGGAAATGATCCAGTTTCATTTTTCTGCATGTGGCTGTCCAGTTTTCCCAATTTGTTGAAGAGATTGTCTTTTTTCCATTGGACATTCTTTCCTACTTTGTTGTGTCGAAGATTAGTTGACCATAGAGTTGAGGGTCCATTTTTGGGTTCTCTATTCTGTTCCACTGGTCTATGTGTCTGTTTTTGTGCCAGTACCATACTGTCTTGATGATGACAGCTTTGTAATAGAGCTTGAAATCTGGAATTGTGATGCCGCCAACTTTGCTTTTTTTTTTCAACATTCCTTTGGCTATTCGGGGTCTTTTCTGGTTCCATATAAATTTTAGGATTATTTGTTCCATTTCTTTGAAATAAATTGCTGGTATTTTGATGGGGATTGCATTAAATGTGTAGATTGCTCTAGGTAGCATAGACATTTTCACAATATTTATTCTACCCATCCATGAGCATGGAATGTTTTTCCACTTCTTTGTGTCTTCCTCAATTTCTTTCATGAGTACTTTATAGTTTTCTGAATACAGATTCTTTGCCTCTTTGGTTAGGTTTATTCCTAGGTATCTTATGGTTTTGGGTGCAATTGTAAATGGGATTGACTCTTTAATTTCTCTTTCTTCTGTTTTGTTGTTGGTATATAGAAATGCAACTGATTTCTGTGCATTGATTTTATATCCTGACACTTGACTGAATTCCTGTATGAGTGCTAGCAGTTTTGGAGTGGAGTCCTTTGGGTTTTCCACATAAAGTATCATATCATCTGCAAAGAGTGAGAGTTTGACCTCTTCCTTGCCGATTTGGATGCCTTTTATTTCTTTTTGTTGTCTGATTGCTGAGGCTAGGACTTCTAGTACTATGTTGAATAGCAGTGGTGATAGTGGACAGCCCTGCTGTGTTCCTGATTTTAGGGGAAAAGCTCTCCATTTTTCTCCATTGAGAATGGTATTTGCTGTGGGTTTTTCATAGATGGCTTTGATGATATTGAGGTACACACCCTCTATGCCTATACTGTGAAGAGTTTTGATCAAGAAAGGGTGCTGTGCTTTGTCACATGCTTTTTCAGCCTCTATTGAANTTTCAGCATCTATTGAGAGGATCATATGGTTCTTGTTCTTTCTTTTATTAATGTCTTGTATCACACTGATTGATTTGTGAATGTTAAACCAAACTTGCAGCCCGGGGAATAAATCTCACTTTGTCATGGCAAATAATCTTCTTAATGTGCCCTTGGATCCTATTGGCTATTGGTATTGGTATTTTGTTGAGGATTTTTGCATCTGTGTTCATTAAGGATATTGGTCTATAGTTCTCCTTTTTAACTGGGTCTTTGNGGGTCTTTGCCTGGTTTGGGGATCAAGGTAATGCTGGCCTCATAAAAGGAGTTTGGAAGTTTTCCTTCCAATTCTATTTTTTGGAACAGTTTCAGGAGAATAGGTATTAATTCTTCTTTAAATGTTTGGTAGAATTCCCCTGGGAAGCCGTCTGGCCCTGGGCTCTTGTTTCTTGGGAGATTTTTGATGACTGCTTCAATCCCCTTACTGGTTATGGTTCTATTCAGGTTTTTTATTTCTTACTGGTTCAATTTTGGTAGTTTATATTTCTCTAGGAATGCATCCATTTCCTCCAGATTGTCAAATTTGCTGATGTAGATTTGCTCATAATATGCTCTTAAATTGTTTGTATTTCTTTGGTGTTGGTTGTGATCTCTCCTCTTTCATTCATGATTTTATTAATTTGAGTCCTTTCTCTTTTCTTTTGGATAAGTCTGGCCAGGGGTTTATCAATCTTATTAATTCTTTCAAAGAACCAGCTCCTAGTTTCGTTGATTTGTTCCACTGTTCTTTTGGTTTCTATTTCATTGATTTCTGCTCTGATCTTTATGATTTCTCTTCTCCTGTTGGGTGTAGGCTTTCTTTGCTGTTCTTTCTCTAGCTTTTGTAGGTGTAGAGTTAGGTTGTGTACTTGAGACCTTTCTTGTTTCTTGAGAAAGGCTTGTATTGCTATATACTTTCCTCTTAGGACTGCTTTTGCTGTGTCCCAAAGATTTTGAACAGTTGTGTTTTCATTTTCATTTGTTTCCATGAATTTTTTTAATTCTTCTTTAATTTCCTGGTTGACCCATTCATTCTTTAGTAGGATGTTCTTTAGCCACCATGTATTTGAGTTCTTTCTAACTTTCCTCTGTGTTTGAGTTCTAGTTTCAGAGCATTATGGTCTGAAAATATGCAGGGAATGATCTCAATTTTTTGGTACCTGTTGAGATCTGATTTGTGACCCAGAAAAANTGGAGAATGTTCCATGTGCACTAGAGAAGAATGTGTATTCTGTTGTTTTGGGATGGAATGTTCTGAATATATCTGTGATGTCCAACTGTTCCAGGGTATCATTTAATAGCCTTTATTTCCTTGTTGATCTTTTGCTTTGATTATCTGTCCACTTCAGTAAGGGGGGTGTTAAAGTCCCCTACTAATATTGTATTATTGTCAATGCATTTCTTTGATTTTGTTATTAATTGGTTTATATAATTGGCTGCTCCCATGTTAGGGGCATAGATATTTAAAATTGTTAGATCTTCTTGTTGGACAGACCCTTTAAGTATGATATATGTCCTTCCTCATCACTTATTATATTCTTTGGCTTAAAATCTAATTTATCTGATATAAGGATTGTCACTCCAGCTTTCTTTTGATGTCCATTGACATGGTAAATTGTTTTCCACCCCCCTCACTTTAGATCTGGAGGTGTCTTTGGGTGTAAAACGGGTTTCTTGTAGACAGCATATCGATGGGTATTGTTTTTTTTTTTATCCATTCTGATATCCTTTGTGTTTTAGTTGGGGCATTTAGTCCATTTACATTCAGGGTAACTATTGAGAGATATGAATTTAGAGCCTTTTTATTGCCTGTAAGGTGGCTGTATATTGTGTCTCTTCCTTTCTGGTCTATGTTTCTTTTAAGGTCTCTTTGCTTAGAGGACTCCTTTCTATATTTCCTGTAGGGCTGGCTTGGTGTTTGAAAATTCCTTTAGTTTTTGTTTGTCTTGGAAGCTTTTATTCCCCCTTCTATTTTCATGACAACCTAGCTGGATATAGTATTCTTGGCTGCATATTTTTCTCGTTTAGTGCTCTGAATATATCATGCCAGTTCTTTCTGGCCTGCCAGGTCTCTGTGGATAAGTCTGCTGTCAGTCTAATATTTCTACCATTGTATGTTACAGACCTCTTGTCCTGAGCTGCTTTTAGGATTTTCTCTTTGTCACTAGGACTTGTAAGTTTTACTTTTAGATGAAGGGATATGGACCTATTTTTATTGATTTTGAGGGGGGTTTCTCTGTTTCTCCTGGATTTTGATGCTTGTTCCCTTCGCCAAATTAGGGAAATTCTGTACTATAATTTGCTCCAATATACCTTCTGCCCCCCCTTCTTCTTCTGGGATCCCAATTATTCTAATATTGTTTCGTCCTATGGTGTCACTTATCTCTCAAATTCTCCCTTCATGGTCCAGTAGTTGTTTGTCTCTCTTTTCCTCTGCTTCTTTATTCTCTGTCATGTGGTCTTCTAAATCACTAATTCTGTCTTCTGCCTCATTTATCCTAGCAGTAAGAGCCTCCATTTTTTATTGCATCTCATTAATAGCTTTTTTGATTTCAACTTGGTTAGGTTTTAGTTCTTTTATTTCTCCAGAAAGGGTTTTTATTTCTCTAGAGACGGATTCTCTATTATCTTCCATTCTTTTTTCGAGCCCAGCCAGCATCTTGATAATCATCACTCTGAACTCTAGTTCTGTCATATTACTAATGTCTGCATTGATTAGGTCCGTAGCCATTGTTACTGGCTCTTGTTCTTTTTTGTTGTTGTTGTGATTTTTTCTGCCTTGTCATTTTATGCAGGTAAGAATAGATGGATGAGAGAACAAAATACTAAATGGTAGCAATGACCCCAGAAAAATATACAGTAACATAATCAGAAGAGGCCCGAAACTGGGGGGAGAAAAAAGAGGAAAACAAAAAACAAAAAACAAACAACAAACAAACAAAGCAAAACAAACAAAAAAATAAAATGAAACAAAACCCTGTATCTATATCTATAACATCTATTTCTGTTTCTATATCTATCTCTGTCTCTGACTCTATCTCTATCTCTATATCTGTCTCTATCTCTGTCTATTAGACTGGTGAATTGAACAGACCCTAGATGTATACAACAAAATAAGATTAAATACAGTGAAGGGATAAAATATGACTATAACAATGAAAATTAAAAAGGATTAAAAAGTGTTGATAAAATATAATAGTTAAAAAATGTTAAAATAGGAAAGAGGAAAAAAATTAAAAGAAAAGAGTAAGAAAAAAAATAAAATTCAAAGAATTTAACTTCAAACGACTAAAGGCTCATGGGGAAAAAGCCATGAATTCTACGTGTTGCTTTCCCCTAGCTTTGGAGTTCTACAATTCTCAGTGATTGGTGAACTTGGCCTTGGCTGGATGTTCTTGCTTATCTTCTGGGGGAGGGGCCTGTTGCTGTGATTCTCAAGAGTCTTTGCCCAAGGCGGAATTGTACCACCCTCACCAGGGGCCAGGCTACGTAATCAGCTCTTGGGAGCTTTTGCTCCCTGAACACTTTCCGTACAGTTTTGGAGGATGGAAATGAAAATGGCGACCTCCTAATCTCCAACACAGAGGAGCTGAGAGCTCGGGATCTCACTCCTCAGTGCGTCCTCAGAGAAAAGCAGTCAGTCCCTCCCATCTCCCTGGTCTCTGGCCGCACTCCGAGTTCACCCAGCCTGTGACTGAGCATTTCTATCTCTGGCACACAGCCCTGTTTAGAATCTCCAAACCTAGCAGATTCCTGCAGCTGCTCCCATGCTGCTCCTCCTGGAGGAGGAAGGAGGGGTTCTCTCTGGGTCTGCCACCTGTGGGGTGCCCACTCAAAGAGGAGTGGCCCGACTGTGCTTTGGATTATGGCCCAAGGTAACACTGAGCTGAGAGACACCTTCTCAGCTTGGCTCCTTCTCTCCAGTTGGCTTCTCCTCTCTGATACCTGGGAGCTCTGTCACGCTCAGATACCCCTGGTCTTTTTGTGTCCCTATGGGTCCTGAGACCACACTCTCCCCACAAGGGCTTCACCCCCCGCTTAGCTTCTGGGGTGATGTCTGTAGGAGCAGACTTCTAAAAGTTCCGATTTTGTGCTCTGCTGCTCTCTCACTTGCCGGGAGCCAGCCCCTCCCCCCCGGGGTCTATCTTCCTGTTGCTTCATAGTCACTTCTCCACACATCCTAGCTTCTGGAAAGTGGTCGATTTTCTGTTCCTAGAATTGCTGCTCTTCTTCTCTTCGATCTCCTGTTGAATTTTTAGGTGTGCAGAATGGTTTGATAACTATCTGGGTGAATTTCTGGGACTTGATGATAATCGGTCTCCTACTCCTCTGCCATCTTCATTCTTAGACAACTTCTCAAGTTGTACTCCCTGCCCACATCTGAAGTTCAAACTGTTTTGATTCTGCTACTTGCTGCCTTGAATGAAGACTGTGTTGTCATATTCTTTGAAATCTTTCCTCATCCTTCTGTTTTCTCCATCTCATTTTGTTATATATTTCCTGACAGATTGTTTTGTAGACATATCCTTATATTCAATTAAATGCTTTGAAAGTGTTTTTCAGTTTGCTCATTCCTGAATGAGAAGAAATTTATCAGGATCTGGGAATTGTCAACAAATTGGGTATATAATCCCCATTTGTAGAAAAATTTATATTTGGATATTTATATTGTGGTAGATTAGCTTATTGCTCAGTCCCCCATCCTCTTTTGAGGGAGGAGTATACTTCCCTGCCCCAGAGGGCAAGTTAATTGCACAACATCTGGACCAATTTTCAACATCTCATCAACATTCAAATAATTGGGCCCTGCTGCACAGGAGGTGGCTTCTTCAACTCCAGCAGATACTCTAAAAGATAAATGCTTGACCAACCACCATCTCCATTATGTATTGCTACCATGAGTCTTCCTGTCTACTTCCTGCCAAAGCAGCATACTTCTGCAGCACACCCCAGCAATGCACGCTAATAGCTCTCCTTTGTCCTAATATTCCAACTGTTCTCTGGAAGTCAAATTTCCTCAAAAGTTGTGATAAGAAAATAAAAATATTCTGTTTGCTTCAAAAAGCTAGGAGTCAAAGTAGAGAGGAATTCCCTAATTTTCCTCTTGATTCAGATTTTTCTGGGTAAATTTTCTGTTTCCAATAGTAAGCTAAGTGTCTGTCATTGTTGGAGTTTCTCACCCTAGGTCCGTTGGAATTAAAGACCCTTGAATTTCTCTTCTCTGAGTTTCAGTCCTGTTGTGAACCTGGCTATTCTGCACCTGCACCTGTGTTTCTGGCAATGCATTGGGAGAACTGAGTCAAGAACTCTCACCAGTCAGATGCCACTTTAAAATCAAGATGGCACCTCTATGTTTAACTAGTAAAATGTGCCTGACTCTTAGAATATTCTGTATTTTAGACTTCTCCCTAGGTCAGTGTTCCCTTTTTTCTTGTTTTTGTCAATTGTCTAACTCTTTTTGTAAATATATAGACTTTTAAAAATGAAATTTGGGTAAAGACAGGATTCTGGAAGCTGTAACCCTCTTGTGCTCCCAAGGATTCGGCTCCCCTCTCCAAGGGAGCATCTTTTCCAACACTTTATTATGCAAAATTTCAACCATGCAGCAAAGTTGAAAGAATTGCACAGTGAGCAGCCTTATGCCTACCACCTCTTTTGCCATTAACACTTTACTCACTTTATCACACATCTGTCCCTCTATCCATCAATTAATTCATCACACTTTTGGATGCATTTCAAAGTAGATTGTGGACACTAGTATACTTCCTTACCAAATACTTCAGCATGTGTATTATCAGGAAGAGTTCATTATTTGTTTGCAATTCTTTTTCTTATGTAAAATTTACATGTAACCGAACACAGAGATCAAGTACACATACATTCACTAAGTTCTGCAGATGCGCACGAGGAAGTACCCTCTTGCCCCTGAGCAAGGGAACATTTTTAGGACATAATAGATCAAAGTAGAATGGGGGCAGCTTCCATCAGAAAGAACCCCAGAATAATTCAGTCTCCCTATTAAGTTTGTGTGGTGGTAAATGGTGGGAAATGTGCCTTGCTATTTCTTAGATTCTGTAGCTTTGTCATAGCATTTAGTATTCGGGAGCATGGAGGAGAAAGAACCAAATGGAGACAGAAAAAGCCATGTCATCATTAAAAGTAAACAGAGACATGGTATGTCAGAGGGCAGAGGCAGGCACTTCATTGTGCCAGTGATTTATGGGGGAAGCTAATTTTAAACAAGCTTAGGCCAGTGTGGTGCCTTGTAGCCAAACAAACAGCAAACACCCTTTCAACAGCAGCCCAGAGCTGCTGATCTCCTCAAGAAGTAATCTCATTTCTTTGGTGGCGTAAAAGGCTATAAGTAGCTATTTACTGTCTGAGAAAACCCTGGTTGAGTCACTGAAAGCTGACCCTATTAATGTCATGGAATCATGAGGATTAGGGCTTTGAGACAATGGCCTGCCCCCCAAGAGGAAAACCCACAAAGCACAATACAGATACATTAACAACAGTTAAAGCAGAGGGCTTCCCTCTGTTTATTCTGTGCTGAAGACCGCTTTCCTTAAAATGGCACTTGAGCATCAGAGAGAGAGAGAGAGAGAGGCCATCAACAAAATTAGCACCCAGCCCTGTGGCCTGCTTCCTTGTGTCTGGTTTGTAACAGGGGTCAGGCAGGGCCTCTTAGGCCAATGGGACAGCAGCCAGGTAACAGGGAAGCTGGAAACAGGAGAGGCAGGAAGGAGGGTAGCCTCATGTGGAGGAAACGCCTCAGAGCTATGCCCGCCTGCCAGTCCAGGATTAGTGGACTCTATCTTTAGATTGGTGGCCTTGGGTGATTGGTTTTCTCTGCCTTCAGGTTTGTGGCTCTTCCAAATACCAATGTTGAAAAATCCATAGTTCCAAAGTCTAATCCTAGGGAAAGTCCTCAGGAAGCAGAGGCAGGGGGACACGTGTGGGTGGGTGGTGGGGTGGGGGAGGGGGAAGGGCTGGCAGTGGTCATTTTGATGAATAAAAATTTAATATGGACCCTCAATACATATGGTTCAAAAACCATCTGAAAATATCAAAAGATTGAGATGGAGGATTAAAGAGAGATTGCCTTTGGGAAAATGGATGGAAGTTTTCCCTCCAGCCATTTCCAACAGGGGGAGGGGCTCTGGCCCCCTTGCCTTAAGACTAGTGAAAGGTCAGAAAGACCCAGAAAGGGAACTGGATTATTTCCCCCTGGACACAGTGAACAGGGTTGGTATTCCAAAGGGTTCCAACAATCAGAGAGGTGTGCCTACTGACAAATAAGAACCGGTATCAGCCATGCAACTGGAGCTGACTTCTGCAGGGTCCAGTTTGGCCAAGTGTTGACTCTCAGGTTCCTGAATAGTGGCAGGTCTGGGGGCCTCATGCAGGAGCTGGCACGTCGAGGGTATGAACAGAGGGTCCAGGGGTGCTCAGAGCAGAAGCTATATATCACCTGTTGAGGGAGCATTTCAACAAGCCACAGCCAGCATGCCCTACCTGTGCCTGCCAACTAACCAGCAGGTGTAGGGGAGGGGGTACATGGTCAGGAAGCCTGTGAACTTCTGCTAAGCACTCAGACATGTGCGTATTTCCTGGGGAGGACGTGGCAGTTGTGTATGTGGAGAAAGAGAACTGGCCCTTGTCACCTTCAAGGGACTTTCCCCATGAAGTCTGCTTAGAAGGGGACCAGGACCCCAGTAGAGAGAGGGCACGATGGAGGATGGAGGTGAAACAACAACAAAAAAACTGATGTTTTTGTGCTTCAGGCCCTTTTGGCAGGCTGTGTCTGGGAATGAACCCTTCTCACATTACTTACTGTTTTTAAGTGCTTAAATTGCATTCATAGAATTACTAAGGGAACCAATTATATCTATGCAGAGTTATCAAAATATTTTTAAAAAATTATAACACATTAAATAGCCAGAGCTAGTATCAGTCCTAACAACTACCTTTATATATATATATATACAGACCACACACACACACACACACACACACACACACACACACATAGTGACAACTACCAACATTTTGAAGTATCTTCACAATCATAATGTAACTCAAAGCTATCTATAATTTCATTGGTGACAGTCACAAGCGCTAAATTTTCATTACTGTATGCACATGTATGATCAACGGACATGGCAAATTTCAGTTAGGGATTAGTGAAAATAAATACATGAATATTTTTTATTCCATCCAAGTTGAAGGAACCATGGGTAACTCTGGGTTAAAGGGCTCCCTTCCCTTCCAGAGCCAGCTGGACAATGGATCACCTGTATAAGGACCTGCAGGTGAAAAACCCCCAAGAGACAGAGTTAATTTTACGCCCCGGCACTGCCAGGAAACCGGGGATATATGGGTGCTCTTCACCAAAGGCATTTTCCAGCTTCTCATTTCTCCTCCCTCCTCTGCCCCAACTAGGAGGTTCAGAAATCAACAAAAGCGAGTGGTAGTAGATGAAGGAAGCTGGAAGAGTAAGGAAGTAAGAAGTCCCTCTTCCCCTGCAGAGGATTTCTAAGACTGCTGCAAAGTCAAGGTGAGAGGCTTTAATTTTGAGTGAAGTTTATAAATTCTAGTATTACACTGCACTGGGCATATTCACCTCTGCACAGAGACTGTTTCGGGCAGCCAAAGTGCCTGATGTTCCTTTCCTCATCACAGGGGTGCTATGTGGTCTCTGGGGGGTTTCATCCAGTGTCGCCAGATAGCCTGGCCTCATAGGACAGGTTTGAAACGGCAGTCATAGGGAAAAATGAAGTTACTTTGTGATTACACTCCTTGAGTCTTGCTAGTGCAGTATACAATGTCTATAGTTAAAAAAAAAAAATTCTCTGCCTAAAAAGGATATATGGACCTAACTCCCTGTATAAAAATTCCTTTGGACCACTTACTATATCCAACCACCTTGAGTTCCAACCAATGTTTCCCCGTCTGTAAAACAGAGCTAACGTTATATGGGTATGGTATGTGCAGCACCCCCCAAAAATTTGAGGAAAAAAAAAGAGAGAGAGAATTCAATGTGCTATTATACACAAAAGTTTACAATAGTGCCTGGTACTACCCAGTTGTTAGCTATGGTCATTATGAAGGTACTCAGGCCTGGCCACTCTCAGTTGCCTTTAGGGAACCTCCACTGACCCCTATGGTTCCAAAAATAAGCATTGGAAACCAGTGTTTCAGAATGTCTGCATCTGCCGCCTGGAGGTTGGGTGTTTGGGTTCATTCTACTCTTCCTTCTCTAGTGAAAGAAATGTCTCAACCATGTGGCTAGTTAGTTGGTGTACCTAGTACTTCCGCGGGGTCAATACCTGAACAGCCACTCCCAGGTGGCCCCCCAGATGGTGGCCTGGGCATTCCTCCCGTTGTATCAACTCAGATGAAAGCTTTCCCGAACCCACTATGGTGTAAGATGAAACCTCAGAAGCTATTTACTTGGAAAGTAGTTGTTAAACATCATGGGTAGCTAAGGGCCTCTTCAGTTGCTAAGGGAGGTGTTATATTTAAATTCCAGCAACAACAAACAAAACAGCTGGCGGATATACCACACCTGATGTGTAAATGTTTCTGGTAGGCCGAAGGATTATTGGGCCGGGGTCAAGCAATGCTGGACTTAAATGCCACTCATTGCTCACGGGTGGTGTGAAATTCAGTACCTTTTTTATGTCCCTGAAAGTCTGTTTCCTTTTAAATATAGCAAGGATAACTGGTTACCTCTTTCTGGTTGTTGGGAAAATCAGAGGAGATAAGGCCTGGGTGTTCAAATCATGTTAATAAGTTCCCTTCAACCCTTCACAGGAAGGGAATGCTATGTTTGAAATCAAACTCTGTGTCCTCCTCTCCAAGCTGGCTTTTGAAGACTATTTTGCAAGGACAACTTCCTCTGGGAGAGAAATTGTGGTGATAACTGCTAATATAATAAAAACATTTTTTCCACCATATTAGAGGAAAAATTATTCCACTTCCTTTGAGAAAGACCAGTTCACAGGTCACTTTGCTTGTCATCTTGGGTCCTGTTTCTAGAAAAGGGAAGGCTGAGACTTGAGTTCCACTCCTTCCCAAACCTTGAAGTTTGTAGTCCGCTGGGGTAGGGATGGACAAAGCACAAGATCTTAAGAAAAAAATGATTCTGTGGAACTGAGGGCACTAAAGGCCCCCAAGGATGATCTGTGAGGCACAAAACCTGTGGCTTATGGATTTAAAGATGACCTGAGAGCCCTTTGTAAAATTGTGAAGAACCACTGAAATATTCTATCTTCTCTTTCCTTTGCCTCTTCGCTTAAAACTTAACATAAAAATAGATATTAAAGGCTCCTATGCAATAAGGTGCCAACTGGTACGTCAAGGCTGACTGCTTTAAAACTTTGCTGCCAATATTATATATTCCCTGTTTAATAATTTACTTCAAGTTTCATAAAAAAGTTATTTGAAGTATGGTTACAAATTAGTAAAACAGTTTCATAAGCCATAATAAATTATCTAGTGTATTTTATGTAAACTATTAAAAGAACTTTTGTTAAAGCAAAGATCTACCCTTTGGCCTAAGAAATAATTTAAAGTGAATGTAAGCAAATTGGCCCTCTCATAGATAAAAAGAAAAGAAAAGAAAAAAAGAAAAGAAAAGAAAATAGCAAACTTATCAAGCTGTGATTTTGCTATAAACTATTCAGCTAAAAACTGACACAGTAACTCAAATTCTGACTATATGTAGGAAATATATCTAAATATGTAAATAAGCTGTATGCATACAGATACTATACCCTGAAAATTCATTAGTATGAAAAAGTGTGCCATGACACACAATTTAAATCACATTTTGTGATAATTCTAATGTATAACTTTTATTAGACAGAATAAATTGCCCAGAATTAAGGATATACCATGAATTTTGAGACCTCTATTCAGGGCTGGGATGTACCTAACATTTTTCCATGGTGAAAATGGTTTCCCAAAAAGAATAAAGAGATAAATCCAATTATATATCATCTGTCTTATTTTTTTCTATCATTCATTTATTCATCTGTTCATTTATTCAGTTCTTATTGAGCCCCCACTATGTGCCAATACATATACTATATGTATTAAGAAATTTGTTTTACTTTATCATTTTAATAATTGAAATTTAGGTATTTCTCCATTTTAGAGATAAAGAAATAAAGGCTGAGAAAGTTCAAATAACTTATTTAGCAACTAACCTACCCAGGATACTAGTGTAGATATTGCTGTCTTTACAACCTGAGTTTTAATTATAAGCTGCTGGAAAAAGGGCTTAAGGTTACATTATGTACATATATACTCTGTCACATCCAATGTGTCCTATGTAAAATCAGGAGAATACCCAGGATCCTCTATAGCCATGAACGTTTGCCAGTACTCAGGTGTGCTCATGTAAGAGGTATTTTGTTATTAACAAATGATTACAGAAAATTACCAAAAATTCATAATTGGTGCATGAGTCAAATAGTTACCAAAGGTTCCTTGGAAATGTATGGTTCAGAGTAAATATCTTGGCCTGAGCCTTCATTTTCTGTTAAAAGCTAACCTGCAGTGGTCTACTCTCCAGCTCAGTTTATGGGTACCAGTTCAAGAATCTCTTCTCCCTTGGTGGCAGTCAGTAGACATTCCATAAATACTTGCTAATACACTAGCATCCATGGAGGGTTTGATTAACTTGACTGTTTAGGTACCAACATCTACGTACTTTCTTGTGGTTCAGGTTCTAATATCTAATACCTGTGCTTTCAAAACCATTAATATTGTCACTTTTGACTTGGGTTGTATTTTATTGCCATTGTAGTCGGTATTACTTGAAGCTTAAAGTCCTCTCTATAATCTTTCCAGAAGATTTTTGATATTTGAGATTTCCATATTCATGTTTTCCTTTTTAAATTCATTTCTCTTTTTATCCCTTATAGTTCTCTCTGTTTAGTAATCCTGTATTTGAGGTGAAAATACCTTCCCTGGTATTCAACCCTTGGACAGACATTATTTGGTCAGATAATGAGAAGATGTCTCACTTAGGTCCCCACACATCATCATACTAGCAAATCAAGGTCTGGGAAATAAATTATTTGGTCTAATTAGAGATGGATATATCTCAAGGAGAGACCGAGACTCCTCAGTACATCAGAAGATCCAGTGAAGAAGTAGCTGAAGTCTATGGGAAGTCAGAAAACTTGAGGGTCACTCCCACCTTCCTTTTGGAGAAGATTCTTCTATCTACAACTAAAGTGATTGCTTGTATCTTCTCTCCTCACTTCTTCAAACATAGACACTAAGGGTGGTTCTCCCCACTCTGCTTTCATTGCAATTTATCAATATCTCTGAAGTAGAGCTAGTTATTCCAATCATTTATTCACAGTGTGGTTTCCTTCACTGTGAGTGTGTTGAGGGTAGAAAGCATATTTTCTCTCCATCAGTATCTCAAGCCTAGCAGATGACCAGGCACTCAGTTTTTTTTTTAAAAAAATGTTTGTTGAAAGAGTGTAGGACCTTAGGCCAGAAGTCCCACAAAATATATCCATGAATTTCACCCCCTTGACCGTCATTTGGTTGTATGTCCATCACTGAACCAATCAGTACTAAAGAAAAAAACAACTTAATGATTTAAGCTCATCTAGGCCTATATCTACAGTTGAGGTTGGGGCCCATCCATATCTAATGACAAAGGTGAGGAGGGAAAAGAGGCTAATCCTCCAGAGTAGAATCATGACACTACAAGTAATTGGAGAGAACTAGATACTGAGAAGGCAAATAGCAGCTATCAGAATAGTGGGTTACAAGAGCTGTGGGTTGCTAATAGACACACTCAGATTTGCATACCCCCTAAGAGCATCTGATTTTTCTACCATTTGAAATCAGCATGCCCAAAACTGGTATAATCTGACCTCCATTTTCTTGTTTTATAAAACTTAGTTTTATATAGATATTTCCCTTAAATTACAGTTCCTAAACAAGTTTACATCAGTTATTATAATATGCAAGAAGGCTGTGCTCACTTAGCTTGTCTCTGGTCTGCATTTAGCCCAGTACTCCACCTTGGAACACTGCTTGCTGATGAGTGCAGGCCCCTGTCCTGCATGATCTCCTCTTCCTCAGGCTCTCTGTTGTTCTACTCCTCTGATCGGATCCTGGCCCTGGCAATCTTGCCTGACCATCTCCTAACCACCAGTGACCTACCATTAAGGATTCACATCACGACCCTGGAATGTAGTCCCAAATCCATCTCTAACTATCCTTGACTCAGTTACCTCACTTATAATAGGAAATATTTCTTCCACCCTCATTAGGGTGCCATAAGATATAGAAATGGTATTTAAGACTCTGATTTGTTAATAACACCAAGTTAAACTGATCCATGTGGAATTAGAATTCTTTAAATGCAAATGTTAATGTTTATAATATAATATTACTATATCTCCGGAGTCTGTGGTAGGTATTAAAAGAGTATTGAAAACAGAAATGTGGGCACCTGGGTGGCTCAGGGGGTTAAAGCCTCTGCCTTCGGCTCAGGTCATGATCTCAGGGTCCTGGGATTGAGGCCCACATCGGGCTCCCTGCACAGTGGGAAGCCTGCTTCTCCCTCTCCCTCTGCTGCTCCTCCTGCTTGTATTGTACTCTCTTCCTCTCTCTGTGTCAAATGAATAAGTAAAATCTTTTTTTTTTTAAATATTACTATTAGCTATAGCACAATAGGAAGGTAGGATAAGAAGTAAAGAATCTGACAATGGTAAATTGGTAAATTTCCTTGGAAGAGGAAAAAAGAGTGACTTAAAAAGGCAACCTTTCAGCTCAAAGTGATCAATCTTTTAGACTGCATTATAAACACAATGTGGTAATGGTACGGGGTGAATCTGCTGATGAGAATACAGATTGTACTGGCGAGAATTCCTAACACACTTTGAAGAAGGAGGCCATACTTTTCAGTCTTTGAGTTTGATTCTTTGGGCATGAAGCCTTAGCAAACATATGCTTCATGGGAACCTAGGGGGATCATTTGCCCTTTGGAATAAAGCTTCTGTGGACAAAACCCTGTTTCTCAGGGTAAGATGTGGTTTTGAACATCCTGGAAAAATACACCTACACCTGATTCATTGGAGCAACCCCGGCCAGGATAGGGTTTCAGCTTGGCTTGAGCTGGCAGCCCAGATGTTCCCTCAGAACACAGCTTATCCCCATGGCTCTAGGGGAGTCACTCACCATGCCCCAAGATCCCAACAAAACCTTCTTTGTGAAACGGGAAGGGAGGGTCAGGTTGCGTTCCCAGCCCAGCTGCCAACCCCTCCCAGTTTGGGACCTTTTCTACTCTCCCTGGGGCTCCATCAAAAGTTTAGCAGAAACATTTGCCTCTAGGCATCCACTGTGTCAGAAGCCTGAAAGCTTATTTATATATATATTTTGTTACACTTTAGCATGGGTATAGTTTTAGGGAAGAAGGAAGAAATAAGATGAAAAGTCTGGAAGTTGGATTTGCTTTGTAATTCTTTCTGTAATTTTTTTTTTTCAATCCTAGCCAATGCATAGCCATCAGGTGACTTTCTTAGATTCTCCAAAGAGTGACTTATCTGAGTAGTTCATAGAGAGGATCAGAGGGCATGGTAAGTGACCTTGGTACCCCAAAGAACTTCTTCCTCTGAGCTTTTTCTCAGATCCTGACTCAAGAAGTGTAAGGCGGGGGTGTGTACCAAGGTGGCTTAATTGGTTAAACTTCCTTTGGCTCAGGTCATGATCTCGGCGTCCTAAGATAGAGCCCCGTGTCAGGCTCCCCTTCTCTCCCCCCTGTTCATGCTCCCTCTCTCTCTCTCAAAATAAATAAATAAAATCTTAAAAAGGAAAACAAACAAACAACAACAACAACAACAACAAAAAACAAGTGTAAGGGGATATTTGACCCCTACCTGCAATGTCTTTACTTCCCTTCGATGGTCAATTAAAATAGAACCTGATGTGAACTGGGCCATAGGGATAAGCTACAAAGTCACAGCAATAAAAGTGACAATATCTGCCTTTCTCTGCCCGATCTCTATCTCTTGGGGCCTGTTAGACCTCAGAGAGTGTATCAGTTAGATATTACAGTGTAACAAACTACTCAGAAACTCAGTGGCTTAAAACAACATTATCATTCACCAGTCTGTGGGGCACCAGGTGGTTCTGGTGTCACCTGTGCTCACTGGTACATCTGTGGCCAGCAATGAGTTAGGTAGACAACGCTACTCATCCTGGCTGGATGAGCCTCAGATCTGGCATACTGTCACTTCCAGAATTTTCTATTGGTCAAAGATTAACTAACACAAGACTAAGGCCAGAGTCTTATAGGAAACCACATCTAAAGGACATAAATGTAGGTGAACATGAAAAATAACCGTGTAAAGTTGGTTGTGACACTACTTTTGAAGAATCTTATTTTCTATTTCCTGCCTATCATGGGCAGACTGTATTGGCCCCAAATTTATATATTGAACCCCTATCCGTCAATGTGGAGAATTAGGAGGTGGGGCCTTTGGGAGGTAATTACAATTACATGAGGTCATGAAGGTGGAGCCCTCATGAATGGGACTGATGGCCTGATAGGAGTCATGAGAGGGCCAAGATACAGTGAGATGTTAGTAGTGTGCACCCAGGAGAGGGCCCTCACTGGAACGTGATATGCTGGTACCCCAATCTCAGATTTCCAGCCTCCAGAACTGTGAACAGTAAATTTCTACTGTTGATGAGCCACCCCAAACTATGGTACTTTGTTATTGAAGCCTGGGTAGGCTAAGACACTGTCCTAGGACTGAGTAGATAAAGATCACACTGGAAAGAAAGAGGAGGCCCAGCTTCACTAGCTCATAATATATTTTGGTTCACATTTGGCCTCATGGCCATTGATTAATTGGTTAGAATCCATTAACAGAAGTGAGTGATTAGGCTCCTCCTAACCTCCAATACTTAGAAAAATGATCAAAACACCTCAAAAGAGATCAAGGGTTCTCAATGCTCACTGGTCCCACTCTTTCACATGGATGGTTGCCAACACCCTTGCCTCTAGTCCTTGCTGTCTTTGCTCTCATGATTGCCTTCTACCCACCGAGACTATGTAATCCTTCCTTCTTTATCAAAGTTGCCTGTTTACTTATGAACTCTCCCCATTAGAACACAAGCTCTATGCTCACAGAGACTACATTGGGTGGTTTACCACTCTTTTCCCCAGGAACTAGAAGAATACGTTGCAGATAGCCAGTTCTACAAATTTGGCAAATCCCAAATGAATGAATACAAGGATGAGTGAGTAATTAACTACAGTTGCTGTTAAGTTTAGTTATCTATGATTCTTCCAATGGGATTAGAAGCTAGATGCAAGCAACGTAGGCAGGATGGCCCATGTTAAGGAATCAAAATTACAGTAATTGTGTTCCCCGGCATGCCTCCAAAGCAAAGACTACACAAATCAAGGAGCTCAGAGATCTGTTACTGTGGTGACATTTTCTAAATAATCAGTGCCTATGGCCTAATAGGCCTGAATACTATGAAGGGCTCATATTATAGAATATAGAGATCAAGGATGACTCATAAAAGTTTTATTTCAAGTCTAACACTACTCCTCTATGAAAGTGTACCTCCAGAAATTAGAAGGAACTTGTCACCTTTACCAGAGAGTCAGCCAGGGTCTTAAAATTCTATCTGATCTCTCCTCTGCCCTTCTGGGTTCCCCTCCCAGCAATGGTTCCCCCAGGGCCTCCATGGTTAAGTGTTCATCATCCCTATATTTTCATCCTGAAAGGAGATCATCATGGGTATTTCTAAATTGTTCATACAATCTTTATTCAGGAATCAGTTCAGGCATACAGAAGTCACTTGACTTAGGTGAATTCTAGGGGGAGGGTGGAAGATGGGGAGACCTGGAGTGGGTCAGATATCTGCCCAGAGTTTAGGAGGGCAGTCTGTGACAGGTCAGCTTCTGTTTCCAGCACTTCAGTCTCCAACTGGCTCATCAGAGCCTGACACTGTGAGGCAGATATGCTAGAGCACTGGTTCTCAAACTTGGGGGTAAATAAGAATAACCAAGGGAAATTTAAAAACTGTAATTCCTGTGCCCTGATTCCAGAAATTCTGTTTTAGTAGGCCTGGAATAAAGCCAGTGATTGGCATTTAACCAACTACCCAGTTGTTTCTGGTACTCTAACTCTGTGTCGAAAGGTACTCATAAAAGGAAATTAACCAGAGTATTACCTAGTCAGTTTTTCTAAAAAACCTTTTAAAGTATAATGTTATTTCCATGTAAATATTTCCATGTAAATGTTATTTCCATGTAAATTTGATTGAGATAAGCAATCAGGGGGACAAATTCATGTTTTCTAGAGGCTTTTGAGTTGCAACCCTTGTGTTAGAAATTTCTAAATTTTCATTCATTTGGAAGTGAACAAAACTAAAAATGTGGGACATATGATATATTAGATACATTTTCCTTTCTTTGTTTCTTAGATCAGTCATGATGACTTTATTCACTAATTTTCTTAGCCTGATCAATGTTTTTAACATTTCTGAAAATACAGCATTGTTTTTCATACTCTGATGGCCAGGGGGTCCAGGGAGAGTTGGATACATGTTTGCTGTGATGGTCATATCTAATAGGAACTATTGACCAAAGTGTGCAATTTGGGCTGGAGCTCTGGCCTAAGCTACTATTCACTGATAGTACCCATTGCGAGTGTCTTGGGAGATAGTCTCATGGGCACGTCCTTGGGAAGAAATCAGCTATGGCCAAGTGGGCCACTAGGAGTGTTTCTTTTGAAAACAGATCTGGTGATTTTTCTGGAATATATGGTGAAAGCTATATAGCTTGGCTCCCACTTCAAATAACTTCAAATAAAGAAGACAAAACCTACCAGAGAGTGAAGGAGCTTCCAAGTGGATGGAGTCTCATCTTGAGAAGGGACAAATCTGAGATATCCAGGGTCAGTGCTAAATTCATAGTTGGCCGATAAAAGAGGAGCACGCTTTTATCATTGTACCCCCTCACGCCACTCCTAATGGATATGCTGGCCAACAAAGATTTGTAGAAGTTTCTGGAGAAAGGAGATTAAAATGAAAGAAATGTGAACAGAAAGTTTACTGAAAGGAAGAGATCTTCAGTATGGTTGAGGGAGCAGAGGCTGTGGATTTGGATGGCCTGGTTTTGTGTCTGCAAATGAGCTGCGTGGCCCTGAGCAAGTCTTTTAAGCCGGTATCTTCTGTTTCTTAATATGTCAAGTGAGTAGATAATATTGTGAGGACTAAATGAGATCATCTATACTAGAGTACAATAAATATTAGCTATTTTTATTAGCAGCATTAATGGTGCTATGCTATTAATATAATGCAATAGAACATTACTAGTAGCATTAATGGTGCTATGTATATAGGGCATCCTGGAGAGGAGTCCTTGCAGTCCTAATCATCACTATCTTAGCAGACTCCTAGTCCACTTTTGAGAAAGCAGCCTGAGCAGCTAGAGGAATATTTCTCTGTTGATTTGGGGGGAGGAAGTATTTCCATGTTTAGAGCAGCAAGCCTTCTGATGGGGTGGGGGGGTTATTAGAAGAGTTTTTCAGAATCGCCTACCTCCCATTCAACAACATTGCTAGTTGTCTTCAATGAGCAGCAGCACCTCCCATTCTGGCAGGCAAGATACTCTTCACCTCCAAGCTTCCCCTCCTAGGTTGGTCCACACTGCATTCTGGCTGGGATTCTTTGGAATTTGTGGAGTGAAATGGAGTGGTTTTCCTAGAGTCTACATAATGAATGCTGGGGTCCCCCCCGCCCCGCCAAGTTGGCCTTGTAATTATTATATAGGCTGTCATAAAGGGAAAGGACTAGAGATGATTTTAAATGTGCCTAATTTTTTTTTTTTAAATCAGCAGTTCCCAGAGTTGGCAACATTTTTGTGAGGATGACCCATTCTTAGGGTGATGTTGTTTTGAGAATAAATGTAAATGTTTCTGAAAAACAACCTGAAACCTGACCATATGTAACAGAAGCCACTGAATATTAGTTTTCCTTTATTCAGTCATTCTTAGTGGAATTTATCCAAGTTGATGAGCCACCACAAGCAATACTCAGCTTCACGACAAACACGTGTCATAGACACAACGTAAAAAATTGCTCTTAAGGCTGCGGCGGAATTTCCACTGATTGTGTGTATCGATTCAAAACTGGTCACTCAGAAGTCTCTTGTAAGCATGAAAAATATGTAAACTCTGAAGGTGAGTGAGAAAAAGGCAATTAAAAACAACGCAGATTTTATGATTTAAAATGTGTTCATGTATGTAACCCAACTGAAAACACAGATACCAAGTCTTTGTGCCAGGACAGTGATGGTATATTTTTTCTATTTTTAGACATTCCCCTTTGACACCAAAGAAACCTTATTTTTTGACATTGAAGGTAGCAACGGATTTTAGAAAACTAAGCTGGCAATGGTGTGAGTTCACCATTGCTTATGTTGGTGAATGTGTGTTCACCAAGATGGTATTTACATGGCATTCATGAGAGCAGAAACACAACTCTGTGAAGAGACCTCGGTGTCTAATTTTCTGTCTTTCTTTCTCCTTCCCTCCCCATCNCCCCCCCCCCCCCCCCCCCCCGGTAATTCAGCCCACATCCTTCTCTTTATCGATCAGGTCCTAGGCCAGTCCTATGTCATCTCCATGGAGGCCACGCCAAATTGTCAACTCACCAACATAGTCATAAAAAGGCCCCCTGGAGGCAAATCCCAGTGAAATGATGGGAGAACCAAGATTGTGTTAAGCCGCATGTGTGTGGTGGTTGGGGGGGGTCATCTTCTCTTTTTCAAAAAAAAAAAAAAATGTTCTGGTCTCTCTCCACTCCATTTTTCCTAGAGTAACATTAGGCACTGGGCTTGCACAACTTGGAGCCTGTGAGTGGATTCTGCTCTGACATCTGTAAGGCTTCAGGGAGTCTGCCTCCTGGGAGCTGGAGGGGGACCCTTCCCATATGTGGATTTGTCAGCTTTATTTATTCACATCTGCATCTGTGTTGTTTTGTTTGTTTTCTGCCTGGTTTAAGAGCTTCTTGTCCTTGGGGATCCAGGCCCCACCCCAAATGGCTTACATTGGGTTGAGCCCTAGGGGTAGGAATCCAGAAGTCTTCATTCCATCTTCCTGGTGTGGCATCAATATCTGGAATGAAGCATTCCACTCTCTGCCTACCAAGGAGTGGGAATTTTGCTGTGTTTTTGCTCATGCTTTGTGGTATCCAAGAATGCTAATAATTGTGCAAAGAGAGAGAAATGACATAATAAGGGGCTTTCTAATCATTATAGATTCCTCTAAATATTAGAACCCACTTAACCTGCTATACTGTGTGTTTTCTCTCTATCATAACCCATGGGTTAGACTGATGTAGAGAGACTCTGGGCTGCAGGCGGAGAAGGAGGCAGGACTGGTAGGTACAGCAATGAAAGGAGAAAAGAATGCTCAGCAAAGTGACTTCAACACCAGTGTCTTCATGGGAAGACAGAATTGAAAACCACTATGGAGAGAAGAGAGTGTGGATGAGTTGAAGTCACTAGCTCTGTGTTTAGGGGCAACATGGTCCCCTGGAAACCCAGCTCCTTCCCTGCGGCTGAGCCCACTGGTGCTGATAGAGTTAATGCTGTTCCTGCTCTGATGGAAGGGGGAGGGAGGCAGCTGGTGGGTGCTGGGCTTGGCACAGGGCATCGGCCTCACTGCACCCTCCTCCTCTGGGGCTGCTGGATCACGGCACTGCTGAGCAGCTGTTACACTCTGGCTGCCAGAACAACCTTTGGAAATGTACTTCCAGAAGTAGCAGGGGTTTCTGTTTGGGCCCGTGGAAGGCGGGTTAAGGAAGACTTTGGAATTGCACCTCCCATGGGAGATGCCAAAGCAGTATTTCAGAAAGCCTCAGTCCCAGGCCCCTAGGCCTCTTTGTCGTGGTGCAGCCCATGGGTTGCAGACACCAGAGGGTGAAGTGAGCCAGGCACTTTCTAGGCTCCAGTCAGCATGCACTGGCTTGCAATCAACTCGGAATAGAGTGGGTTTTACAGAAGCAGGAAACTTAGCAGCAAAGCTTTTAGGCTGGTCCTAGCCCAGCAGAGAGGTTTGAGAATGACCAATAGGATTCTCTGCACTTCCTTTCTGGGCAGTGATTGGGATCAGACCCACCAGTCCTGGCCTTGGGCCAGCAGAGAAGAGACAAGAACAGACTCGGAGCCAGGCCACTTAATTTGAGTGTTGGCTCTGCCATTTACTAGCTTGTGTGATCCTAGGAAAGTTTCTTAATCTCTCCAGCTTCATCATTCATTTCTTCATCTGTGAAGTAGGGATAAAAATCACATCTATTGATTATACAAGTTAAGGTGTGCAATGTGCTTAGACTGGAATTACCCTGTAAGTACTTAAAGTAAAAATCACCTTGTCTACACCAGCAGTAAAGATAAGTCCCTCTGTTGGAGCCAAGAAGAGGCTGAGTCTGCCCCTTTTGGGCTGCTTGTATATTCTGAACTGGCAAGAGAAAGGCCTCGCCTGGTGGGAAAAAGAGCTACAGTGATATGCAGCTGGAACCGGGTTGGTAAGAGTCAACCATAGCCATATACATTATCTTCCCAGCTCCATGTCCAGTGATAACACCTCGATGACTTGAAATCAGCCATGCTGGGAAGTATTTACACCGCAGAGATGGGCAAATCCTGCAATCACTGTTTTTGTTTTGTTTTAAAGAGCCAGTTGTTGGGCTCCTGGGTGGCTCAATCAGTTAAGCATCTGCCTTTGGCTCAGGTCATGATCCTGGGGTCCTGGGATTGAGCCCCGCCTCGGGCTGCCTGCTAAACAGGGAATCTGCTTCTCTCTCTCCCTTTGCCTGCTGCTCCCTCTGCTTGTTCTCTCTCTCTCTCAAATAAATAAACTCTTAAAAAAAAAATAAAAAAATAAAACTCTTAAAAAAAGCCAGGTGTTAAACATTTTACCAGCATACCACTGTCTTCATGGGACATATTTCTACAGGCCCAGACGGTAGCAGAGTATGTCTCAGCAGATTTCAGTTCTATCTGGCCCAGATCTACCCAAGCATCCCTAGCCTAAGAAAAGGAATTCTAAGCTTATACTAGAATACAAGGAAACATTTCTTAAGCACCTGTTATAAACCAGGCAGCGTGTAAATGCTTTGTATGCATTTGATTATTTAATGATTACGGCAACCTTAGTAGTGTTTCCATTTTACAAGGGAGGAAAATGAGACCCAGATTGGGTAAATAACTTATGGAAGGGGGTGGTGGAGTATGCTACATGGCAGGGTGGATCCTGACTGTGTATCAATGGGTCAAAAAATAGAAATTCATTACCCACTTGAAGTTTCATGAGATGAGTCCATGGCATCCAAAGACTCCATATTGAACACACTCCTTTGTGGCTTCTAATGGCATTAAAATTACCTTCTGTGGAAATACTTAGAAACACCAAGAGCTATTTTAACTCAGCTAAAAGTTGTTGTTAACATAAGGCAATCATCCAAAATAAATCTTAGATTTTTTTCTATGTGCAGGATACTGTCCTGGGAACAGATTAATAAAGAGAAGCATATGACTTAGTTTCTGGACTTAAGGAGCTGGCAGACTTCTCAGTGAGAAGTTGCTTGAAAGGCCATTCCTGTCCCAAGGCAGGTGAGCTGGGAAATCTTTAAGTGGGAGAGTTCCCTGGGAACCAGGGTGAGGAGAGAAACTCTCCAAGACTCAGATCCTCATCTGCACAGTGGGATCAGAACTATGCTATTGCCTCATAGACTTGTTGTGGGTCTCATATGAGACTGTACGTTATAAACTTAGTTCAGTGTCAGGCAAATAGTAAGGATCTTTACATCATCAATACTGATATTTTGATCACCGTTCAATAGGGTAAGAGCTCTTCAGAGGCTTTCCCTACCAGAGCAAAGGCAGAGAGGGTCTAGACCATAGTGAGGGGGAAATAATTTGAAACAGCCCTTCATCGCTTTAGAACCTTTATAATTAAAAAAGAAATGGAGTGTGATGCGGAGTAAAATGCACTCACTTGTATAACCCTAGAGGTTAGGGTCTTGACTCTTATGGTAGTGTCCAGAGTAGTCCTTTCGAGAAGTCAAGATGAAGGCCCTCATGTGGTCAAAACTCTCTGATAGGTCATCATTTCACTCAGAATAGAAAATCCTTAGGACAGTCTCAAGGTCCTGTGATCTAGCCTCAATATTTCTCTGGCCTCCTTCCTTTCCCTGTCGCTCATTCCACCCACACTTGGCTTCTGCACTGCTGATCCTGCCTCAGGGCCTTTGCGTTTGCTGTTCCGTCTGCCTGGAATGTTTTTCTTCCAGATACCTACCTCCTTCACCTCCTCTAAGCCTCTGGTCAGATATCGCCATCCCAATGAAGTACACTCTGATACCCCTATTTAAAATTACAATGCAAAGCCCACCTCCACCCTGACTCTCCAGGTAGCCTTCATTCAGATCTTATTCCATGCCCTTAGTGCTTCTCACCATCTAATATCCTAAGTTAACTTGTTATGCTTACTGTTTTCTGATCTCCCTTCCATGAGGGCAAAGGGATCTTTATTTCATTTGTCAATAGATCCTAAGTCCTAGAAAAATGGTACAAAGCAGACATTCAAATGTTTGTGATGTGAATGAATGAATTCCTTAATCTCTGTAAGTCCCAACATTCTCTTCTTTAAAATAAGAGTATTAATAGTCATTTATGGGATCATCAGGAGAATTAGGGGAGATGATAGAAAGTATTAGCACAGTTTTGTTACATGATAAACCTTCAAGAGATTATTATTAATCTCAGATATACTACATTATACTCAGTCATACCAGTCATACATCTATAAAGTAGCTCTTCTTTTAGTCAAGGATTATTTTAATTAGTCGACATTGATTGCTTACATGATCAATTACATGACCATCAATGAACAGGAAGCAAATTTAAGCCAGGCCACAGGGTACTCAGATTGGGAATCAGGGAATAAAGCTATTCCTTTTATTTCTGTGGTGCTGTGCGATGCCTCTGGCCTCTGCTCTGGGTGTGTGCCCATTCTTTTGCTTTTGGGGGAAGTTTCCCCATTCCGTCTTCTCCAGGAATGTGAGGCGCACATGGCTGTGTATGACCTGGTTGTCAACTTTTACCCTAACTCTACATCACACCCCCCCCTTGTTTGCCCATTCCATGAAGCAATTCAGAATTCCAGGAAAGAGCATGCGGTTGACCTTGCAGGGTCAGTTGTCCATCACTGTCTGATTCAGGAAGAGCTGCTCATATATAAGCTTCCCCTTACATTGGGCTGTTGGGGGATAAGTAACAGAACATGGACACATGGAAGGCAATGAGTGGCCTGGCTGTCAGGAAGGCAGCATAACATAGGACTCGAGAACCCAGACTAGCTTTACGTGTTGGCTTTGCCACTGACCTCAGCTAGGTCACTCGACTATTTGTACTTCATTTCCCTCATTTGTAACATCGGATAATGATTCTAATAACCATAACCTCATAGGGTAGTTGTAAAATTAAATGAGCTGATGTTTTATTGAGTGGTTTAGAATATAGACAGATGTATGTAAGTACATGATTTTTAGAAGCCCCATCTAGGAAGCCCGTCAATATTTCCAGAGCAGCTGAGCCCATCCAGCCCATCCAGCAGGAAGTCGGCATATGTAAGCATATATATATATATATATAAGACCTGCCTTCTCTCCTTCTATGCTTGCTTCATGTTGGTTCTAATGAGTTTACACCAGAGTGTGTGCCTGGAGATTCCAGGGAGCAAGGCCCCTGATCTCTGCTGCTCTGAGAGATTAATATGTCTCCTGATACCTTCCGATCTTACGGGAATGATAAGGCCTCTCAGTTGAACTGTGTGCATTTCTTGGGAACCGCACTCTGGACTCTCTCTACCATCAATATCCCTCACAGATTAAATATTTTTTTTCCTTTTCTTCAGCCAGCTCAGACCCATTATCTTTGAATCAACGGCTCTGTATCCTAGACCTGTGCCTCTCTTCCTGGCCTAAACTTAATCTCTGCCCCTGAAAGCCATCAATTGCCCCAGCAGTGCAAGCTCTGCCAGCTGTTCCTGGAATGGTGGTTTCCCAGGGCCCCTGAACACCACTACCCAAGAATTCTAATCCTGGTAGGATTCAGGGGAGGTCAGAGACCATGCATCCATCTATCCGTCCATCCACGTTTGCTTTTTAGCAGATGGCAGCCAGCCCCTGAGGGTCTTTCTGCTGGCAGAGTGGTGTCTGTGACATTTGCACCAACTCCTGAAGTAGGTTTCATGGCAGCCTCCATATTCAACAGGTGGGTGTGGCATCCTTCATCGCTTAGCCATCAGAGGTCAAGCCTGGCTACTCTAGTGGCTGGGAAGGGATTCAGACCCCAGCTGCTGAGTCCCAGGCTGCAATTAATCAGAACCAAGGGCCAGTTCAAGGTCTGGACATTAAACTAGGCAGTTAAGCAAAGGGAGCAATTAGGAGCTAGGATCAGGGTACTTGGGCAGGGCTGGAGATATGGAGGTCAGGACCTGGGGGAAGCACAGGCTAGAAATGGAATTCAAGGTCAAGAGTGTAAGAGAATGGAGTCTGGATGTCAATCAAAGTGAAGAGCATAGGGAAACAGAGTGAACAAGGGCAGTGGTGACAGTTCTCTTGTTCATGAGCTGGAAAAACAGAGAACCAGAAAGGCAGAGCCCCAGTGCAGGAGAGGGGCTGATGCCCAGTTGCCTGGTGGTATGGCCTTACCTGGGAGTCCTCATTTTCATTTCTGTAGATCCTCATTAACTCTCTCCAACAGGTCCTGGCCCTCTGGGTCAGCCTTAACTGCTCCACCACAGAGGCCACATGCAGAAGTTTGGTCAATGGTGATGAGCACAGGCTTGGAGCCCAGATGGCCTGAGTGCGAATGCTGTCTCTGCCCTGTACAAACCGATCAACTTTGGCCAGGTCTCTGAACCTCTCTATGCCTCTGTCTCCTCATCTGTTCAGTGGACATAGGAACAGTGCCTCATTGTAGGGCTGTTAAAGGAGAGCGAATTTTAGTCAATATATGTAAAACACTTAGAACAGAGCCTGGCCCATTAATATGCATCATATATATGTTTGCTTATTATTATAAAATAAATGCTTTGGTCCTTGGAGAAAGGGTCATGCAGAGGCCATCAGAGCTTGGAAGTTTTCCAAATCTTTTGGAAGCCAAACTGTGCCAAGATTGAAGGGAAAAAAGGCTTTCGAATTTGGGATATTGTTATTATTGTACATACAGGGGGAAAAAATGTTCTTTTTTCCAAGATTTCGCCTGATTGCCCCAGAAAGAAAACATTTTCATTGTGTGGTCATGATTGGGAACACATGCGAACCACACCCCGTGTAGCTCAGCCCCTTTCTGTCCTTAGTCTGTCTCCCTCACTCCCTCTCTCTGTTACTAATTAGAAAGAAACCAAGTAGAATTTGGTGTTTCCTTCCCAGTCTTGGTAGGGGAGCCTGTAGTGGATTAATTACCTCAAGCAGTTCTGGCTTTCCCTAAGGAACAATCAGTGACGGGGCTTGGGGTCCAGTGGCTTAGGGAGGCATGACAAATTTAAATCTCCACCCGAAGGGAACAGAAATTAATTTTAATAGGAGGCAGTGTGGTCTGAAGTTTAGTGGAGGAGGATAAGCAATCAAAAGTTATGTTTTCTGTCTTAGCTCAACCACTAACTTCTTGTGAGACTTGGCCCTGTTGTAGAATTTAGCTTGTGGGGAAAATAAATCTACCTTTCAGCTAAGAAGTGCTGATGGGGGGCAATGAGCACAATAACGTTCAATGAGTTACGACTGGTGAGTACCAGGCGTGGTACTTACTGTTTATGTATGTCTCATATACTTTATATATAAAATACATATATACTACATTTACATATACACATACACATGTAATACACATGTAATATATGTGTGCAAAACACGTATATGATATACACAAACATAATCTACCTATATAACGTATATATAATTATATATGCACACGTATATTCAGCCCTCATGGAAAGGGCTGTGATTAGCCCCATTTCATAGGTGAGGAGACAGGATTAGTCAATGATAGCATGTGGTTTTCCCAGGGACCCAAATCTGGACTGTGAGAGCACCCATGTCATAATGGGTTTGGGCATAACCTCAAGTCCAAGATCGCAACAGCTTCATCGTACTATGTATTCATGTACACTTATACATCTTAGACTTAAAAAAAAAGAAAATCAGGAGTTGTATTTGAAGGGTTAATAAGATGGTTCAGTTGGCTGAGCAATCCATCCCTCAAATACCCTCATTACTTTGTATTACTCTACTAATTTACTTTGGATACAATTTTTGGCTTTGAGGTTTTAATAAATGAAACTAATTTTTAGAAAGTTTCCAGAAAACAGCTAGTTCCCATCCATATAAACATAGCATTTCTCCTGAAGGGATAAGGGGCCCAGAGCTGGAACAGATTACGAGCAAGATACTTGTTCTGAAATCAGGAGGGCAGTGGGATGGGAGGGGAGGGCAGTGGCGGGCACAGCCATGCTTCCAGGGCTTACCAGAATTGAGGAAGAACCCGCTGTCCCATGGTAAATTGGAGGTGGAAGTCAGAGGAGTCAGGCTGCTCATCAAGAAAGAGGAACCACAGAAGTGTTGGTTTGGGTGTTGTCTACAAACAATTCCTTTGCTCCCAGAGTCAACAACTTCTGATTGGCTCGGTTTTACGTGCAAGTGCCTTGCACAGCCCTGGCCGTGAGCTTCCGGTAGAACATTGCAGCTCTGCGTCTTTGTGGTATTACCATGGCCCAGGATCTGCAGTCAATGGCTAGTGGCCAGACGCAGTCTCCCTAATCCCTTCTGTAAGGACAACTCCCAGTTCCCTCTCATTCCGGAACCTTGCAATACGAATATTGTACAGAGCCTCCATTTTCCTCAACTTGCCCACTCACACCCTCCGAAGACCTCAAACAGAACATTATTAAGGGATAAGGAATTCCCTGGGGACATGAGGGAAACGAGGTAATTTCTTTACTGGTGGATATTGCGTGCCCCCATTAAACAGCAGCAAGAACCCCAGAGAAGAACGTATACTTGACAGTCTAAAACGCAGCTCAAAACGGGGAAGGCTTGTTTCAATCATCTGCCCCTTGTTCTGTAATAAAAATGTATTTTTTTTCCCAGAGAACAATTTAGTGTGGCCAATAAAAGCCCAGCTAATTTCTAAATCAGCATGGAGCCAAGTCAGCCACCCAGGAGCTCTCTCCTAGGGCAATATTTCTGAGGCGCACACAATCTATACTAAAGCGATCAGCTTCCCTCCATCCTGCCAAGGGGATACGTTAGCGAAGCCCAAAATATGACAAGAGGAAATTTATGTGCAACTTTTACACATAATATCTCATTATGACTCTTCCCAATCTTTCAATTTTAAAAATAAACAGCCTTTGTAATGATTTTACCAGGAGAACATCTAAACTAAGATTAAAAAGGAAAAATGGAAGAGTTCAGTTGCTGCGATTTCTTTCTTTCTTTCCCTCTGGTCTTCGTGGAAATTCACTCCTTCTCTCTTCCCTCCTCTCCTTTCGTCCCCTCCCTCCCTCCTCCCTTCCTCTTCTCCCTTTTCCCACTTCTCCTCTTTCTCGCTCTTTCCCCTCATCTGAGGAGAAGTAGAAATTTTGGGATCTGACATCTCATCTAACGGAACAAGATCTCTGTTAGAAGCAAAAACGACTCTGACTCTTTGGTACATGAGAAAAGTTTCCACTGAGAATTCAGTGTCATTTGTCCAAGGGTCTTTATTTATATCCTGTCCCCGAATTCTCCTGTGTCAGTTTCCTCCTCTCTCCTTCTCTCCTGTCTTACAACGTGGTTGCAGACAGAGACACACCCACGGTTACATCCTCCTGTGTTGCCTGCTCTGCTCATGTTAGGCCGCCCAGAACTCCTGGCTTGCTGTCCCCTTGCTTTGTGGAGCAGCCAGCAGAGCAAGAAACAATGGATTGTGGTCACTGGGTGGGGCTCAGCTCTTTAGAAAGACCACAATTCTTCCTCTGGTATTGGCCTGAAGCTTTATGACTTTGCCCATTTTTATTTGGTGGAGATATTCAGTTCCTGGACTCTCCCCTCCTTGCACATATATTCTCTCTCCCTTCTGCCTGAGCACCCATGTCCCGGGGCCTGTATCCTGGGACACAACTCTCCCTGGGAGTGTCTCCCAAAAGTAGTGCTCTGGGGCTGATTATTTATATTCATTAACTTACTTGTTCAGGCATGGTCTAAAGAGAGGAGACTCTGTCAGGGCTTGGAATCCACAGGTGAATTAAACAGCATGGCTGTCCTTTAAGAACTCCCTTTAGCTGGGGACAACAGCTATAAATAATTAAAGCCATTACATCATGAAAGTGTCAGAATGGAGGGTGGACTGGGGTGGGGCAGGTGTGACCGGCTGTGCTTGGGAGTGTCAGGCCAGCCTTGATTCAGAAACCATTTGCCTGGGTGCCTGGGTGGCTCAGTGGGTTAAAGCCTCTGCCTTTGGCTCAGGTCATGATCTCAGGGTCCTGGGATCGAGGCCTGCATCGGGCTCCCTGCTCGGCAGGGAGCCTGCTTCCTCCTCTCTCTCTGCCTGACTCTCAGCTTACTTGTGATCTCTCTCTCTGTGTCAAATAAATAAATAAAACCTTTAAAAAAAAAAAAAAGAAAGAAACCATTTGCCTTCAGGTCAAACCCTGGGATAGGACTTTCTGAGGAACACTGAAGGAAGAAATATTAATGAAACTTTCTCAACACCATGTTTCCTTAGCATTTATGCCTTCAAATTCTCAATCTGAGCTTGNGTGATCTCTCTCTCTGTGTCAAATAAATAAATAAAACCTTTAAAAAAAAAAAAAAGAAAGAAACCATTTGCCTTCAGGTCAAACCCTGGGATAGGACTTTCTGAGGAACACTGAAGGAAGAAATATTAATGAAACTTTCTCAACACCATGTTTCCTTAGCATTTATGCCTTCAAATTCTCAATCTGAGCTTGGGCTTCTGTGAGATGGGTTTCTACTTCAAGCTGGAAAAGCATGGTTTCCTGTGTGGATAAGAGGGAAGGGCTATTTGTAAGGGCACCCCGGGCATCAACAGATACAGTCAAATTAGAGCCAGAGGTTAAAATTAGAGGCACCTCTGTCTCCACCTCTGGAGACAGAGGTGCTGGTGGTTTGATCCTTGGCTTAGGGGTCTAAAGGTCTTGCTTGGGGCCATGAGAAGAGTCAGAATTACCACAGTGATCTGGACAATGGATGTATCCTGGGCTTCTGATGGAGGTTCCCTAAAGTCCTACAGAGTGTGGCCCATCTGCCCACCTCCCATTCATCATGTTCCTTGCTGCCAATAAACATATTGGACACAGTTAATTGAGCATACATCACATGTGGAGTATCATCAAGAGGGTACTTGTATCCATAACCTCATTGAAACTCTTTGGGAAGAGATCCTCTCATCTCTGTGATATGGATGAGGAAGCAGGTTCATAGATAGTCAACAACTTGGCCATGGCCCCAGAGTCATCAGTGTCAGGGTGAGGATTCAGCTTTTGGGTTACTAAAAGCCAGGCAGTACTTCTTGGGGCTGCTTGCCACTTTCTCTTGCATCCACACTGTTTACTTCTGGTTACATCCTTTGATTACCCTTGCCCTCTCCCTGTCTCCACTCCTCAGCCTGAGTTTTCCACCCTACCCCCTTTCCTGCCTCGATCTTCCAAAAATGTCCCTCTGCATAAACTTGCCCTTTTGTGAGGTCTCTTCTCAAACATTCATTGAGTAACTACCACTTGCTAGACTCTGGGGTAGGTGTTTTCACATATGGCTTGGCTTTAGTCCTCATGCTAAAGAGATAGACCAGAAGGCAGGTCCCCACCATCCATTAAACAAAAGTGGAGGTTGAATTCATAGAGTCCAACTAAGCACGCAGAACGTCACATCCATATAAGTGATGAGACCAAACCTTGCATTCAGCTCTGCCTCCCTCCCCTAGACAAAATTCACTGCTGCTTCCTCTGTAATCCCCTCATGGCTTTTCTTTGTTTCAGTGATCACCGAGGGGTGTGGCATTCTAGACAACATATTTTTGAACAGTGAATGAATCAGTGAATTAGTTTATATTAGGGAGGAGTTATAGATTAGCAGAAAAGCACATGGATTCTGAAATTGGACTGCCAGGGCTCAAACACAGACTGCCCCTTGCTTGTCATGGGATCCTGGCCGAGTGGGCTTCTCCTCTGTGTCATTGGCAGGGATGGAGCCTACCTATGACCAATCACTAGCAAATTCATGAAACCGGTCCAAACTGCCTCTGTTTTGAGTGTCTTCTGTATTCTCTATCACAGAGACACACAGTATAGCTTTATTGTTATTGTTATTAGTAATAGTATTATCATCATCGTCTCTTCTTTCATTCAAAGGTAATGTACTGTCCTGCATTTTTCCTATAATGGGAAAATGGGAACTGCATGGAGGGGGGAAGAAAGGAAAGGAAAAAGATAGTGTAAAATTAACATTTGCTAAGCATGTACTAAGTTTTGGGTTCCATATTTGTACATAGATGCCCATTCTCTAAACTTCCCAACCAACCACCTTTCAAGTGGAGAAATCATGTAGGTGCAGAAACAAAACCATAGAGAATGTGCATAATCTGTCCAATATCACAGAGAGCTATTGATAATCTGGTCAAGATGAGGAGGATGTCTTCCAGTTCCAAATCTAGTGCTTTCGTAGTCACAGAATTAAGAATTCTTGCTCTCTTAAATTCAGTACTAGGGCTTGGGGTCAGAATTCATGGTCTGGGTGAGACTTGACTGACAGTAAATTTTGACTCCTGAGTAGGTCCTGTGTGCCAGAAGGCAAACAGATTTCAGGACATGTCACCTGAAAGTCCTCTCCTGAATTTCTGCTTCCTTGTGTCTCTACTCCACCAAGCCAAATGGCAAAGTCAAGAAGTCTTTTTTTTTTTTTAAGATATTATTTATTTATTTGACAGAGAGAGAGAGAGATCACAAGTAGGCTGAGAGGCAGACAGAGAGAGAGGAGGAAGCAGGCTCCCCGCTGAGCAGGGAGCCTGATGCGGGCCTCAATCCCAGGACCCTGAGATCAGGACCTGAGCCGAACGCAGAGGCTTTAACCCACTTAGCCACCCAGGCGCCCAAGAAGTCTTGCTCTTTAAAAACTACTTGATATGAAAAACCCCAGAGGGAAGGAGTTAACTGTCTCCCTTCCTTTGTCTTCCCCCTCAAAGTATAAACAGTTAGGCGCTTTTTTCCCCCCTCTCTTTAAGTGATAAATTTGAGTCTACAACATGAAGTGGAGCACATTATGTAGAAAGTGCTTATTTTCTTCCGATGTTTGATAGGAATTAGGATGGGTAAAACCCAAACTCTGTTTCCTCTTTCATGCAGCCTGTCATTTTTGTCAAACAAGAAGCTGATTAAGTTTCAATCAAAAGAACAAAAGGCTCCAGAAAGATTCTTCTTGGAAAAGCGGTGGCTTAGGCAATTACCCCATGGAAAATAAATCTAGTGTTGAGCTTGTGACTTAACTCCAGAGCTGGTGTACCCTTTCTATGTTGGAAACATGCTGACCAATCGCATTTCATCCAGCCTCTGACACATGAGAGAACCTTATTAACAAATCACACCAAAATCTCTGGATACTCAGCAAGCATGTTGGAGAGATTCCTGTTTAGTGAATGTAATTCAGGTCAGTCTTGTAAATGGAAGGAGGAGGTGATTCTGTCAGGAGGAAACAGGATAAGTGGAAGGGAGAAAACACTTAAGGTTGATTGTAAAAATGGCTGCATGTCATTTCCCTTCCTCTATCCAGGGCCTTGGTGGTGCCTTCCCACACTGTCTCTGGACTGCCTTCTTGACTTGACTTGGCCAATGTCACCCAAACAGTGTTTGGAAGGTGAAGGCACATTAGGTTCTCTCTGGCCACACTTAGAACCTTGTGACCAAGGCCACGTAAATGAGCCTGAGCTAGCCTATTGGGTATGAAAGACATGTGGTCAGATCAACTCCACAGCCCCAGCTGATTTTGTGTAAACCACTAGATGTGTCAGTGAGGCCATCCTAGACCACCCAGCCTCTGCCAAGCCAACCCTGACCAGAACAGCCCTCCTCCACCCCTGCCAGAGAGTCATGAATCTCATGAATCCCAAGAAATCATGAGAAATGATGAATGTTTACAGTTACAGAGGTTTTGGGGTGGTCTGCTCTGCAGCAAAAGCTAAGCAATCCAATGATCTTCTCTTTCTTTTCCAGATTTCAGTCTCAGTCTGTTTACTATGACAGGGTATAGTTGTAATCAGAATTCAGAATGCCCAGTTTTTGAGATCTATCATCAAAGACTTTTAGGCATAGAGCCTATACTTAGTAAATTCAAAAAGTTGACCCCCTTATTTACATGGCTTGAAGTATTTCTCCTTTCAGAACTGGTACATTTTGCTTCTGTCTTACTATTTGACTGTAACTCATCTAATTTTCTATTTATATAGTTCGGCCCTGATGTCCCCACCCAGGTAGGAGATTCTGTTTGCTAAATAGAGCAGACTGATGGACATCAGGTACCTAAGCTGCCTCTGTCTTGAATTGTCTCATAATCATTGTCCCCACCCCTGCCTCCCCAATACTTTCTTTTCCTCCCCTCCAGGAGTCACCCCCTTATGTTATATTGAACTACATTGGAAGGGGTGAAGATTCAAGAATGGGTAAATTCCCAGGGAATCAGAGTTCTGGCTTGCTTTGATGAGCTACCTTTTCCTGGTATTGACTGGTATTAATAACCAGTCAAATCCAGGATGTCTTCCCATTCTGTCTTCATTTCATGAGATCTAGCAGTCATCACAATCAGATGTGTTCTCTTCAGCTCAAACACACATATAGTGTTCAGAGTTTGCTAGGAGCCAGAAACCTCCTGCATTTTCTGCAAAATGAAGAGACATTTCAAGCCCCAAAGTCAGACCAGATGAGCCCATCTTTATACAGATACAGGGAGAGAAGCCGTCACATGGATTTTCCTACTAGTAGCCAGCCCTGCCTGTCATGTCACCATAGCCTGCCTCCCCAAACTCAGCCAGGAAAACATGCTTGTTCACAATTCCACTTCATTTCGGGATTTATTCATTTTTTTTAAAGAAAGTCAAATAAACTTAACCTGGGGTTTCTCATGGGATGTTTCATGTTTCTGTTGTTTAAAGCACAGAGTATGCCAGTAACAACATGGGAAGGACACCAGAGTTATAATAGAATGAATGATACCTTCTTATTAGTCTAATGGTGGGGGCGAATAATGACGTGGAAGCATCTAAGACCACTGAGTCTTCATTTCTAGGTCAGAAAGTGAAAACTCCAGCTATGTATCCTAAGAATCCAGTTTTGTTATGGGCATGACATCATGTGGTTAGTTGTCCATACCACTGCTGTTTTGGCGATGCCTGGAGAAATAGCGTTTGGTACCTGACCCCAGACAGCAGCTTCCATCTGACCAATTTGGGAAAGCCCAATTCTGCCATAGCTCTTTCAATTATTTTATCAGATAATTTCTCAAAAGTACATTATAGCTTGAGTCCTGAAGCAAGGACAAATTGTCCAAACCATCAGGGATGGGGCTGTGAGTCAGAGGTGCTTTGTCTCTTCTGTAGGAAACTCTTAACCATCTTCTTCTTTTTAGTTTTTGCTTTAGATGTAATTTTGTGGTATCAATAACTGTAATGGGTGAGGATAGAGCTGCGAAGGAGCAGTGTTGGTATGTTATTGAAGTTAAGTTGGTGTAAACTCAAATTAGAGTATTGGAACTATAGGATGTTTAGTGTAATTCCCATGGTTACCACAAAGGAAATAGTTACAGAATGCACAAAAGGAAATTAGAATGGAATTAAGACATTTCACTATAAAAAATCAACTAAATACAAAAAGTAACAGTAATATTAGTAATGAGGGACAGAATATTATAGAATATATCAAAAACAAATAGCAGAATTATAGAAGTCCCTTCTTATCAGTAATTAATTTAAATGTAGATGGATTAAACTCTACCATAAAAAGACAAAGCTCAACAGAATGAAAAGGATGGTCCAACTGTATGCTATCTGTAAGAGACTCACTTGAGATCCAAAACAAATGGTTGAAAGTGAAAGGTTGGAAAAGACATTCCATACAAATAGCAACCAAGAGAGAGCAGGGGTGGCTATACCAGTATCAGGCAAATAGGCTTTACATCAAAAAAGTTAGACAAAGAAGGACATTCTATATTAATAAAAGTTTCAATGTAACTAGAAGATACATCAATTATGAACAATAACCTGCCATCAAAAAATAGGCAGAAATTAAGTGAATGGAAGGGAGAAATAGTTCTACAATAATAGCTGCAGACTCCAATACCCCATTCTCAATAATGGATAGAACAACCAGTCAGAAGAAGCGCAAGTAAAGAGAGGACCTGAGCAACACAATAAACCAACTAGATACCCAACAGGAACACATTGCTCATTGTTCTCAATTGTACTTCTTGAGACATTATCCATGATGGATGATATGTTAAGTCACAAATTAAGTTGTAGTAGATTGTAAAGGATAGATATCATACCAAGTATCTTCTATGACCACTGTAGGATGAAGTTAGAAACCAACAGTAGAAGGAAAACTGGAAAATTTGTAAATTTGAGGAAATTAGCACTCTTAAACAGCCAGTAGATCAAAGAAATCAAAAGAAAATTAGAAAATAGAGACCAGCAACCAGAAAACATACCAGGACTCTTATGTTGTGCCACATACAAAAATGAATTCAAAGTGATTCAAAGACCTAAATGAAAGAGCTAAAACCATAACCCTTTTAGGAGAAAACACAGGGAAAAATCTTCACACCATTGGATTTGACGGTGATTTCTTGGATATGACACCAAAGGCACAGGCAACAAAAGAAAAAGTAGACAAACTGGATTTCATGAAAATGAAAAACTTGTGTGTGTCAAAGGACACTATGAAGTGAAAAGGCAGCCCACATAATAGAAGAAAGTATTTGTGAAGTCTTATATCTGGTAAGGGATCAGTATCCAGGATAAATAAAGAACTCCTAAAATTCAACAACAAAAATACAAACAAACCAATTAAATGACTAAGGATTTGCATAGGAAGTTCTCCAAAAAGGACATACAAATGTTATGTAAGCACATGAGAAGATACTCAACATCACTAATCATTAGGGAAATGCAAATCTGAACTACGGTGAGATACCACCTCATGCCCGTTAGGATGGATACCATCCAAACAAAACAAAATATCAAGTCTTGGTGGGGATGTGAAAAAAATGGGAGTCATGTACATTTGGCAAGAATGCAAGATGGTGCATCCGCTGTGGAAAACAGTATGGTGTTTCCTCCCAAAATTAAAAATATAATTACTGTATAAGCCAGCAATTCCACTTCTGGGTATATAATCCAAAGAATTGAAAGCAGGGTCTCAGAGCTATCTGTGTATTCATGTTGATGGCAACATTATTCCTGTTAGCGAAACATGAGAGTAACCCAAGTGTCCTTTTACAGAAGAATGGATAAACAAAATGTAGCATATGCCTAAAATGGACTATTAGCCTTAAAAAAATGGAAGGAAATTTTGACATTTGCTATAACCTGGATGAACTTCAAGTACATTATGCTGAGTGAAATAAGCCAGTCACGAAAGACCAATACTGTGTGATTCCACTTATGTGAGGCTCCTAGAGTAGTCAGATTTAGACAGAAAATGGAACGTTGGTTGTCAGAGGCTAGGGAGAGGGGAGAATGGGAAGTTACTGTTGATTGGGTATAGCGCTCCCATGTTATGAGATAGTAACAGATCTGGAGATGGATGTTGGTGATGGTTGCACAATATGAGTGTACTTAATACCACTGAACTATGTACTTAAACCTGGTTAAGATGGTAAATATTAGTTATATGTATTGTTCCATAATTAAAAAAAAAAAAAGAAAAACACCTTTTTTAAAATGTCAGAGCACATCATCCTGTTCCCAGAAATGAGATCATAATAGTGAATGAAAGAGTCAGATTGAGCTAAGGGGTCTGTGGTTGAAGACCCCTACGTGCATAGCAACTACCTTAGAGGAACACCAGACACATTTGCCCTACTTCTTTTGGGAACACCAGAGAAGATGACAGTTCAGTGGGTATACATGAGCCAACCATTCATCGTTGGATGGACTTGGGAGCCTGAGGCAACCAGACTTTGAATTGAGGACCTTCAGTGAAAGAGGTTTAGAAGCAGGAAACTTACCCAACTGGGGCCAGGACTCTATTCCTCAATGTACAGCCCCTCCCCACGTTTTCCAATGCTGTCATAGAGCTGTGTGTTGTTTCAGTCAGGGGAAAAATATTCAGAGATGCATTAGCCTTGAGAGTTGGCTATCTCAAGACTTTGTGAATGGTTAAATAAGCAAAAAATGACTCTGAATGTCCTCATCGCCGAGGTGTATGGAAGGGCTAGGGTGGAGCTAGCTGAACCAACTCAGCAGGGAATTGTTTTATGAAAATTCAGACTCCTACTGAGATTGCTTGTATTTCAGAATTCATTCAACAGCTGCAGAGACATCATTCATGGGTGTGAATTGAAATGATACAATTTGCCATCTTTTCCCTTGAGGAAGACCCTGGCTTCTCCCAGGGGCTCTATAGAATTAGATTTCTTGAACTACCATGAAAAGTTGTGACCTTGGATTCCTTCCTTCCTTCCTTCCTTCCTTCCTTCCTTCCTTCCTTCCTTCCTTCCTTTCTCTCTTCCTTTCTTCCTTTTTTCTCTCTCTCTCTTTCTTTCTTTCTTTCTTTCTTCCTTTCTTTCTGTAGCAAATACATTCTCCTCTGTAGAAATGGTTTTTATCTGTCCATTGACCCCTGGGTAGGATGAGGGTGTTCTGGAGTCTGGGGGTGGCTGCGAGTCCCCAGATGTGGACCAGAGGGAAGTAGAAGTGGGTGGAACTTGTTTACTTCCTGCAGGCTCCGCTGCTGGATTCGTACCAGCTATGGATTTGGAGTGACTGCTAGAATTTCATTCCAGCTGCCAGTGGATGAGGCAAAGAGTGTTCCCATTCTACCCGCACTCTGCCATCTCCAGGCTCTGGGAAACGAACAAACAAACAAACAAACAAACAGGACAGGGAGGATGTAGAGCCATCAATGAAATAAATTGCATTTATAATTTCAGTAATGAATGCTTCAAAGTGGAGAGTAAGTTTAGTGTTATTTTGTAGAAGAAAAAGTAAAATAATCAATGAATTCACCCAATAGTAATTATTTTTAGTAGACCTGCCAGGTATGAAGCATATTCTGTATGCCTGTCACTGTGAAAAGAGCCTTGCATGCATTTACTCATGGAATCCTCACCACACCAGCTTGAGAGAGAGACTGGGACACTCAGTGTGGATATGGAGAGTGAGACGCAGAGATGTCACGTGGTTTGCCCAATTTTAGCTGGTAAGATTTGAACTCAGGCAGTCTGATTCTAGAAACACATTCTGAAAAACTGGCATCTGGTCACCTGCTCAGTCTGACTTTGGCTTTGGAGAAATTCTAATTTTAAAGTGGCCAAGGTACACTTGTTATTCATGTTAGATACAGAGGCTTGGGGTGTTTTTTGGTTTTTTGCTTTTTTCAGTTGTGTTGTTGAGGGGCAGTTATACAAAATAAACATATGTCTGCTTTGAATTTTTTAAAGTTACAGTGAAACATCTAGAAATGATCTCTGGACAGGGCAGAGGCAAAGAGACCACGTTAAGTTCTGGAGGCTTCAGGAAGGCAAATCATAGTTTGGAAACAGGATGGTGCTGATTTGTCTGCTGTAGCTTCAGGCCAGGCCTAACCACAACTTTGGGCTGTCCAGGGAGGGGTAGTGAAGTGAAAGTCTTTATGACTTTCTCTAAGGTAACCGTGGCTGGGACAGGCTGGGAAGATGGGTGAGCATCTGTCTCATAAGGATAAAAGAAAAACAGTTGCCTCCAATTACCATCTGAGAGGGAATTAGGAACTGTAAAAATCAGGGATAGCTGCAAGAATTATAAAGTATGTAACATCCCATATTTTTCCCTACCATTAATTTTTTTTTCTCCCCGCCCTGCTGAATGTTATGTCTGATTCCTTCCTCCTCCTTCCTATTAACTTAATCAATAATATACATCAGATAGAGACAGGCATCAGTGGGGTCACCTGGCACATATTTCAGGGTAGCACAGAGTAGGAAAAACTTGTATGGATACGGTTGATGTGGATGCTCTATTAGAAAATAATGGTGATTCGGTGAAAGATGCTACTCATTCATGAATTCATCTGTTCATCCATTCATTCATCCCCTAATGAGTGCTCATTAAACATTTATTATGTGTAGGTGATGGGGAGATACCAGGTTTTACATAGATTCCTGATCTCTCAGAGCATAAACTACAGGAGGGGAGGCAGAATTACTGTCAAATATGTAATAGACAATACAAGCATCCCATTGGCATGTGTGCTCGACAGAGAAATTAAGCTGGGCCACATGATCGAGAGTGAAGTTAGATCATGTGGTCAGGAAAGACCTCTCAGATGAGGAGATATTTACTGAAGGAAAAGATCTGCATGATGAGAAGAACCAGTAATGTGAAGAGCAGAGTAAAAGCGCTATAAGCCAGAGAACTACTTGCAAAAAGGTTCTGAGACAGACCCTACCAACCACATTTGCAGCATTGAAAGAAAGTTGATGGTCTGCAGCATAATGGACAAAGACAGAGTGTTTAGGTATGAGGTCAGAGAGGTAGAAAGGAGCAGAAATTGTTGGGTGTTAAAAGCTCAACTAAGGAATCTGGCGTTTGTTCTAAACCTGATGGAAACCATTGGTTAAGAGAAGCCTGGAAGTCATGAGATCTGATTAGTGTTTCAGAAAGATCAATCCGTCTGATACATGGATGTAGGATTGTATGAGGGACAAGAATGGGCAGCAGGAGGCTATTGCTATAGGTGTGAGAGGGTCTGTGGAAGTTAGATATGTATAGAGTGGGTGAATTATGGAGTAGAGGACAAGATGGCATCCGCTGGTAGAAATCATGAGTTCTCTTTCATCCTCTCATTCTTTCCAAAGAAATGTATTGAGCACTTACTTTTCTATGTACCTACTATGCAAAAATGAGTGAGTTAATTTAACATTCTGTATCAACTGTATTCAAATAAAAATAATTTTTTAATTAAAAAAAATTGGTATGTTAAAATCCCTGACCCTAAGGAACCCAAAATCCTAGTGGGGAAGCCCAGGTGACAAACAAATAATTAAAATACATGTTGATAAATACTGCAATCAAGTGGTATATGTGGAGGCTATGAGACTCCAAAGGAAAGAATGATTAGCTATTTTAAAATTAAATATGTCAGCCTTCTGACAGACGTTATTTTTATTGAATTCTATCTATTGGTCCATTGGGTTGGATTAATGTGTAAAAGCTCAATAAAATTTATGTCAGTCAAATGTTTGCATTCATGTTCTCAACATAAAATTGTTTGATAACTCCAGACAGCTCACTTCTGCTTCCTTCGCATCTATGAAATAGCCTAAGTCATTACCACCTCCAACCTTGCACCCTGGGGTAGACTGTGGTAGTCACACTCTGGTTTCACCAGCTCAGTGACCTCTGGTTAAAGCCGGGAACTCTGGAAGCCAGCTGGGTTCAGGGGATGCTCATACCCTCTGTGTGGACCACTGGGGATGAGAGAGAGGTTGCACTACTTCCAAAATATCTTCTTTCTTTGTTTTTATTTTAAAAAAATTGAAATCTAATTTACATACAATAAAAATCACTTTTTCTGGTTATACAGTTCTAGGAGTTTTGAAATATGAGTAACACCTAACTACCACCAAAATCAAGATATGGAATATTAACAACCACCCTCCCCCAAATCTTCCACCCACGTCCAACTTCAGAGTCTGATCTGTTTTCTGTTCCTGTAGTTTTCATATTTTCCAGCATATCATCTGTCTTGGTCTGTTCAGGCTGTTGTAGCAAAAACACTATAGACTGTGTGGCTTATATAAAATACATCCATTTCTCAAAGTTCTGGGAGCTGGGGAGTCCAAGATGAAGGTGCTGGCAGAGTCAGTGTTGGTGAATGCCTGCTTCCTGGTTCACAGATGGCCGTCTCTCACTGTGTCTTCACAAGGAGGAAGGGGCGGGGGGCTCTCCGAGGTCTCTTATAGAGGGGTGCTAATCCCAACTACAAGGGTTCTGTCCTGATGGACTAATCACCCCCAATGGCCCTGCTTCCAAATACCATGATGCTGGGGATTAGGTTTCAATATTTACATTTGGAGGACATATTCAGTCCATAAAAACATGTACACAAAACCATATAGTATGAATCTGTTTGTTAGCAGTTGGTTTCTTTTTTTAATACTGAATATATGTCAGCGTATGGATATACCAGTTTAGCAGTTCTTCACTTCAAAGACATTTGGGTTGTTTCCAGTTTTTGATGATTATGAATAAAGCCACAGTAATGTTCACAATAGCTTTTTGGTGTGTGTGTTTTTTTTTTTTGATAAATGTAAAGTTTCACTTCTCTTGAATAAATACCCAAGAGAAAAATTGCTGTAAGCATATATGTTCAATTTCATAAGAAACTCTCAAACTATTTTCTAAAATGTCTGTGTTGTTTTGTGTTTCCACTAGCAATTAAAAGAGTTCCAGTTAATCTGTGAAATTGCCAGCATGAGATACTGTCAGTTTTATTTTTTTTCATTTTAGCTATTCTAGTGAGTATCTCATTTTGATTTTAATTTGCATTTTCCTAATAAATTAATGTTGAGCATTTTTGCTTGTGCTCCTCCCACATATGATGCTTTATATAATGTAAGTCTCGTTATTCAACTATACATATATGTGTTTAGTCTTCTCTTGGCAGTGCTGGAGATGCACAATTCATTAAGTCTCAGTGTTTCCCCTCAGGAACTTTCTGCCATGTAATGCAGATAAATATATCATACACCCAAATGTAATGGGAGTGGTTCAGTGGGAGTTCTGAGTAAGGTAAGATTATAACCTTTTAGGACAACAGGAAATAGTCCTCAGAAAGCACACAGACAGACTTTGAGAGGGCTTCAGAATTTCATTTTGAAAGGCACACTGGGACTGGGCCATTGGAGAGTGGGTCCCCCAGAGCAGGGGGGAATCCCAGAAATTATGGAGACAGTAAAGAAACTTGCTGTACTGGAAGCAAAAGGGCATGTGCAGGACAGAGATGGGGAAGAGGAAATTGCACAGAGCATAGCACAGAGGTCTGCGTTGGTCAGAGAGACGGCCTCACGGAGGAGAGGGAGGTAAGAGATGATGGAACAAATATAGCCTCAGAGGTCAAGAAGAAGAAGATTGAGGGGACTTGATTGAATGAATGGTCGTCACAATGTTCTCTGAGAGTGTGAAGAGGGATGGGGTGGGGCTCAGACATGGGTGAAGCGAGGAGAAGTACATGGAGGCTCAGAGCCTGTCCTGGCTACCCTTCCCCTGGGCCCGGTTCTCCTGCCCTGGCTGCTGAAGCTGAGAATGCCCTGTGGCAACATGCCTCAGAGGAGGGATGAGACAGTTTCATCCACAGCTAAGATCCTTCCTTGCTCCGCTTGCCTGGCTCTGCCTCCATCTCCAGCCTCCAGTCTGGGTAGCAGCCAATTGAGCAATTTGCATCTTCCTCCCACACACCGTAGACATCACCATATTTGTCTTCAGTGGTCTGCCAGGTCAGAGGCCCCCTAAAAGTGGAAAATTAATGAGGCACCTCCCAACATCTTCTCCACTGGAGTGATCACCATTATGGTGGGGCCAGGGCAGGACCAGTGTAGGAACCTACACGGATCCCAGTCTGTCATGGCAAAGAGGCGCTGGAGTTCAGAGAATCTCACTTGCCATACGGCAATGCCGCTGAACAAAGTCTGGGGACTCGTGGCTTGATCTGGGCAGTAGAGAATCTTCTCTCGCTCAGGAAGAATCCTCGGGCAGAACGGTGAGGCATGCGTGCTGCAGCCATAGAAGGCGTGAGCTGTGAGCTGGTGTCAATGAGACCACAAGTCAGCCCCAATCATTGTAGACAACCTGCAGTTGCTTCTGGAAAGCAGGCTCTGACAGCAATGAAGAACAAGACAGGAACTTGAAGCCTTGTCAAAAAGTGTGATTTGGTTTTGCAGTCAACTCAGAAATGTGAAGCTTTTGCATTTCCCTATGTATTGGCACCATGTAAGAAATACTAATATTGCTACCTGATATTTGTCGCGTCTTGCTATACATCAGTCACCCCATTAAGCATTTTATTTTCATCAAATTATTCATTCGACCATCATAAAAGCGGTATGAATAAGACTTATTTCTCCATTTTAGAGATGTGAACACTGAGCTGTAAAGAGGTCAACTAACTAAAAAGAAAAAAAAAAGTCAACTAACTTGTTCAGGGTCATCTTGAGAAAGGGACACAATTAGGATGTAAATCCAAAAGCTCTGATGAAAGAAAATGCATTCCTGCTCTCTACATGAAGTCACTTCCTTGTGATGTAGAACAGTCACCTCTAAGGAACTATACAGACTTTTTTTCTCACTTTGAAATAAGATTACAGTGAAATATCAAATGACCCATCATGTCCGGTTTGAGGTTATTTTGAGTGATGGTCGCCATGGTCATTATACCCTAGCTAACTGTGACATAATAAGAAATATATATTTGATCTCTGCCCCTGGTTCTTGACATATAGCTCTTAAAACCCTGGTAATTTCTGGAGTGATAGGGGTACTGGGAGCATCTTTTGTTCTAATATTTGGTCTTTGACCCTAGTTCCTGACAGAGCTCCCAAATTCCTTGCAATTTCCTGGATGATAAGAGTGTCTTTTGTTCTAATGAAGTGACTCGCAGTAGGCTTCTGGATGGCGGCTGGCCACCAGGAAAAAACCAAGCATGTTTAGAGACATGGAATTTTCAGCCCTACTCTCTATCCTTTGGGGAAGGGGAGATGGAATTTATAATCAGTTATGCCTAGGTAATGAAAACCCATAAAAATTCCATAGTGATGGACCTTGGAGAGCTTTAGGGTTGGTGAACACATCCATGTGCCAGAAGGGTGGTGCACCCAAATACACAGGAACAGGATCTCCTACACTCAGGACCCTTCTGGACCTCACCCTATGTTCTTCTTAATCAGGCTGATCATCTGCATTCTTGGTAATATCCTTTATGACAAACCAGTATAGTAGCTACTAAAACTCTGTAGGCTAATTTAACTGAGCTCATTGTCCAAGCCTGTGGCTCTCATTTCTTTATTTTCATGCTTCTTATTCTGTATAATCTATGTCCATTTTAGTGTTTTAACATATCATGTTTTTCATGAGGGATAGTTAAGAAAATCTGCCATAATTTTCTTTACATGTTTTTTGGGGTTTTAGATATATTCTTAGACATCTTGTATTTTTTATTGCTATTGAAAATGATGTCCTTAAGAATTAATTATTGTAAATATCTCTTGCCAGTTAGAAGGATGCCAGCTTTTTTTATATATTAACTGAATGGTCAACTATCTTGCTATATACTCCTATTGCTTCCACCGGGTTCAGCCAGGAATACATAAACCACTCCAGGATTTCAAGCAAAACTGATTTTTGTAGAAGGGATTAGATGGCTCATAAAACCCCTGGAAAAGCTGAAGAATGTAAAATCAGGATGAGGAGCAGCACTGACTTTCAGCTTTTGATTCAGAATAGTGAAGAAGGAATTATCTTGCCAGATATTAAAATATACTATAATGCAACTGTAATAAAACCAGGTTGATATTAACATAACAAGTCTAGAGGATCAGAGAAGAATAGCGTGCCCAAAAGGATTCCAGCCTAAATGACCACTTAATAAATTAAAGTAGCATTTCAATCCAGTGGAAACTTTATAAATGATGCCCGCGCAACTGGTTTTCCACCAAAGAGAAAAAATTAGATATTCACTTCATGTTACATTTAAAAAAATTCCAGTTGAGATAAAAAAAAATAACTTTAATGAAAAGTTAGGAGACACTATGTTAAAACCTAAGGGTTTGAGAAACCGTTATAACTAAAATAAATCCCAAAAGCATTAAAGAAAAGGCAGGCATTTGACTGTGTAAATTTTAAATCTTTTAAATTATTTTTTAAATCAATACTAAAAAAAATGAAAGAAAATAAATTCTACACATGTGCTAGATTAAAAGTTAGAATATGTTAAAAATAGATAATAAGTTGATAACAAAAATACAAATCAACAGGGGAAAAATGGACAAAATATATGAACATATAATTGCAAACAAATGGCCAATGGATATGAAAGAATGGGTACTCCTTGGGCAAAGAATAAAAATAAAGTTAAAATTTAAAAAAAGAAAGAATGGGTACTCAATCTCTTTATTAGGAACATGCAAATAAAATTAATAAGGTGGTCCTTTATACCCATCAGCTAAGAAAAAAATGTTTATTTATTGCTAATAGGGATGTAGACTATGTGGATTTCATTCATTGTTGATGTCTGCGTGAATCAGTAGTACAGTTTTTTTGGACAGTAATTTCCAAGAATCTTTAAAAATTAAAAATATACATATCTGTTCACCCCATAATCCCACCCCTGAGAATCCAGTTTATAGAAATAGAAATAACAACATGTAAGGATCCATACATGGAAATAAATATTTATTACAGGATCTTTAACCTTAATAAAAATAGGGGTGAGGAAGGGAATATAGAAGTATACAGATTGAAGAGATTATGGTACATTCACAATAGGAAATTTTATGTTATCCCTAAATAATGCCTTAGATTCAGACCAAATGATTTCAAAAAATTACCATGTTATATGTGAGTGAAAAAATCAAGATGTAGAGAAGCATGATGTACTGTGGTCATTTTTTAAAATAACAGCAAAGCATTTACTATCTATATCCATAGTAATGCTTTATTAACAGTTAAAGCTACAACTGTAAGCACTGGGTTGTGATCGTTGAATAGGCTATGGAAAGTTTGTGACACATAAACTTCAATATTACCTCTCTGGGGCAGGATGAGGGGACAGGAAAAGGAAAGCAGGAGGCTGACATCAAAAGCTGAAAAAAAAAATCTGTACTAAAAAGTACCTAAAATAAGAAGCAACTTAGTATTTGTATATATGTATATACACAGATAGAAGTTCATGAAAAGATGATCAATAACATTGATTTTGGTTATCTTGGTATAGCAGGAGTTCAAGGTACCATTAAATGTCTTTTTATTTCACTTTATTTTTACAATAAAGTGTATCTTACATAATCATAAGAAACTGTGAAGCTAGTTTCACTGTTGAAAAATAAGGGAGAAAGTTATTTTGTTTCTTCCAGTTGTCTCCATAAGCCTTCTCGGCCACCTCCATCTGAACCAAAAATAAGCAACCACTGGTACTTGGAAAAAAGAATTCCCTGTACAGATCCGGGTTCACATCAGTGGGTCCTGACGAATCGTCACCTGAATTACTTTCTCCTTTCCTGAGTTTTCTGCTCAAGATTAGCTCATCAGAAAGGACTTTCCTGACCGCTTTATCCACTGGCCTCACCACGAGTCATTTCTTAACTCTTTGCATTGACTTTATGTAATGCTAAATGCTGGCTACCCGTTTTTATATGGCATGCATTGAAATCAAAGTTTATTTTCAGGCTCCCTCTTTCAATAATTTGAAAAATTCAATTCAGGCTATATGTTTTCCCCTGGGGGAATAAAAAGTCTAGCTTTAGCTGTGACCCACAGGTTTTATTTTGAAGGGTTCCCCCCCCATTCATTCTTTTAAAAACAATTTGTGATTTACATTTTCCCCTCTTTAATCAAGTGGTGTCTGAGAAAAAAAATTTAAATAGAAATGAGCTAGTTTTATATTTCAGGGATAAATATAATTTAGTATTGATTTCTATTTTGGGGGGGCAGGGAGGAAAGTATCAGAAAATGGGGCTGTAAAGTCTGTCCTTTGGAAATTTATTAAGGTTTTTTTGACTAGGTGTATTTTCTTTCTTGCAGTGCTCCAAGGACATAAAAAGGACATATTTTTTATATCTGGCTAAGATAACACATTCTATATAAGTAAATTGTGCTTATTGATTGCATTCTTCAAATAGTCTATTTTTAGCCACATGGATTTTTATATTCTAAAGTAGTTACACAGAACTTTCCCAAATTTATTTTGACAAATTATCATGTTTTGAGAGTCCTCACTCAATGTTTATATTTTTCTGCCAAGTTTTTTGTTATATAAGAATGTACATCCTTTGTAGGTCTCTTTTATGGACTGTTATATTTGATTATCATACAGTGTACTTCTTTATCCTGTTGAATGAATGTGATGTTGATTTCTCTTTGCTCTGACATCAGGATTTTCACTAATCCTTCATAATATTTGTATTTATCTTATAACACTCAACAATTAACTTTTTTCTCCATTCTCTCTTGGTAATTTAGAATCTCTATTATATTTTTAAGTTGGCTAGTGATTCCCCCCACCCCAATCATCACAATGACAGCTGTATTTCTCCCTCTGACCCATCACATATATACTCTCTCATTCCCATAGATATGAATGCTTTAGGCAGTGCCACTTTTTACCTTACTATGAAATCCTTGGAACTGCAGTAAACCCTGCCAAACACAAATCTGGAGATCAGCTATGAACCAGTGGTACCTGACCTCTGCCTAGATTCAGTTCTCCAACAGGGGCAGGTTAAAGTTTTTAGGCTTTCTCAGGGTGGGTTATTGTTGGAATGTAACAACTTTGTGACCATCTGGGACATTCTCAATGCAGGCACCTTTCAGTTGGATACAATGTACTTCTCACTCTCTTCCCTTTTATGATTTTTGACAGTAGGATCTACAGATAACATTGTATGAGATATTTCATCAAATTAATAATACCTTGAGCCTGTATTTTACAGTAGTTGAATTATTGGGACCTCAGTTCTCTCATTATGGTGGAATTTTATCATATTTCAATTACCTACTCTTTGCTACTCCCTTCCTCCCCCTTCCCCCACTACAGGAGTTTGCTGAGAGTTGGCTTTTGGTTTTAGGGGGCAGTCTATTAAAAGGTCTTCCCTTGCTACCCGTGTCATCTTTTCCAAGAATACTTAATTACCTATGCTGCAAATTCATATTAGTATTATCATCATCCAACTATGTATCATTTTATGTATACACATGTAATGTTCATATAAATACATGTACCATATCCATGTATCTTTACCTACTATACACTTAGTCGTTGCCCATCACCGTCTCTTTCCCTTTCATATTTTCCAGTATGTTGAAATCTCTGGTCTTATTGTAATGACATTTGGAGTACACTGTTACTTCCTCAGACAATGGATACGAATCATACTCTCACATGGATGGATCATACTCCTGGAGCCCTTTCCTGATGGATTTCTTCTGCAAACACATGTACATTTCCCCAATGTGTAGGTTACCAAACTTGAGGCTCCTCCTCTCAAGAGTCTGTGGTATTACAGAAGAGTTTCCCATGTTAATGAGAAACCTGATATTAGGCGGGTTTACTCTCCTATGTAAAAATAATCTGCTATTTATAACTGGAAAATGTTAAGGATTTCTATCTGGCTCAGAATTTAGGAATTTGTAAGGTTTCGACTTTTTTCCATAATTTTTTTCTCGAGACCTAGTGAGAAAATTAAAACTGCAAATTTGTCTTCCTTTAACTCAAAGAAAATTCTCTTGTGTTTCTTTTAAAATTATTACTTCCCCTCTCTTACCTTTTCCCCTCCTGTTAATCTGATGGGTGATTCCAATTAGATATCCTGGTTCTGTCCTCAAAACTCTTATTTTTCCTCTTGAATCTATAGCTATGTGTTTCTACATTGTTTTAAGACAGGCTTCATCAGCTTCAGCTTTCAAAACGTGGCAAGGTTATACTGTTTTACAATTTATTGATTTTTGAAACTGCAAAATCATTAGCTGCTGAAATTATTTTTCCCTAATTTTATCTCCTTGAGAATTCTTCCCTAGACTAAGCACCCCTTCACCAAACCTAGGATGAACTGGACCCCTCATACGAAAGAAGCCTTGAGGGAGTCACTCCCACAGTTGGACTGACCCCAAAATGTCTAAACTTCACAGGATCCCACTAAGCTTAAGCAGAAACTCAGACCCCCACTACTCTTAGATTTTTTTTTCTTAAAGATAAAATCTATTATTTAAAATGGATAGAGGGATTCATTTTAATTCCTAAAACTTCTGTTCCCAATTCCTGATAAGTAGTTTCATGACACTGGGGCAATAGAAATAAATGTTTTATATAATAATTCAAGAGAGGTTAGGAGACAGATCCTCCTGAACCATCATGAGATACAGAAGATCTGCTAGTGGAAATTTTAATTTCCACTTTGAAAGATCTAATGATGCTGTCGGGCCCTCACCTAGAGACCAGACCGCAAAGAGAGCTACCTTCCTCTACCTTCCACAATCCCAGCATCTGATAACCTCCTCCCCACTTCTGTCCTTCACTTAGCTTCGAACTAGACGTGGTAGTAACTGACAGGGTACACCAGAGGCCAGGACCTGATGTGGTGGGGCCTTGTATGCAGGAAGGGAGCCTGAGGCTGAGTCAGGACCATTAGGAAGAGCGAATAGCAAAACAGATGAGGTCCAGGGGCGTGGGGTTTCCCTGCTGCCCAGCACGCACCCTGGAGGCAGTGCTCAGACCCTGTGCCCATGGAAGGATCTCAGAGAAGAGCCGAGTGGATCAGCCTCGTAGCTCCAACTCGCATGTCTTTCGAGCTCTGCAAGGGTTGGATTATTTTGTTACAAGTTCATTACTGATTAGACTTTCTCCAGGATTCCAGCAAGATCTTTCTATTACTGACTGAACCACCTTCCTTTCATTTCACAATAAAGAACCATTTCCCGGTGGATACCCAAAGCTTTGCAAAATGGAATGATAATAAATCACAACTAAACTTGGTCTCCTACAAGGAAAAAATAGTAATTCTGTAGTGGAGATACCTGGCATGACCTTAACCAAGTGATGAAGATTAACATTACCAGTCATATCATGTCTCTTTCTGCTGATTTTCAATCCTCTGTGTCTATAGCCATCTGAATGTTTAATCAAGATATTGAGAACTTTTTTTTTTTATTTTCTTGAGATTTTCTTTTTAGTAACTCTTTGAATACATTCAGTGATTCTCATTTGGGTGCTGTACTGAGTTTGCCAGCAGTATTCCAAGTAAATGGGAACAGTCTCTGAAATGATATCTCTTTGCAACGACAGAGTTGTTCAAAGGACATGGGACACAACTGGACGCACACCTTCATTCCTGCCCCCAGTCAGGTCCAAACCGGATGGTGGGCAGAACAATAGGAGACAGATAGCATCAATTTCTTCGCCAACAAAAAGTGCAAGAAATAGTATTTCCCCTTCCCCTGAAACCTGATGGGAATTTAAGAATCAAGAATGATCTTGGGGTGAGAGGAGAGGGTGTTTGGGAAAGGAAAGAGGAGAAAAGGCAGAAGCTGAGCCAAGGGTTCCGCTCTCTCTTGCCTTCTTCCTCTGCAGGGATGCATGTGGGGGAAGGAAATAGGCCATTAGCAAGTGTGTGCTCATTCCTGACAAATTTGAGATAATTCCCGTCAGCCATGGTCCCATCATTGTCGGATGGGCCATTGGAAATTGAGTGTGTCCTCTCAGCATTTAAAGTCAGAGGAATGGGTTTGGGCTGCAGCCAGATCCCCGCTGACCATCAATGTACCTCACCTTGAACTGCAACAAGAGAGAAAGCAGCATTTTCTCCAGGACCCCAAGCTTCCAAGAGCTAGGTAGGCATCCATGTGTTCTCTTTATAATAGAGTCTTCAAAAATTATATAAAGAAACTCAGGTCAATTTAAAAATCTCTGACCAAATAACACCTGGTTCTCCAGAAACAGAAAACATGGTGCTTCCTAACTTCTCCTTAGGCATGATTTACTGAAAGCTTTCTTGGTTGGATATCAGAAGATCTAAATTCTCAAGCTTTGCACCAAGTAGGTGCTCAGAAGTCAATAGGTGCTGATGGCTGTAAAAAAACGCATTTAAAAATATAATACAGGCTTTTGACGATGAGATTACTCTTCACCGTATGTTGGGTGGAGCATGGTAAGAGGCATGACTTAGGTGGGTGATCAAACTTACAGGTGAAGGACAGTGTGGGTAAATTTCCAAACTATTCGAACAAGACAAGAAAGCATCTTCGAGCTATTATCTACATAAAAAGCAGGAGACAAATGTCACTGCAAGTCATACAGTTAATAAAACCACGTTCTAACCTGCCATTTCTATCTTGTGCATATTCATTTATATAGCATGTAGATTAGCGTCAGACAAGACTGAGACAAATAAACAAACGTTTGATAATCTCAGTCTTATTTTCTACGCCAACAGCCACAGGGGCCCAGACCAAGGGGTGCAGCTCAACAGAAAGGGCCTTTTTTAATTTTTTTAACATGGCAGGTTTATGCCTATAATGACAAGTAAACACACTCAGCATCTTGAATGGCTTGCTACTTAGTATTCTATTATAGAAAACATCTCTTCTCCGAAAGATTGTTTCTGGGGTTCATACCCTGGAACACAGGGCTTCTTCTTGTTAGTAAATTTCTTTGAAGCGAGTCCAAGAGTGTATTTCCAACTGGAAAATAAAACATAACAAACCCTTAGAGGAATGATTTGAGTCTTTGCCTTTTCTATGCTAACAACATTTTATTGGTTATATAAAAACTCAGAAATTGTACAAGTATCAGGAAAAGGCCCAGGGGAAAATATACCAGAGATAAGGACATGGTAAAGAGGTACAGTCTCTCTTCCAATCTCCTGTGAAAGCAAATTCAAGTTTGGGGGAAAAAAAAATCTCCAGATGGGATGGACTCAAGAACAAACCACCATGTTTTAGTGATCCCAGGAATTAGATAAAAAATCTCCAAAATAGAAATTTTTAGAATATTTCTGGTTAATGTTCTATAATTTGTGAAATCTAGGAGATGAAAATGAGCACACATTAAGTCAAATAATCAAAAGACAGGAAAGATAGATGAGCGGGAAGATTAAAAGATGAATTATTTGCTTGATTTTTGCATTAAGGACCCATGGTCAAAGTGGTAAATGACAGATTTTACAATAAAAATAATGTATATTGGAAGAGAGAAAAGGGAAAAAGAACTTTGAAATTTAGAAGCGAACAACCAATAAGAAGCCTAGAGTAGTATAGGGCATGAATGGGCATATATATATGCACATAAGAAAATACGCACATGTGAGAGATATGAGCATACTTTATATATACATGTATATGAATATATATATTCATATCAGACATATCAGACACATCAGAAGTAATACTTAAAGGAATATTAGAAGAAGACATTCTTGAGTAAAAGAAAATGGCCGGCTAAAATAATTCACTAATCCTTGTAAAAAATTAAAGACAGAATAAAAGTCGAGATTTATGCAGGTAATATACTGGCCATTCAAATATAAAGCATGCATCTTCCATGGAAGTGGGAACACAAGCTAGCTTTACTTAGATAGACCCCAAATCCTGGTAGCTTCATCATTTGATACCCGCCACACAAGGGTCTGAATAAACAAATCACAGAATTTCGAGGGGGGAAAGATAATGGCCCTGATATCCCACACCCAGTTACTGTGTGAGGGCAGCTGGAAAACATTCTCAGACAGGCATGGGCTCCGAACAGAGGCAATCCACGTTCTCTTGCTGAGAAAATTACTCTAAGTCACTCTACCTGAGCAAAAGATAAATCAATATAAACAACTCAAGAATGAGGAAGTTGTGGTAATAAGGGATTGATGGTGTCCCTTTGGGCATTGTACTTCTTAGCCCTTATTGAGTTCTTTCCACTGCTTGACTAATGGAGAGGCAGATGGCATGTGGCAATCTCTTCCTTTTAAGAAGGAAAGGCATTGCAGTTGTAAAACAGGACAAATGGATGTGCCCCCTCCCATCAGGCCCAGAGGGAGAACTGACAGAGAACTCCATCACAACACACTGGTCCTTTTCATCTGCTTCCACTGTGGTCAGCAAGGGCAAAATCATTCAGCCCCAGGAGTGAGCCCTGGGTATGTCTTGCTGGCTTTGGCAGCATTCCTCACAGGTCTGGCCGCCTCCCCCTAAAATGAGAAATCAAAGACCAGAGATTAATTCTATGTCCATAATTCTCTTTCTGTAGCTTTTTAAAAATTATTTTTAATTTTTTTTACTTTACTTTTTCAGTGATCCAAGATTCATTGTTTATGCACCACACCCAGTGTGCCATGCAATACGTGCCCTCCTTAATACCCACCACCAGGCTCACCCATCCCCCCTCCCCCTCCATAACCCTCAGCTTGTTTCTCAGAGTCCACAGTCTCTCATGGTTCCTCATCATAAGTTCTTTGAATTAAACTGATGCAGTCAGAACCTGATTTTCTCTCCCATTATTGCCTTCTCTTTTACATGTCATAAATGAATAAATAAGGTGGACAGTTAAGCTTCATATGAGAATTGCATTTATACGTATAATGCAAAGCTCATTTGCACACTGTCCAAAATTTACTTGTGCAGAACCCAGTCTAATGACTGGGGAAGAGTTCTTGGTAGTGAGAAATGTGTATTTTTTTTTTAAATCCCAAACACTGATGCATTGTACCAAATTTAACTGATCTTTAGTGTGAAACTTTTCTACTATTTTCAATGCAAGTGGGGTATCCTGCATTTTGAATGGTGCCGATGCATTGACAAGTGTTTCTTCATAAAAGCACAGGTCACAACCAGTCAGGAACTGTGTGATGATCAGGAGATAAATATTCCATACAGCAGGAATATGAAGAAAACCCATATGCAGTATGTCTCCTGCAAATAACTGAAAGCATCAAGGCTGCCTTTAACCAGCTGGGAAGGCATGCCGACGTCTTTTCACTTTATGATTCTTCCCTCCACACTTAGTCTGTAATCATCACACAATCATGAAAATTCAGCATTTAATTTCATCCTTAGGGGAAATATGTGGATACTGGCACTATGACAAGCGTAACAGTATAAAAGGACAATTACCTTAGGCTTACACTCCTTTTTTTTTTTCAGATTGCCAAAAAAGAACTAAATTTTCAAGGTTCATAGCAGAGAATTTTGCTGTGACTTCATATGCATGGTCTTCCACTACATTAAAAGCTTTAAAAAATCTGTGTTTTCCACACTCAATTTCTTGTGCTGGAAGTTTCACCGTCATTCATTTATTTTTCATCATTCCACAATGGTATTTTGAGTACCAACCCTAGGCCAGGCACCACAGTGGCCTTTGGGAAGCGTTGTGGCTTAGCAGTGGAGAGTGGGTACTGCAGACACACATCGTCTGGGTTCAACCCCAGATGTCATCTGCCATCTTGTATGGCCTTGCCGGGCTTCCTTAACTTCTCTTATTTCTTCACTTATGAGAGGAAAATACTAAAACCAACGTTACAGATAATCGCGTGGATTACAGGAGAGCATATGTGTGTGATGTTTATATTATTATTAGCAGTAATAGTAGTGGTAGAAGTTGTACTAGTCTGCTCAGGCTGGCATCACACAATACCTCAGGCTGGGTGGCTTAAACAACAGAAATTAATTTTCGCGCAGTTCTGGAGGCTGGGAAGTCCAAGATCAAAGGCCATGATTAAGGTTTCTGGTGAGTTCTCTTCCTGGCACATAGATAGCTGCCTTCTGCCATGTTCTCAGCTTGCGGAGAGAGAGTGAGCAAGCTCTCTGGGGTCTCCTCATGAGGACAATAACCCCATCAGCTCAGGGCTCCACCCTCCTGACCCCATCTAACCCTGATGACCTCCCTAATGCCCCATCTTCAAATGCCATCATATTGGGGGGTGAGGATTTCAACATAGAATTTTGCAGGGACACAATTCTGTCTGTGGCATATTTATTATTTCTGCTTTTCAGCAACTATGTTTCATCGTTTAGATCCTTAAAAGGAAGAGCATGCATTTTTTCAAAGACGTCAGAACCCAAATGGAAGCATATGTCAAAGGAAGCCATCTTTCAACCTTCTAGAAATGATTCAGCTTCTCTTTTTATGGACTCTCTAGATCCAAGCACCCTCTATATTTTTGGGATCTCTTGTCTGCCCTACCACACTCTTTAGTCACCAAGAGCAGGTGTGGCTCTAGTAGACACCGTCACGTAAGAACTGTAAGCATTTCTGAGGCAATGTTGAGAATGGCCACACGTCATCCCTCTAATCTGGCTAAGACGTGTCCATGATGTCAGGATTTAACAGTTGGATTATACCATGTGCACACAAGAGACTCCAACAAGAGGACTCCCAGCTGACCTAACCACAGACTTTCTTCACCCACCTTTGAAAAGACAATGTGGTCCTCTCACTCACCTCTGGATGGGCTTATCAGGGTTTCTGGAACACCCATCTAACTCTCTCTTTATGGAAAGACACTGAAGTTTCCTGATACCTGGGAAGGACAACACACTGAGCCCCAGGATGGCCAACCTTCATGAGCAGAGCTATGTCCTCGTCATGCACATCTTCAGGTGGAGGCGAGGATCTGGAAGACAGTGTGCTGTGCCTGCCTCCACACAGGCCTTTTGCAACCTGACTGTTGAATCTTAGCTTGAAATTGGTCATGGTGAGAATATTTACACCATGAACATCAGCAGATACTACAGGTCTGGGCCTTTCTCTTCCCTAGAAGTGTCAGTAATCAGCATATCACTGAACTTTAGTATCTCCCATTTCAAAAAGTCCTCCACTGGGATAGGTCTCAGCAATACTTGGGAGGGTATATTATATATTATATTATATATTTAAATATATGCATATATTTCATTACAGATTCTTGGTCTCCACACAAAGTTCAAAGTATCATATTCTCTATTGCTGACCTGGCATGTGTATTTTGGAAGGAAAAAAAAACTGGAAAGCACATTCTGAAGGAATTTATAGAACCTGAAATATATGCATGGAGGATCTTAGAGGAGAATGAGAGTGAGGAATGGGACTAAAACCAAATAATAACATAAATGAAGTGAGGGAACTTGTGCAGGTGATGTGATGAACACATGCTAAGATCCGTGACATTGAAATCATTCTCCCATCTGTACCTGAGGTATAAGGGGTGGGGTCAGAGGTGCACTGAAGAAACTTCCGTGCTAAGTGTGATACATGCACGTGTCCCTGTCACACTGCAAACCAGTGATGGAAGAAGTCGTCCATACTTACCACCAAGCTTGGCGTGGAGAAAGCATTCAGAATATGTTTCTAGAACACATGAGTGAGTGAGTGAATGAATAAGTGAACCATGATAATAGCAGTAATAGCAACAACAATAATAATAAAACTTTAATCTTTCAGCGTATTTGTTCCAAGTACACATTAGATGCCAGTACTGGCTTGTTTGGAAGCCACCAGTGGCTTCCCATGTCACCCACACTCACTAGGCCCAAACCCAAGCTCCTCCCTGACCTGTTACCTACTTGATTCTCATCTTTAACTCCTCTGCCTCTCATTCACTTGACTCTAGCTACACAAAACCTTCTCTCTTCTCCTTGAATGTCCCATTCCTGGTGCAGATCTTTTAAACCTTGTGCTGTCTTCCGTTAGACCTTGACTTGGCTTGCTCCTTGACTCATGCAAGTCTTTGCTCAAATGTCATCTCCTCACGGAAAATTTCCCTGGCCAATCTACCTAAAATAGAACTGCCATCACCTCAACAATGTTTGATCTCCTTAACGTGTTTTATTTTTCCAGAGAGCACTTACACTTTCTGACATTTGCTGATTCAATGATTTGGTACTTGTCTTCATCTCTCTGAAGATTGAATCTCTATGAGGCTAAGGGCTTTGTCCATCTTGTCTTGGTGCTGGAATGGCACCCATCATAACAGGATCTCATTAAAAATTTGGCGACTGATGAATAAATGAGTGAATTACTTTATTAACAAAATTCAGGTATGATTGGCCAATGCAACATGGGCTCAAGGAGTGTCCTGATTTGCAGAGGTAATAAACAATGCTGTTACCTGCTCCCCTAGGCAAGCTTCTATTTCCACATTGCTCAGGGCAACAGCTCTTCGGTCTGGATCTCCAGTTGTAATCTGGCTCCCAAGTAACAGATATAGGACATATCCATGTGTGCAATGCAGGCAACTACAATTCAACATGTCCAAATCCCCAGTTTCATTCTTTATCCCAGTTCATGGCATTGGCAAATCCGGAGAATGGGGTATCATACTGGATTGGCTGATTTATTCTCCACACTGCTACCCTCAGAGATAATATTCTGAAATGAGAGTGATCAAGCTATGTGCTTGGTAAAAACTCACTGGTACTTGCAGGATAAAGCCCAGACCTCTGAGGAAGGCATCAAGACCACTACTACCCTGACTCAGACCTACTGTTCTGTTTTCTTCTTCAGACTCACATCCTCTTTTCCTGCCATTAGTTAGATTCTTTTCTCCAAGAATGCTGAATCTGGTTTTCAATTTCGTGGGTCTACCAGGCTCACCCACGCCACCATCTTTATACCTTCCATAACCTCTAACTAGATTGCCCTACGTCCCCCCAGACTGACACATGGGCCTTTCCTCCCCCTGTTCCAAAGCTGTCTCCAGTAAGAAGCCCTTCCTGACGACCACCAAGCTGACTTAGTTGACTTCTCCTGATATGTTCTTTGGAAATACTAAGTGGGCTCCCAGTTCCAACACACTTTCCCTCTTGAAATAGCTCCAACAAGAGTGTTAATCTCCAGGGTACACATATTTAACCCCCATCACTGAACCAGCTAAGTATACAAAGAAATTTTCTACAAATGCTGAGAAGAGAGAGCCAAAGGCCTAATTAATTTTTCAACACTGAAGTCTGAGTTTTACAATTTGTCTCTTTTTTTATGGTAATAAATTTTTCTAAAACAAGCAGGGCCTGGTGATTGGGCAAGGGGCCAGCAATTCTCATTTGGCAAGGAGTTTTCTTGACTCAGAGTGTGTATACTGGGAGAACAATGCCATGGGTCAAGTGTCAACATTAGCCCAGTTCCCTTCTAATGAGAATGTAGGCCTTTCGTGTGTGCTATCTGCCAAGAGATGGCTGGATGTCCCCATCTCTCACTCCAATCTCTATAAGCGCTTCTGGACTTAGCATATGTTGGTATTTTCAAATTCCTTTCACAGACTTGTAGAACTGGTGATCTGGAAGTGACCCGAGGAGTTATTTATTTAATTGATTAAGTTAAGCATTTATTTACTTATTCTATATCTAAGAAGTAAGCATGCTTCTGACGCTAGCTTTCAATCCACTCTTAACATTTACCCAATCCTAGCTTTTCAGAAAGATAATCAAAATGTCTGCCAGCCCTTCTCTCTCTATCCCAGAGTCAAGAAGAACTAGAGTCTCAGTATTTCAAGCAATCAGACTTTCAACTGCAAGTTGCAGCTGAGGGTGGAAATAATCCTTGCCTTTTCCCTAAGAGTGTAGGTTATGTGCATCTGTGTAAGGCAGTGGTCTGGATTAACTTCACAGCAAGGTATTGGTAAATGATCAGGAGGTTGCTCACTTCAGTCCGATATAGCTGAGCTTTTGAAAGCTGAGGTTTCTTTTTTGCCTCAAGTGTTAGTTTCGTATTCCTGAGTAGCAGCTTAAAATGACCCAAATGTATTATCTCACTGTTGCTACAGGTCAGAAGGCTGGTGTAGCTTCATGGATTCTCTTCAAGTTTTCACCAAGCTGAAATCCAAGTCAGCAGGGCTGCTATTCTCCTTTGGTGCTCAGAGTCCTCTTCTAAGCTCACCAGTGGTTGATAGAATTTATTTCCTTGTGGTTGTTGGACTGAAATCCCTGTTTCCTTGTGGGCCGTGAGCCAGGGAGCACTCTCTGCTCCTAGCAGCTGCCCACGTTCCCTGCTGCATGGATCTCTACCCCTTTAAACTAGCAATGCTGCACTGAATACTTTTTTTTGAAGATTTTATCTATTTATTTGAGAGAATGAGAGTGCATTGCGAGAGAGAGAGAGAGAGAGAGCGAGCATGTGCAAGAGCACAGGAACAGAAGGAGGGGTAGGGGCCAAGGAAGAAGCAGATTCCCCACTGAGTGGGAAGCCCAAGGTGGGGCTCCAACCCAGGATCCCAGAATCACTACCCCAGCCAAAGCAGATGCTTCAACTAAGCCACCCAGGTGCCCCTGCACTGAAACCTTCTTGTGCTTCAGATCTCCAACTTCCTCTCCTGTGATGCTGGAGGAAACACTGTTCTTAAAGGGCTCCTGTGACTAGGTCAGGCTCATTGGATCATTTCTCCATCAATTGATTCAGGATCTTGATTACCCCATCTGCAAAATATGCAAATTGCTTCACAGTCACACCTAAATTAGTGTTTGATGGAATGATTTGGTGTGTATAAACCAGGGACCTGAGATCTTAGGGGGCCATCATAGAATTCTGCCTACTACTTCTTCTTAGTGCATTCAAAAATGTGCATTTCAGAGAGAACATGTCAACTTCTTTCCTGCGTTTTCTCTTGTATGTAGCAGTTTTCTATACATCTTTGTCTAGATATCCTACAGGCGTCTCCACATCAGTGTGGTCTCATTTCAGAGACATGATAGAGTAGAATGAAGTGACTTTGGAGAGACAAGGCAGAAATAGCAGAGCCATGCTGGCCATATCACAGAACCTTGACTGTACCTATGTGGTAGCAGGATGCTCTGAAAGGCTTTCAGGTAGGCATGTACTGTGGAATGTAGTCAGAATCAGGTATGCTGTGCAGCAGAACGAGCGCATGTGGAGAGGCCAGTATGGAACTGTCATGGTATCCAGATAAGAACTGATGGTGGCCCTAAACTAGCATGGCCGATAGGGCAGGAAGGAATCCTTTCCCACTGGGAGAACCTAACTAGACATCCACTTAGCATTCTCTACACTCTTCTTTCATATTACTCATTACATTATTTGGAACTGTTGCTTAGCTTGCCACTGTATCCCTGACACAGTGTCGGGAACATGTAGGTGATCAGTAATGGTCATGAATCATCCAATGTGTCCTCTGTACCATAGTGAATCCCAGCCCCAAATTCAGCTGCCTCCCTTTGAAAACCTCTTCTGGACTTGCTCCTGCTCTCTCTGCCTCAGTTCCAGGTTTGTGCTCTGCTTGACCCAGTAGCAACTGGGGTGCCTTTTGTCTTCCCTCTGTTCCCCTAAGGTCAGGGGGCTAGCCCTTTCAACCCAAATTGGAGTTCTCTCCTGCCAGCTCACCTGGGCTCTTGTTTATCATCCAAGATTGGACAAGCTCCATCACTCCTTTGGTAAAACTGATTATTTTATTATCTCCCCATACTCAGGGGCTATAACAGAGAATACTTTTGCTCCACTTTCCAAGCATTCATATCCATTTCTTCTCCCAGTGTGCCTTGAAGCCTTGGCCACACTGCCTCTCTTAGCCTTCCGAACCAGCTCACCAGAGAATAGAGAAAGGAGTTTCCCTAGCCCCAGAATCACTAGGACAGAACAGTTCCATTTAATAGACTATTGCTATCCCATCCCAAAACAACCTTGTGAGTTCTGATGAGTCCAGTTGGAAATGGTTCCTGTTTCCCCTGTTCAATCTCCGATATGACTGCTCCTCTCTGCTGGGTAAGTCCTACGGAAATTACTTCACTCGTAGATTTAATTGACTTCACTTGAGTTTTGCTTTCAGTCCTATTAGAAGACAAGCCATTTGCTCCGTAGTCCACCCTCCCCCTTCAAATGAGTGTCAAGGGAACTGTTTGTGTTTTGTTAGTAAAACTGTTGTTGAACTTGAGGCCCCAGTAAGAGCAAGACCCTCTTGAGTCTTGGCAACAAAATCCCACATGGCCTCACTCTGTTGGTTTTGTCCTCTCAGCTCTGTTCCCTCGTGGACAATTTGTAAAATTAGGAAATTAAGAAAACAGAAACTTAAAAAAAAAAACTGGGAAATGCTTAGTAAGGAAAATCCCTTCATAGAGATGAAGCCTCAACAGCAAATTTGCCAAGGGAATTTGAACCGTAGGCTCTCATCTAGGGTGTTATAAACAATGAACGCCCCCCACGCTTCCTACAAAACACAGTAGATGCTAAGTGAACATTTATTTATTTTCTCTAGATGCTTGGGAGAGAGAAACTACCTTTGGATTCAAAATGACAATGTATGGATAATCGTCTTCCACAAAAGACTAGGATTCAGTTGGAGAACTGATCCAAGCTCTTTCTTGCTGCAATTTTTCTTAGAACCCTGTATCATACTCAGTCCTTCCCTCTTCTGGGTTCATGGGTTTCATGCTCCCAATCACAGAAGAAGTGTGAGGCCTATTGCTTGAGCAAGATGGCAGATACCTCTTTTCATGTCATTAATAATTTCCTCCACGTGTGAAATATCAGACTTGTAAACATTTTATCCACAGGTTTATTTGAAAAGAGAAACTTTTCAGGAGAGGAGACAAGGCCCTGGTTCTGATTTTCTCCATGAATGTTCTGAGTCAGCCAGAAGGATACCTATACCCAATGGGCATCAAGAACGGGAAAGAAAGGAATTCCATATAAACTTTTCTAAGGCAACAAACAAAGACGGGTTGTATCTTCAGTGTGATCACAACTTTCACTTTAAATAAGTTTTACTTAAATCACAGCGTTTGAAATTTACATCCAGGGTCTGCCAGGCATTAAGGCTCTCTGCTTTTATAGGAAGATAGTTCCCTCTTAACTCGCTTACAGGGTACAAAGCGAGGCATCTGGGCACCATGTGAGGCATAGACACCCTTTAATGTCACCTCTCCCAGGCTGAGAAGTCAGCTCTGCCCTCTGGCACGGGTCTTGATTCCACGTCCTTGGCAGCAAGGTAATGAAGGAGTAATCACAAACTGCTCTCAGTCTGTGCCCTCAAAGAGACTGACCTCTTTGAGACAGAGGGCTGTATCTTACTCAGTTGTATTCGCTGGTCTTGTCCCCATGGCCTAGAACTAGGGCACAGAGACCGAAGATAAGAGAGAGCGAGAAGAGAGAGAGAGAGACAGAGAAAGGGGAAGGGAGGGAGAGGAAGGGGGCAGCAGGGAGGAGAGGGAAGGAGAGAAGAAAGAGGAGGTGGAGGTTAAGGAGGAGAGGGAGGGGGATAGAGAAACGCCCTATAGAACATGCCACAGTAGAGGATATGAAAGTAAGAAATGCACCAAAGCAACCTCAGCTATGAAATTCCCTAAACCTCCAGCAATGTGCTGCTTCCCTTCTTTAAGCAAATCAGCTACAGGGAGACTGTCACTAGTCAAGCCATGGTACCTGCCCTGCTGTGCTTGTCACTAGACATATCCCGAGGTCAGAGGAGGCCCACAGCTCATCACCACCTCCTCTACCCCAACCACAGGGGCAGTGAGAGCTGTTAGCCTGTTACGTCAGGGAGAAAGCAGCCACGAGAAGTGATAATGATGTATGAAGTGTAATTGTGCATTTAGGGAACAAATTAGACACTTCACGTATTTTGTTAATTTTTGCAACTTATTCTCAGAGTTGAGACCGAGAAGTTTTGTGGACAGTTTACATAGCATGACCATAAACAACTCCCATCGTACAGAGAAGCATCATTATTCTGAATTACAGAAGGTCCTTAGATGCCCAGAAAGACTTTAGGTACCTATCCTAAGTTCCCATGCAGTGTCTTCGGGAGGGAAGAGTGGGTTTGAACTATTGGAGCTACATGAATCCAACAACTATTTTCAGAGTTTGTTTTAGAAGCTGAGCACTATGCCAAAGCCCCTCCTCCCCTTTTTTCCTACCCTAGATCATCGGACTTGCCCAAGAACACTATTCTCACACTCATTGCCCAGATCCAACTTAAAAATGAGAAAAAGGGATAATTATTTACTAAATAATTTGTTCCGGTGAAGCTGGTATTTGAAATTCGGTCTGTCTGCTTTCAAAGTTCATTCTCTTTCTATCACACCATGGAGCTAAAAATAAAGAGCCAATTGAAACTTAATTGGGATGTGCTACTACATGACCAAGTGGAGACAAAGACTGTCCTGGAGAAAGGAACTTAGAAATTCTGAAAGTCCTGAAAATGTTGATCATCCTAGATGATTGAACTTGTTCTTCATAGGCTTATGATGTCACTGTTGACAAAGCCAATGCATACTGTGAGAACCAATATTCTCCCACGTGACATGATGGAAACTTGACATGGGAGTCTAGGAGTAGAACTGATATTGATGCAAAGGGATCCTGAGACAAAAATAACTATCTCCTCACCCTCTTCCTTTTCCTTTTCCTTTCTTTCTCTTTTGTTTCTTCTGCCTCCCGTTCCTCCTATCTTCTTCCTCATCTTCATCCTCTCCTTTTTCTCTCTACATCCTTTGCTTCTCCCTATATTGGTTACGTTCCCTTCTAGAGCTAATTTCCTTCATTTATTTGTAAAAGAAAGCAACCAAAATGGCTATAGAATGCTCCAGACTTATGAAGATGGAAACATTTCATTCTTCTATCATCAATACATGAAATCTTCTGGAATTATCTTGATGGATCCTTTTGGATCACAGGATCACCCTATGTACTGATCTCGATGGACAAGGCCTATGACTGGCAGCCCACTCTTGTGGTCTAATGCAGTGGGAAAATGTGACTTGTCATCCCCATCAGAGCCATATGGAATAGAAGAATGGTTATTTCTCAGGAGGGAGGGAAGACTATTACCATAAAAAAGGGATGAAGAGTTAAAAGCAGAAAGTAATTGACAAATGTCCACAAAGATTCATTTTGACCTAACCTCACCTAAATTCCCAGAAACATGTGTCCTTCTCTTCTTCCTTGATTTCTAAAATTTGTAGTTCTCTTCCAACTTTGGAATTATTCCTTATAATTTATTCTAACATCACTTTCTTATAGGTGAATCTAAAACATTGATGTGCAAGCTGTCTAGCAAGGCACAAAAACCCCTCACAGCTTGGCTAGTGGTCATGATGATGATGATGAAAATGGCCACACATACTCTTTACCAAGTGCCTGTGATGTGGTGATGGGTCTGGACTCTGAAGTCATAGACAAAAGTGGTTTTAAGCCATCTCATCACTTGGAAGTTGTGGGATCTTGTCACTGAACTCAGTTTCCTGATTGGCAATATGGTGGAAAGGGTGATCGTAGCATTTGCCTCAGAGCACCTCCGTGAAATTTAATGAGAAATCTGCCTATAAAAGTGTCGCACACAATGCTTGGCACGTATAAAAGATATCAGTCAACCCTGGATACTCTTTGTATGCTCCAGCCACAGCTCTGGACTTTTTGTTTGATCCTCAACAGCTGAGTATAGGGAAATTTCTTTCTTAATTTATCTCACAGGTGAGAAAACAGAGGCTCAGGAAAGAGCTGGATTATTTGCTTAAATACTTGCAGCCCATGAGTGGCAGCCTGGGATTTGAAGGTATCTCTTAGACTTCAAAGCCTCAACCATTTGATCACCAAAGGGTTTCTGTCACTCTTGAAGCAAAATTCAGGTCATAATCCAGTAAGGGACCAAACATTTAAAGCTGGTTCTGTATCTGGATATACGGGGGGTGCCACAGCCAGGATGGATGGCGGGAGTCCCTATGGGGCCGTGCATGGCTCTAGTCTTGCTGTCTCAATGTCCCTGTTTCTGTAATCTTCCATTAATCATCCCACAGATAGTCTGCAGGGTGGTTTCGGAACCTCTGCCAGGGCTTTGCTGCCCAGAGGCTCCTGGGAAGCTGCTGTCTGGTGTTGTTATTTCTTTCACATGCTGTGAGCATTTTGCGGGATGGGTGGATCGAGACGAGGGCTCATGCCAGAGGCCTGTGCCTTCCTGTCAGAGTGCAGCTTCTCGGGGCTACCCAGCTGCGGGTGATGATGCTGTTGAAAACAATTTCTGTTGAGCAGAATCCTGAGCAGGGGCCAGGCTGCCTCTATCCTCCTTCTACTGCCGCTCCAATTTACGTCCAATCCCAGCGTAAGTGTTCCCATCTGTGTTATTCTATTAACTGAAAAGGAAGGAATTAGCACATGAACTTGTCACATCTTGTGACCTGTTGCACACTGAGATGGGAGGTGGTGGCAGAACAAACAACATTCTTTCTCTCAGCGCCTTTCAGCCTCACTGAGGAACATCGGAAGAGCCGCTCTGACTCCATGAAGCACACCAGCACCATCCCTAAAGTCAGACAAGGCCTCTGCAAGCTGCACCTTATGGGGAACTGAAGGGAAAGGGTGGCAAAGCCTCAAAGGAAATTTCCCCTCTCTGCCAAGCTCCAGATGGAAGACCTTCCCACGGAAACGCTTGCTGGAGACGCTTTGCTGACACACGGCGCTGCCAAGGGAAAGGGCCTCTGGCGGGGCCGTTCTTGTCCTTTCTCACGGGAGAACTCAAGGCTAGGGAGGTGGCAAAGGCTCTCCGGGGATATGCCTGGGTGGAAGGACCCTATGGGAGGGCCCTGTGTGGAGGGTCTCGGGGACGTTCTGACCTCGAGCTGGTGGTTGGGATCGGCTCCTCGCACAGATTTTCAGTGTGACATGACAAGACTCTGAAGGTGTCTTTGATCCATGTTTTCTTTTCACAAGGCTTTTACAGGAATCCATGCTTGACTAAGTGTGGGATACAGATTTAGGGAAAGAACACACTCGGGTATGAAGTGTTCAGGAGAACTGGGCTCCATCTCGAGATTTCCTGATGGCGTCGGTTTGTACCAGTTTGCCTTGGCAGAAACTCAGTTAGGAAATGAGAGGAAGAGGGAAAAAAAAATAGAAAAGAGAAATCCCTCTTTTTTAATTCAACCCAACTGTGCCCCCCTGTAATTGGCCGAGACCAGGGGTCAGAACAACCATAGGCTCCTCTCCAGAGAAAGCAAGAGACAGGACCTATCTCCTGGGTGGGTTGGTCGAGGCTGAGAGATGAAGGTTCTGTAGGCCCCCAAAGAAGCTTTGCCCCGAAGAAGGGGCTCCCTGCCAGGTCGGATTGCCACCAAGAGGCATTGTCTGCTTCCTACTTCCCATGTCCTCTCAAAAAAGAAACACTCTGCTACATGAAGACAAACATTGATTCCAGGATCTCAGACCCAGCCTATGTCACGACCTCTAGAAATAAATTCCATCAGCAAGAATATAAATATGCTTTTTTTTTCTCTCTCTCTCTCTGATTTCCTTTGTTTTTGTAATTTTATGGCACATTCAGGGAGCCACTGTTGCGGTAGTTCCAGGCAAGCTGTTTTCTGCCTCACCCTGCACCAATAATAAGCTGTGAATCAGTAAGTCAGAGCCTAGGTCAAGGAGTCTCATTTTTAATAAGCCTCTGACCCACAGGACCAGGATGCAGATGGTGCCTGGGTCTGATTTGAAACACTATGCTCTGGGGTCCATCTAGCCCTGAGCCCACAGATGATATCTGATTCAGCCAAACCTCAGCTTGAATTCTCCTGTTGAAAGGATATCTTGCATCCCAACACCACCTGTGATATGAAACAAGACAGAAGAACATGCCATCCATACCTCTGTGCTCTTTTAGTACATAATGTCCTCAATAATGAAAGGCTCTCCTAGATTTTAGATAAGCAATGATTAATCCAATAAGATTAATTTAAAGAACACTTTATCAACCACATTTTTTTTTTACAAAATACTGTGGTTGTCATTGGTAATATACAGATGATCACAATGAATGATGGTCTAGAAGGAGTTACAGCCTTGTAAGAAACAAATTCTTTCAATGGAATATAACGAAGCTATTAGATTATATCTATTAAGCCTTTAATATGACTCAGGGGCTATAAATATATTAAAGCACTTCATCAACTGTCTGAAATAGGTGCTGTTATTATCCACATTTTACTGATGAGGAAACTGAAGGTCCAAGAGGTTGGGTAATTTGCTCACGAGTATTCTACTGGTGACACTGCTCTGGTGTTCCACCAGGCATCCAACTCAAGAGCGCATGCTTAAACGCTGTTCCAGTTCTCTGGGGAAACTGGTGAAGGTACTATGTATCTGACTGGGACAGAGAGGGCAAATTATGATAATTATCTCACACACTGCATTCTCCTCTGTGCATTATTTGCCCGCCACGAACCCATGACCCCAGCTCCCCTCTCTTGCCTCAGCTTGACTTACCCTGTCCAATGTCCATTGCTCATCTACACCCACAGGGCCAAAGCCACCAAGAAGCCACCAGTCCAATTAGAGGACTAATTATCCTCTCCCCTAAATCTCTCTTTCCTCTTACACTTTCTGGTCAAACAGAAGCCTTAGATTTCTCTTTGAAAAGGAAACTAGAGACTACCAGTGATGGCCTATCTCCAGCCTGAAAATGAATACATCACAGGCTAGAGTATCAAGAAAAGGATACTTCCCTTTCTTCCAATAAATTTCCAACTTACAATTGAAATAAAATAATCACACATGTGTTTATTCATTGCAGGTCTGTTTGGCCTTGAGGGTAGGGCAAAGTCTCATTTTTCACTATATTCACATACCTACTACAGGACATTTAAATACTTAATAAATATTGTGAAACCAAAAAAATGAACCCCTACACTGGATTCTGTACATGTTTTCTGATTCTTCATAAAGTTGGTGTAACAGCTACTATGTGCCAAGCGTTTCCTTGGTCTTGGTCTTGTGAATGTAGAGCCAAACAAAACAACAACTTATCCTTAAGAAGGCTATAGTCTCAGGTGGCTCAATCAGTTAAGCATCTGACTGTGGCTCAGGTCATGATCCCAGGGTTCTGGGATCGAGCCCTGTGTCAGGAGGAGAGTCTGCTTCTCACTCTGCTCCTCTTCCCCCTCATTCTCAAATAAATAAATAAAATCTTTTTTTAAAAAAAGCTTAAAGTTTTGGAAAGTCAGAGTGGTCTTTTAAAATCATAGATTAACTTTCCGGTTTGGTTAAGACTCTCCAGTGTCTTCCCATTTTAAGTAAGAGTAACACCTGAACTCTTACATGGCCTACAAGGTGCTCCCTGGCCCATTCTGTGCTTCCCACCTCATGCTACCTTCCTTCTTATTGAAAATACACAAGCTATTTTGGCCTTTTGATCATTTTCTGCCTTGAACCTGCTAAGCTCATCTCCCACTTTGGGCCTTTGCATCAGCTGCTTCCCTGAATTTCTCTTTTCTGATCTTCACCTGTCTCCCTCCTTTTGGCCATTCATTGCTTGGCCTTAATGACTGCTCCTTGGAGAAGCCTTCCTAGATGATCCAACTACAGTGGTTCCCTGCACTGTCCTCCCATCCTGTGTTAATTCCTGGTGTAGTGCTCCTGGATAGCTACTATGTTCTTGTTTATTTATCAATTTAAAATCTGTCTCCCCACGAGCATGTATGTTGTGTTCAAAGTAACATTCTCCGACTTGTTCACTATTGTATCCCATTATTAGAACAGGACCAGATACTTTGTGGATGCCAGATAAATAAGAGATAAAGAATTGAATTATTGAATAAAATAAACCTCCAGCCAAGGTGCTGAACATATTCTTCCCTTCTCGTTCTATAGCAGGTGAAGGGAGTTTGGCTTGTTTTAATTTTTAAGAATCTGTTATGTTTTCTAATCTCTCCATTCCTTTATGGTTTTGTTGCATTGTGTTCTGAACTGTTTCTCAAAGCACAGTTTATAATGTTCAGAAATTGGAGGGACTTTTTCATTCAGAAAAGACTGGGTAAATAAACTGCATTACCTCCACAAAATAGAAAACTCTGCCATCATTAAAATGCTAACGTGTGACTTTATTTATTGAAATGGAAACTTGTCATATATAGTATTGATTCAAACATTTATAAAACATTGTTAATCAGTTCATTGAAATTGTGTGCCTTTAGAGAGCTCTTCAGTGAAATGTTAGTTATTGTTTCCTGAAGGTGAGATTTTAGATAATTTAAAAATACTATTTATATTTTTTCTGTAGATTAGTGTACTTCCAGTACTTAGACAATATTTCACTTGCTGGAAGGACTTTTTTTTAAATGTTTTCTTCATTTAAAAAATAAAGTAAAAAAAATTTGGAACAAAAAACAGAGACAGAGACAGACAAAAATATTATTTATAAGAAATAAACTTCAACACTTACATGTCCATGCCTTTTTGTGATTGAAATTCTTCATCTTGTACTGTAATTCTTAGTTTCCTCTGAAGCAAAACCCTTGGTAGATGCATCTTCAATCATATGTCTAGTAGTTGAAGGTCCGAATCTGGACACCTTGTTTCTATTTGACATTTTAGTTAATCCCTTAGAAGTACACAAAGGGACACTACACTTTGTTACACTCTGTTACCAGAAGTTCAAAAATAAAATTTGGTAGCCAGTAATGCAGAATGCTGTCCATTCAGTGGAATGCAGTGTATAAGAGCAGAAAATCTCTGGAATCCCAGTTCTGCTTTCACCTCTTACTCATGGGCCCTTGGGCAAGCTGCTTTTCTTTTCTCTTCTCCTTTGCCCTATAGAATGGGCATGCTAATACTACTTTTCCTATAGTGTTATTTTTAGGGTGCAATGAAATAATACAAGGCAAATGCTTAGTATGGGCTGGAACATAAGTGTTCAATCAAGCATCAAACCCCAAAATTAGCTATGGTTGTCATTATTTTCTGCTCCAGGGACCAATATCACACTGGGAGGTAGAGAGGCCAAGTAAGATACTTGAAGGGCTGAAGTCTTAAAGGTAATGGATCTTCCTTACTAATCTCCTGAAGACATATCAAGACTAACAAATCCTGTATTTGCTAACATTTACCTCTTCTCAGACTATATTTCTCTGCATTTTTTCCCTAACACTGTTTCTGCTTCCCTTTCTCCTGTGTTTTTTTTCCAGTAATAGTCTTCTCTAATTATGGTTTGCATGTTTGCTAGCCCTAAAAGGTGGACAGTTTAGCACTCTGTCCCAGGGAAAGCGGAAGGGGATAGGGATAAAACCTCTATTCTGCCACATATATAGCTTCCTCTTTTGTCCACCCTCTTTTGAACCACAATAACAACCATGTGCAGCCTGGTACTGTTCCCAGTCTGGCAGGATCCCACAGTGGAAGCCTGAAGTGTGTATATCTTGAATCTTCAGACATGTCCAGGAATGCCTGGAGGGTTATCCAGGCAAGCAGGATGTTAGCCAAGAAGTCTTGTGGGTGTGATTCCAACCTATGATTCTCTCCCTACCTGGTCATAGCCCTGTTAGAGTAACTGTACTGTTCTGTTTCAGGTCTTAGCTTGCCTGTTGGTTCTTCCCTAAATACCAAATTCACTGAGGTCTTCAAGGATGTCCACTTTATTAATATGCATCCAACACCCAACAGAGGGCCTGACCCACAGAACACGCACACTACACAGGTATGGAATAAATGAGTGATTGAATGACAAAGAACAAAAAGCTCATAAGTCTGACCCAAGGAAAATGGTTTTCTTTATTACAGGAGAGGGTATTTTGAATAAAACATAGCATGGTGAGGTTTTCAAATGGAATTTGGCTGTCCCTGCCCCTAAGAACTAGTGGCAATAGACTGTAAGAAAATAATTTCAAGCGAAACAAATTCCCACCAATCTCTCTAAGCAAGGACAACATGAAACATTCTGGCTTTAGGTCTGTTTCCCAAGAACATGTAATGAGAAGGCCTGGATAATTTCTTTCCATTGAAAGAAATTCAGTGGACCACTTGAATTGACCTTGACCACTCAAGGACATTGAAAAACAGAGATAAGGAGAAGTTACAAACATTTTGGAAGCCACAGAAGGGGGAGACATCCCTGAAATGACTCGGGAGTCCTTGTAATTAGAGATTGAATAAGACTCCACGGGAAGGGTGACTGGAGAAAGGAGATATCAATAGTTCTAGCTCTGCTATGCCCTTAGTCTGTGGCTTTGGGCATGAAACCCAGTTTATTCATCACTAAAGTGGAGGTTTTAATGGCATCCACCTTGCACATTATTGTAAGATTAAATTATATAAAAATGCACAATGCTCTGCATGGATGATAATTCCAGTGTGTGATGATTTAGTAAGCCTGATGAAGAGGAGAATGATGCTGAGGAGGAGGAAGATAATGACAGATGATGAGATCATGTTGCAAAACTTATCAGAAATACTCCATTCTGATCAGGGTAAGGAAGTCTTGAGTGAGTTTTCCCAGTTCTGGCATGTGGGTAATGAGCCAGAGAATGGCTGTTTTATAACTATTGTGACAATCCAAAAATATTTTAAGACTACTGTGGTCAGGAGAAAAAGACAAGGATTGCAATTTTGAGGACTTATACAGATGTATTTAGCAAGTGCCCATCTGGACCATCAGCCAATTTCTACTCCCGGTAGTAGACCCAACTCATCCTCTGTGAGCAATGTACCAGATAGTTCACTGGCATAAGAGACGACTGTGTGTCTTCACATGTTTCTTCTAGTGTGGGTGATGTCAATGAGTTCCTCTAAAAGTCTGTGCAGGAGTTAAGTCTTGGAAAGTTCAATACAAGGAGACATTAAAAGGCAGTTTTCCTAGAGCTTTCTGTGAAGATAGATTAAATGAATATTCCCAAGAGTTTACTTGTAAAATGGGAACCCAGAGAATCTTTGCATCTCAGAAGTGTTTGCCCTTATTTGTAGAAAAAGAGTTTAAGATCTTTTTAGCAAAGATTCTAGTGCACATATGGGAACACACCCATAGTGCTGAGTACCGAATGTCATCAGAGAAGTGTGACCTTATGGTAGGACAAAATGGAGAAATAATTTCATATTCTTATGGAAACCATACCCTAAGGGAAATGAAATCGGTCCTAAGAAGAGTTCCTTGAAATTCAGAGGGAAAAAGATCTGAAACATAGCTGGCCAGGTGAGTATTATTTTCCAAGTATAGTGTACAAGTTTGTGTGTTCTTAGTACGTGAATAAATCCTTGTCTATCTTTACTTATTTTGTCTGTATGATGTGTCCAGTTGAGAGTAATGTATATATTCCAAACAAAAAATTCCCTTTGAAGTTCTGAAAGATTAATTGACATATTTATTTAATACTCAGCTATTGAGACTAGCAGAGAATATTAGTTATTCATTTGAAATGGAATATAACTCCCGGTAAATTAACTCTTGTCCTGTTTGTATGTTTTTCCACCCGAGAGTCTGCTCTATCTGATATTAATACTGACACATCTATGTTCTTATTTGCATTTTCCTGATACATTTTTTCCAAATACTGTGTTTAAACCTTCTGAGACATTTTTAGAAATTGTATCTTCCAAGAGGTGTATTTTATTTCTCACCTGAGCCAGTGGTTTCTAAATATTGTGGTTACAATCACTTACATTTATCGTCATAAGAGAGAAATTCCCGCTTCCTTCTGTGATCCTATGTTTTCTGTATTTCATGCTTTCCTACCATTTTCCCCTATTTCCTGTCTTTTGCTAGTTGAACTCTGCTTTGATTTCTTTAATCTCCTGCAGTAATTTGGGAGGAATCATCCTGTTTTTGTTTCTACTAAATTTTGCAAAATAACATACTTGATCTGATATTCCTCTAATTATCAAGGTCAAGAAGAAACAATAGCCTTTGACTCAATCCTATTTTGGTTGAAAAATTTAGCACATTTTATTTTTTCGTCCCTTCTCCCATTTCCCGGTATTTCATGGTATCCTATGTGATTTTAGGCAACTCTTATTATTTCTAAAATATCTTACATTTTAAGTTATAAATATTTACTTTAAAATTTAGAAAATGCCCCCTTGTTTCTTTCATTCTTGGCCTCACTCTCATTAATTTCCGCTTTCAATATCCTTGTTCAGTTTGCTTTTCCCTTGTCTCTTCTGGGTCCTTGATGTGGCAGGTCCCCAGAGGTTGATGGCCCAGGTCTCTGTTCTGTGCCTTCTCCCTTCTGATCTCTGTAGCCTCTTAGGTGATACTTTCAGGCATCTGGTCATCACCTCTGTGCTTGTGACTCTTGAATCTCTGTCCTCCAGGCAGATTTCTCTCCTGACATTGAGATTTGTGGACCCCACAGCTTGCCGGCTCTCTTTTCCCAGTCTGGAAGGGGTGGCCTCATGTCGGAAATGAAACTTACCATTCAACCGTGTCCTGGCTCTTGGTTATCTCTTGAAACTTGGTGATTGTCTGAGCAGCCTATTTTACTTTTAACAGCTTTCAGTTGTTGAGGGCGTGCCAAGACCTGTCAGTGTCCCCAAAGGGGAGGGGGGGAATCTCAGTCAGTTCTTAGAGTCAGGCTAATTGGAAGCCAGATCCTCAGGCAGCAGCTTTTAAAGTATGCAAATATATACAGGCTGTTGACTGAGAAGACGACAAGGCTGTAAAGCAACCCAAAGTGTTTATTTGGGGTTTTAGGGATTGCAACGTGGGAGACACAGAGTCGACCGAAATCGAAAGTGTGTTCTGAATTGCAAGTAGGGACTGTAGGCTTATAAAGGCAGAGACCACAAGGTTACATAACTTGTTTTGAAGGAATTATGATCGGTGCTGACAGAGTTAAACTGACTCTGTAATACATCATTGTCTATTTAGCTAACAGGTGTTACATTATCTCGATTTCAGTCTGAAGTTGAAGGGTGTGTTCCAGAAGGTGGTCCAGTGCAATTGACAAGTTACAATGGACAAAAGTCAAAAGTCCGTGGTGTTCCAAAAATTGAAATCATATTGAAACAGGAGACTTGCATAGGCCTTGCTTCCTCAGTATCCTCCAGACCCTATGTTTAATGGCTCTCTTAGCACTACTTCCTTCACTTTGGAATCTTCTCTCATTGAATGCTCCATTGGCCTTCAAAGCCAGATGTTTGGGGGGCTCATTTCTCAGGTGTAAGTCTCAAAACTTCGGGTGCCTGATGCAGTGTACAAACCCTTCATTCCTGAGGGAGATGCTCCAGATTTTTGAGTTCGTTCCCAGTTGTGGGTCTCCCCAGGGTTGTGGGGTATGGCAAGACTGAGTCTCAGCCTCTCCTACCTACATCAGATGTGGCTCTTTTCATGTTGTCTTCATGAGAAGGAACTTCTCCCCAAGCTGTCAGGTCTTTCTCAGAGGCTACTGTCTCAGTATATGTCTCTGCAGATTTCATGTGTCCTAGGAGGTGTTGAGGCCAAGGTCTTCCTATGCTGCCATCTTGGGCCACCTTTCTTGGATGTCTTCTTTAATATCTCAGAGACACACAAAGATTTTCAACAGAAACAATTACAGAAATACAGACTTCTCACATCCTCCTTAAGTCAAGGGAACATGGTGCAGAGAGCTAACCAATAATGAAGACCTATTATATGCCTGGCACCTCATGAGGCATATTTACACTCAATCCCCATTTTAACACTGTGGTCTGAGGACTCAGGGGTCTAATTCTAAATGTGGGAAGACTGAGTCTTGAGGAGGTTAAGAAACTTACCCAAGACCGAGTTTTGGGTTTAAACGCTTGAATTTTCTATTTCATCAACATCAAAGATTTTGTCTATTGTTTCTTCTGATTCCCTTTATCTTCATGGCTTAATTTCCTGTCTTTAAAGAGACAAATCTTAGTCTTTACCTTTGGACTCATCCTTTTAGGCTGTCCATTCTTTTCTAAGGGTATTTCCAGGTTTGGTTCAACCCCGAAGGAGGAATGGTTTTATCCTACAGTTGGCCAGGAGACCAGCTTCAGCCTGTAGTGGGAGTAGGGATGACCTAAACCCGAGCTCCCATGACTCTGGTGGAGCAGTCTGCTGCCAGGACCCAGACCTCGAGGTGGATGGGACCATGGGGATGACGTGCTATGGGGTTCTGCCTAAGAAATTCATTGGCATTCAGAAATATTTTGCTTCTAGTTCTTCTCATTTTACTTAAGAAGATGGGTGGAAGTACAAAAGCACACAGTTTTGTTTTGTTTTCTTTTTTTAATGGACTACTGTGTATGGAGGGCCATGTGAAAGGTTCTGGTTTAGTGTTAATCCTGGAGGATTCTTCCACAGGCCCTGTTTTTCCTTAGCCAGGTTTCTCGTCTCCAGCACTTCAGGTCAAACTAAAACATGGCAAAGTATTACAATGATCAAGCTAAAGGAGCTCTCCAATTTCCATGTAAATGGAATGTGAGCATGGAACTTTCCTACCTATACTTTGGGTGGTACAAAATGCCCCCATTCCTGTAGTCCTGCTTCTCCGGACCAAGGCAAACAGATTGTCCTTTGAATGTCTCAAAAGCTCTCTCTCTCTCTTTTTTTTTTCTTGTAATGCCAAACGCAATATTTGTTTGAAAAGACTACACCAGAAGTTTCCCAGCTGAGAAAACAGGCTTGTGAAAAATGGTTTCAGAAAATGAAATAAACCATGCAAAAGTTGTTCAGGGTGTGTTTGAAATGAACATCTGGATATGAACTGCTAAATTACCTCCTTCCTCCTCCTCCTCTTTCTCACAGCTGTTTGAAAGAGTCCTGAGGGCAGGGAAACAGGTCAATGGACCAAATTGCACCTTTCTCCCCCTCCTAATCCCTTTTGCACCTATGCAAGGAATCTCGCTCACATGTGTGTTTAATAAGTGGGCACAAACACAAGAAAAAATTTATCTCAATTCCTGTTGACTCTCTACAGCAATACCAAAGGAAAATAAACTCTAGATGTTAAAATTTCTCAAACAAAACTTATGGTTCTAATAAAATATCACTTTCCAGTTGACTTTTTTATATCAAGAGCTGAACAAACCACTCATTTCTCTTCATCTCTTCAGAAAGAAGGAATGATTATTACGTCACACTTTCCCCAAAGTTAAGAAAATCCAGTCCCCAAGGCTCTGCCTTTTAACTTATAATTGAGAAACATGAACAGTTCTGCGTGTTCTTACTGAATTTCCCATTGCATCTGTTTATCACACACCCCCTCCATAACCACCACTTCAACACACACACATCTAAAGAAGTACATTAAGTACATTGGGAAAGAACAAGTTGACATTTATGGAGGTTCGTGAGAGTATCAGTGGCCACAACTAATGCAGAAAATATGAAATAATTGTCTCATATCAGAAGAACGTGTAGGCAAGTCTTTGGGGAGACATGATAGATGTTTTCACATAAAAGGAGGTTGACTGGTCAACTCTGTGCTGTCAGAGGCCAAAATGGGCCTAATGAGAAAAGGAGACTCAATATTTAAACAGGTTTATCCTCTGTTCCAAGTGTATGTTTCCTTTATCAGCCTCTCATCTCTGCTAGGATAGGAAAGGAGCCATTCTCATCCTTGGATCCTGGTGTTGTGTGTACATAGAGCATGACAGGTGCTCAGTTGATGGATGAACACCTAACTGACCAACTGAATTCAGTTCCTAGTGTAGGTTTCTCAGAACAGGAGAAAACTCCCTTCAGAAGAAATGGCTGAGTATTTGCAAGGAAGGTTTGAGAAGCGTGGGGAGGAGGTTTCTTAGATTAGATGGACTCCAAACCTCTTCCATTCTTTGGAGTCTGAAATTCTAAGTTCTCTTTCCATAGTGTTTAGAGGGAGATTTCTGTCCACACACCAGGGCCATATCTCAGCAGTCCCCCCTTCCTCATATATCTCCCAGGCTATACTTAAAGACACTGAGCTGGTTCTGGCTAGAACCACTGTAAACACCATCTTTGAACTTGACTCAAAGCTGTATGCCTCTAATCTATGCATCTCTTTCCATCTGATTTTATTTTGTTGTTTTGACCTCCTGCTTTGTACCAAGTAAACTGTGCATGGCACTGGGTACCTACTGGGGAGCTGTTGAACTGCATGGCAAAGAGAAATGACCTGGCCCAGGAGATCAGAGAAGGCTTCCTCAAAGAAGCAATGTTTGAGGCAAACAACAGCAAAATAGATGAAGAAAGCATCCAGGAAAAGGGTCTCAGAGTACAAAAGAAGATCACGGATGATACTGCCTTAAAGCAGGGGTCCTATAAAAAGTTGTGACTGGAGAGTAGAACCCAAGGAGAGAATGTGTGATGGGAAGTAGGGAGCAGAGGCCATTGTGGGACATCTCTAAGTCATACTAACTTGAACTTTACAATGATCCAGCCCCAGTGGATTACCTGAGGACTCAGACTCCCATGTATTCCTCAGGCCAGTGCCATTTGCCAGGCCGTTCCCTCTGCCAGGCATCATGTGCTTCTAATTTCTGTTTCACATTTTCTCTCTCCTCAAAACCAACCCTAGAGCTCCCTTCTGCAGTAGCCTCTGATCATTTCCTCCAGTGGGCACACTTCTCCCCATGGGAGTCTGTACCTCTCAGAGCACTTCCGCCTCCCGCCTCTCTGCTCCTTGGACTGGGACGTTCCATCCCAGACACTGGAAGCTTCATGACAGCGGGGGCTGTCTCCTACGGCTTTCCCTGCCCCAGTCACCTTGGTAAATACTTGTTGATGAACTGTGTACAACATTCTGCTCAAAATAGAGTATTAGTCAGGAGGAGTGTGGGTCAGACTTCCTGGGTTAGAATCTGGACACTATGACCCACTTGATGTGGAATCTTCAGCAGGTTGCTTCATCTCTTCCAGTGTCATTTTTTTCAGCTACAAAGTAAGGACAGTGATAATACCTATCCTCTAGGAACTGTATGAACATTAAAAATAACATGTTTGAATAACTCAACCAAATGCTCTGAAATGTTAGTCATTATTATAAAATCCTGAGGAAATATTAGAGAGATTGAATTGTCAAACCTGATTCACATTCACTTTTTTCAGCGAATTCAAAATCTTCAGAGGATCTTATATCTCTTAGGTCCCATTCTAGTGTCTGTGTCCTTAACTACCCTACAATAAAGCAACTTGGGAAAAATTAAAGAAAAAAGAATGGCCATAGTTTTTTGTTTAATTGAGATATATTTGACATATATTAGTTTCAAGTGTACAACATAATACTTTGGTATTTGTATATATTGCAAAGTGATCACCACAGTAAGACTAGTTAACATTCGTCACCATAGTTACAGCTTTTTTTTCTTGTGAAAAGAACATTTAAGATCTTTTTTAGCAACCATCAAATATGCAATATAGCACTATTAACTATAGTCACCGTGCTGTACATTATATCCCCAGGACTTACTTATTTTATAACTGCAAGTTTATACCTTTTGATGATCTCACGTGTATGTGGAATCTTAAAAATCCAAGCTCATGCAGAGACCACACAGATACAGAGAGCCCAGGTTGTGATTCCTCACATGCACATATACATTGTAGTATAACTAGGTATGTAAATTACACAATAACTATGTAACTTACTGTCCAACCAGGACACTTCTGGGAGGAAAATGGTGCTCTGTTAAGTTTACACTGGGACTGCAGATGTGAATTGGACAGTCACAAGTCATTCATCATGATCATCTGTATGACCATCAAGTTAGAACCAGCAGTCATGGGACACCTGGATGGCTCAGTTGGTTAACCATCCGACTCTTGACTTCAGCTTGGTTCATGATCTCAGGGTCATGAGATCAAGCCCCATATCAGGCTTTTTGCTCAGTGTGAAGTCTGCTTGAGATTCTCCGCTTGAGGATGTCCCTCTCCTTCCTCCCCTCCCCCTTCTGACTCTCTGTCTCAGATAAAGAAATAAATAAAATCTTTAAAAGACAAAAAACAACAAAAAAGACCCAGCAGTCATGCTGACTTGGGTCACACAGCTTTCAGCGTCTTTCAAGTTCAAACCTTCAGCTCCCAGCCAAAGAAGAGCAAAGGCTCTCTCTGATCCAATTTATTTTTAATTGTATCCAAACATTTTCAACTGAGTGTTGCACATAGGTTTCCTGGAAGGCTATGTCAATATGCTGTGAAACATCTGGATCTTTGGGTATTAGAATGTTGGAATATAATGAGCAGTTTTCATCCCAAATCTTTAGAATCATGTAGATAAACCAATTGGTTTCGATTCAGGGAACTTAACTGCCAGCTTCAATTAGCCCGGGTTCTTTAATATATTCTTTTTCTAACATACTGGGCAACTTCAATAAATTATTATTTATAGAGTACTTATTAAAATGCTACAGGGAAATCGTTCCTGGAAACATCTCACTGTATAACTGTAAATGATCAAGCTCTTACTTGCTGATTGAGTGTTTAAGGACTGAAGTCAGATCATAGGATCACAGCTACTCATGCCTAAAGACCTCAGACAACACCCATGCTAACTCTACATCCAATCCCTGAACCCTTTCAACATCACTGTCACGGAGGCACCCAGGAAATATTTGATATTTTGGTGATGGAGGGACTCGTTCCTGCCCAAAGTAGTCCTTTCCTTTGCTGGGTGGCTTTGCCAGCTCAAAAAAATCTTTCCCAGTTTTAAGTGGAAATCTGCTTCCTAAATTTCCCTGCACTGAGCCCCATTCTCCAATATGAACTCATTCTGTGACAAAATGAATCTCTTTCAGCCCCTCTGTGCTCTCACAGCATGAGAAGTAGTGCAAACCTGTGTTATCTGAGCCAGTATGAAGCAAGCACAGCCCATGAAGTGACAGCAAAGTGGCTTAGCCCATACACTAGGGCCAATGTGCTTGAGTTTGAATCCTGGCCCAACTGTCAGGAGGCAAGGCTTTTAACCTTGTAGGATTGTAGTTTTCTCATCTGTACAATGGGGAATGTATCTATTTTAAGCATTCTTGTGTATCTATTTTAAGCATTCTTGAAAGATGGATGTGGTGTATGTAAAGTGCTTAGAATAGTGTCTCCTATAGTGATGTAAACACTACATAGCTATTATCACATAGAACCCTAGCAAATAGAGTCTGGAAATCATCTTTCAGTTGTTAAGATCAGGGCTCAGTGGGCCAGGAGTTAGTATAGGGCACTTTGTGACCCTAAATGCAGCCTTCTCAAAATACTCCATCAAGCATTCCTCATTCTTTGACTTGAATGCTGAGTTACTTTTTGGAGGGAATAAATCCTAGTAATTAAGAGTCAGGGCCTGGGAGATTGTATTCAACACTAGATATACATTAAGTTGATTGGACAGGTCTATTTATTTTTTAATAGCAATGAAATAAGAATTATGGAGGGTTCAGAAATGGATATTTTCTCAAAGCTCCTCAGGAAATGTAAATGTGCAGTCAGATTAAGAACAATAGATTTAAAGTGAGACTTTATGGGTCAGAATCTGGGTTCCTTCAGTAACCAGCTGCACAACTTTGGGGGAACTTCTTAATCTCTTCAGGCCTCTGTTTTCACATCTGTAAAATGGAAATACAAATAAAGGAATTTCCTTCCACATAAAGCTGCAATGACATGAAATGAAATAGCGTATATAGAGAGAAGACTACTCAGTGGGTATTTGTTCTATTTATCTCCCTTTAATAAGTATCTTCCATCCTTAATTCTCACCCTGTCTCCATCTATCACCTTTGCCTCAACCTGCTAGCAGGTGTCAAAGCATGCTGAGCACCATCTTGGCTTCAGGTACAACCCAAAATCCTAGATGCAGGATCTATCAAGAAACCCTTTCCTAACCTGGGTACATCTTAGGCTGATGGTGGCCCAGTTTTCTTTTTGAGTAATTGAGAATGACTTGCACTGACAGAGCATTGGAATAGACCTGCATCCCAGAGCACTCAGGAGAGATTACAGAGAACTTATCATCCTAGGCTATGGCTTATATCAGCATTGGAATCATCTGGGTAGTAGCTGCTCCAAGATTGGTAGAAGTGCTCTATGTACCTGCTGCTCAAACTGGGGAACCCAAACCAGCAGCATGGGCATCAACTGTGAACTCATTAGAACTACAGAATCACTGGTCTTACCTCAGACCCACCGAAGCAGAAAGGGAATAGTTAAAAGAATCCCCCGGTGATCTGAGTGCACATTAAGTTTAGGAAGTATTGTTCTTCATCAACACTAAGAGGAATTAATTTCCAACGCTTGTGAAATTTTCCAGAAACAACCTTCATGCTACCATGCACCAAAAATTGATGCCTAGATGAAGCTCTTAACATCCCCTTGAATCAAAGCCCTCTGAATGAGTAGTTTCTCTCCATCTCTCCACCATCCTGTACCACTGGTTTAGCATTTATATAAATACCTTTGAGTTATTTTTTGGTTTGGATTTTCTACCTGATTCCCAGTCTTTGTTGAGACACAACACCTGATATTTGGCTTAAGGGGGGCTCCCCAAGAGCAGTTCTCTATGCTAGTCATAGAATGAGGGCATGCTGTTGGCTCTTCCAGCTTTTCTCACTGATTGACATTCCTTCTCTATGATGTTCCCCTCTGCAGGCACAACATATTTAGAAAGTTAGGGGATGTTGGAGCCTGAATTCATATAGAAACAAAGAGGAGTCTGGCCTCAGGTAATACGCGCTAAAGGCTTTTACTGAACAAAAAATACCCAGAGCAAAGTCAGAGAATAGTTTGCCCCAATTATCATTTGACTTGACATTGTCATCAATACATAATGAAATCCCAATTTCATTGGATTTCAAATAACTGGAGGAAAGATGGAGGGAGGCTAGTGAATAAAAACCTGGGGTAAGTTTTGGGGTCTGAGAGGCATGTACACACATGTACACGTGTTGAACGTCCGCCATTATGCTGGACAACGTAGATCCCAAAGCAAACAAAACCAAATCCTGTCTCCGTCTCTCATGCTCGGCCCTTGTGGAACTTACACCTTTGAGGAAAATGGACATAAATCAAATAACCACAAAAGTATACATGACATTGCAACAGTGATCAACACGCATCAAAGGAGGTACCAGCATCCTAAGAACACAAAAAAGGAGACAGCTCTATTCAGGATGTTTCCTCTGAAGAAGCAACAAAACTGAAGGGTGGGTAGGGTTCAACAGGCCAAGGCCAAGGCGGGTGTGACAGGGAGGGGTGGCCCAGCTGGTGCTAATGTCCCATGACCAGAGAAATCAGGGCCCCTTGAGGAACTGAAACAAGCTGGAGTGAGTAGAGCCTAGTGGAGGGAGGAAGCAGAGGGAGGTCTGGGAAGCTGAAGCTAGAGCAATGGTGGGCACATTTTAGTCCTCATTCTGAGTGAACTGGCAAGAAACAAAGGCGGCAACAAGGCCATATCTGCGTCCCTACACTAGTGATCTTTCTGCCAATATGGAGGACAGATTGGAGAAGGATAAGAAAAGATGTGAGGAGCAGACCAGCTAGGATTGCATCACAGCCCCCAGGGTGGGGACATGGTGCCTGAACTGTGGAGGTGGTAGGGGCAGTGGAGAGAAGTGGGATGTTCCTAGAGGTAGGTGGTAAAATCAAAAGCACTCAGGTTGGTTTGGTGGGCAGGAGCAGGGGAGAGGGAGGTGTTAAGCATGACAGTTTGCAGAACTTCCTGGATGCTGCTCGTTTGACTAAGGCAGGGAGTGCTGGACAGTTATCAGATGGTAAGGTTGGTTGGGGTGGTCATGAGTAACATTGTTGAACATGGTGAGTTGGAAACCTTCCCTGACCTCCCAGACAAAGATACGCAAGACTGGAGTTTGGATGGGAGTTCTGGGCTAGAGGGGAATATTTTATAATAATAATTTAAAAAGTAGAAATAACAAATGTTACCATTTATTGAATACTTGCTCGGTGCCAAAGCTAACCATCTATTATCTAATTTAATCTTGCAGGACTCCATGAAATGACTGATCATCCCCATGGTACAGATGAGGAAGAGGAGGCCCAGAGACAGAATAGCATCCAAGCTCCTACCCACTGTGTCACACTGCCCCCTGCTGAGCACCTACTAAGTGCCAGGCTCTTAGAAAACAATGGTGTTCGAGACATTTCAAGGAGCTTCTGTTTGGGTCAGGTAAGTTCGTGGATTTGTGTGTCTCCCATAGCAAGCTGAGGGAGGAGAAGCCAAGAGGTAGGGATTCCTGCCATTTGTCATTTATACTGTCACTCGTCTGCAAGCCATATCCCTCTTGTATTCACATACCCAGGTACAGGGCACATCTGTGCACAGCTTTCTCCCTAGTCTTCTTTCTAAACTTTTCGAGAAGAACAACTTTTTTTTTCTCCCTGGTTTCAGGTGGCCCATGACAGGTAAGTTAAATAAGAAGAATTTCACCATGCATCCACCAGGCAACACACCCTGGCTTCAATTTCAGAGTCTTGGACACACAGGACAGGGTTGGGGGGCAGCCCAACACTGCTCTCCTTTTGTAAGATACCCTAAGGCTCTTATTTGCTGTAAGAAGCTTCTTCTGGGTACCTGTCTGGACATTTTCTAACGACAAAAAGAATGACACTCCTCTAACTAGCTCTGAAGTAGAAACAGACTCACCACAGCAGCTAAAGAGAGCATATTGACACAGGATGATCCCTTCAAACATAATCTGCTTTTGCCCTGACGTTGAACATAGCATGGGAGAATTTCACTGCTCCCGTTACCCAGAAGAGTTAGAGATTTGAAACTGGGAACTCTTCCATACTTGACATGAAACGGAGCATACAGATCAGTACAGAGAACATAAATCACTCTTAAAGCCTTGTATTATTCTAATAACAATAGTCTAATCGAAACTCAAGAAATTTTGCCTTGTGTGTGCCTCTGCATGTGTGTGTGTGTGTGTGTATACAGAAAAATATACACATTTCCTATGATTCACTTTGGATTTAACTAAAATTCAATTTTATCTATTGTCAAGTGTGTTTTTACTCTTTGAAATACTACCAATCTAATTAAAAAAAAAACTGTTTAGGATTAGTGCCAGTGATGATAATTAATGGCAATTCTATCATTCAGTGAGAAGTCTCAAGCAATTGGGTCCGTTACTGTGTTTTACTTTTATACACCCTATAAAACTTTTATTTCTTGTACAGAGTTATGCTTTTCATATTTTGTAATTTTCCTTAAACTTAAATCCCAGGTCATAAAAGAAGTGGTACTTGAATTATCCAGCACAAGACAATTCAGAACAATGCTGTGTTTGAGCAGATAATCAGCGCTATCCTCAAGGGCCGTCAGAGGTTATTGGCCCACAGCAAACAACTGAGAATACGTAAACCCAAGCCCAGAGAGGAGCATATCACTTTGACCGTATTTTCCCAGAAATATTATTAGGATTTATTTTTACTCAGGGAGTAAAATACATTCATTATAAGTCATTTGACTATTAGGGGGAATATAAAACAGTCCTATTGCAAGGGGGGGGGTAAAAAACTGTTAGCAGGTGCTGCCCTGGAATCTCAAAGAGAGTTCCGGATAACTCATGTCCCCCCAAGATCCTATAATTGTCTACACATTAGTGTGCAATGATGGTAATCACATCAAACCCAAGTTAAAAACAATTCTAAAAATTTCTAGATTTCTACCTGAGGCAGTTCCTTCATCTGTGCCCTGGATGTCATTCATTTCCGCTTTTTCAATAACTTTGCACTCTCTGGACTGTGGATCTTTCCAGAATATCGTTTGCTCAACTCTCTCTATTCTTAAAAAAAGAATCTTCCTTGATTTTTCTTCCCCCTTAACTCTTGCTGCATGCCATCTGTTAACAGCGACATTTCTCAAAACGTTGTCTGCTCCACTGATAGCCATTTTCTAAAACTACTCACTTCTCCAAATGTGCAAAATCTTGCTTCTATTCTTATCAGTCCAGGAGATTGCCTCTTTTCAGTGCCATGAGAGGCACCACACCACTACATAAAATGGACACCTTCAATGTCTTTTTCCTTTGTTTACTCATTCATGTATTTATTGAATGCCTGCTACTTGCCCAAGTTCTGTTCCAGGTACTGGGGACACAGCAGTGAAGAAAAGTGACAAGAACTCCTGTTTCTTTGCACTTTACCGGAGGTTGCAGATACTAAACTTAAAAAGTAAAGTTGCCTATTCTGTATCAGTGAGGATCACTCACCAGACTTCAAATAACTTGACCATTTCCTGCTTGGGACATTCTTGGCTTCTGTCATCCAACACTCTTGCTTCTCCTCTTCCCAATCTGAGCAATTTTTTTTCCTTCAGTCCTCTTTCTCAACACTTTTTTCTTTTTTTCTTCTCTTCCTTCCTTCCTTCCTTTCTTTCTTTCTTTCTTTCTTTCTTTCTTTCTTTCTTTCTTTCTTTCTTTCTTTTTTTGTTACTCCATATTGGAGTCCCTCAGGGTTTTGCTTTAATTTGTTTCTTTGTATTCTTTTCATTCATTTATTTGACCCTCACTTGTGTATGTTATATTTTATTCCTAGGTGATTTTTAAAAAATTATTCCCCATTGTTTTAACCACCACTAGATCCCAGTGATGCTAAAACTGATGAATCAAAACCCAGAGATGGGTTTATTGTAAAGCTAAGAGGTTGTAGCTATGCCAAGCCACTCTTCATGGGCCTCTGTGAGGGCTGCAAGCTTCCAGGGAATTTACAATGTTTCAGGTGTGGAGGGAAATAGAAGTTACAACCAGGGAGCATTTCCTTGGAAGCATTCCTGGCAAATTGCCTAAAGAAATCTCAGAAGGAAAGAAACCCAATCTTGGTGATTACAGTAATTTGTTGTGACTTCTTTTTCCACTCTAAATAAAAATACTTCCTTTCATACCTAAGTTTGTGCTTATAATTCTGTTCATTTGTTTCGGAAAGATGGTCCCCCAAGTTGCATAGTCTTTGGGCCCCATAAAAATTGGATTCCTCTCTGTCCAGAGCTCAGTTCTCTTCTGAAGCCGCTAGTGCCAAAGTCTTTTTAAGTTTCTACTTATTCCATCATTAGCCTCTAATCTATATTCCAGAATTCCTTCCTTTCTTCCTAGAGTATTATATCTGTGTACCTGGTCTTTCCAATGACAGTGAAGCTCCCAGTTGTCCTCTCTATGCTTTGTCAGCCAAATACATTCTTCACAGTGTAACCAATGTAAATTTTTATAAACAATATTCATTAGTACTACTTGCATCTTGGAATTCTTTATTCTGCCATTTTTCTTAGAATCCAAGGATTTATATTAAATCCAGTATTTTTAACACTACACCATAGGATCAACACTACAGGCCATAGGATCTCACCCATGCTTACAGCCCCATTTTCATTCCCGGCTTCTGTTCTATGAACCAGTAGGCCGTTTCTCACTGTCCTTCCAAAGATAGCACTCACTCCTCCATCAGGATTGTGCTGCATGATCTTTTCACTTGTTAGGATTCTCTTATCCAAGATTTTTTACCTGGCTAACTCTTAAGGTCTCAGCTTAAACTTCTTCTCGTCAGAGAATCCCTCAGCCCCTAGAGGAATTATTGCTTCACTAAAGATATATGGGATAGGGAAGAGGTGAGTTACACCCAAAGCAGGATCAGGTTGCCACTGCCACAAGAAGTTAGATGAGCCCAAGGTAGAAAGACTGAAATAAAAACGATGCAGACTGCTATGTTTCAATCGTGTCCTGTTTCTTCTTCATCTAGTGTATATAGCCCTATGACTGAGGTCTCACCAGTGGAATGTAAGTGGTTCAGGTCTGGGCCTATACAATCCTCCATGCTCATTCTCTCTTCCCTTGTCTTCTGGAAGGATGCAGAGCATCTAGCGTAGGGCTCTGGAGCCCTGGAACTTGCATGGAAATACCCACTTTCACTTTTGATGATCAAGAAACAAACTTCATTAGATTAAGCCTGTGGGTTGTGGGGCTTGTTTATACTGCAGTTAGTATCATTTACTCTAATCCCTCAAACAGCAAAGTAAGAAATGAGCACCCACTGCATGTCCTCATCCCCAAGCCATTTCACTTTCTATTCTATTTTTAACTTTCCATAACCCCATATGGATATAGAGTGGCTAAAAGAGTTCACTTGGAAGGCCCATTGGACTGTAGTCCCTGCAGGAATCTCAACATTCAAAGGATTATTAATTTTGATGAACAATAGACATAGTGGCTAAAAGCTGGGACTTTAGAATCTTTCAAAAGTCTACTTACTGCATTGTGTATGGCCTAACTGTATGCACATTCTTTGTCCTTTCTTTTGTAGTCCCTTCCCTTGTCAACTCTGGGTTCAACCATGTGACTTCCTTGGTTATGGAGTTGTTTGCAAACCTGACGCAAGCAGCATCTTGAAAAGCACATTCATGTTTCTCCTTTCTCCTTCCTCTTGCCTAAGTGGGCTTCTTCATTTTCACACTTCTTCCTTGCCATAGGAATGTGCTATTCTAAGCTCCTAGATGAATGTGAGAGATACATGGAGAAAAGTCAAGGTCATCTTAGATGACTTGACAGCTAGCTGACTCCCCCACCAGAAAAGAGAGAGAGAGAGAGAGAGAGAGAAATACCAGCCAAGATTAGCAGTCACCTATCTAGCTCCCAGTTGTCTTCAGAGACATGAGTGAGACCAGAAGAGTGTAGCCTACTTGAACCTCATTAACAATAAATGATCATTGTTTTGAGCCTTTAAGTTTGGGGGGATGGCTTGTCACAGAGTATTATGGAGGTTATAGATCAATGTGAAATAGGTCAAAGTAAAAATCCCAGGGCTGACATTGGTTAGCTTTGGGATGTTTGACCAGTTACTTAATGTCTGTATGCCTCAATTTTTGCATCCAATAAATGAGATATAGTGGTCTTTATTTCAAAAAATCGTTTTGAAGAATGATCAAGATGAAAGATGAAAAGCACAAAGCTTAGTTATTCATGGATTGAAATAATCAGTAAATCTTAGGTAGGATGAAGAGGAGAGGTGAAGGAAAAGGAGAAGGGAAAATAGAAGGGCAATGAGGTCTTTTGTAAGTCAAGAGTTTGGGTTTGTATTGTTTGCTCAGCATTTTGGGTATCTAAAAGGGAAAAAAACACATAGGGGAAATAAAAACCAATAGGCATCCCACTCATTCATCACTCCAAATAAACTAACTTCTTTATTTTATAAGATTCGTACACTTAGTCCATGTGAGTTCAGTCCCTTAGAAGATTTGTATATTTAGTCCATGTGAGCTCAGTCCCTCGGAAGACATTCTTCACCAAATCTTGCTTTAAGATTTTACCTTTGATATCTATCAAAGATTTTCTTAATTAAATAACCATTTAAAAACCACTTTTGTCTTAGTTTCAATGTTGCAATAAGAGTATTTTCCATTTTGCCCCTCAATACCCCTATTAGAAGTTGTCATGTAACATGTTGCTTTTAAAAGATAGCAAAATACAGAGAATGAAATGGAACCTATTATTTCTCCTTAGAAATAAATATCTTTCTTCCTTTTTGACAGACCTTTCTTTTAACCCCAACGACCAGGAAGCTCAAATATATTTCTCATCATAACAACTACATTATTCTTAAGTTTAGCAGATTTATTTAATTCCCCAAAGATTCTGTATCCTTATGAACATATCTCCAATGCTCTTTCCTACATGCCATATGATTGAGCCACCTCAAGTCACACATAAGCAAATGGACCTTTTCCAATGCATGCGTGACAGCAGTCTAGAACCAAATGTTCACAGACATTTGTAAAATCTAGACCAGAAGCCTTTTCCTAAGGGCCTCAGCTCAAACTCTGAAATGTGTTTTACGGTCTCCCAGCCTTAGTTTTGGAAAAGTCATCAGGTTGCTAACTGCTTTGGCGATCATAAAACAAAGTTTGCTCTTAAACAGAGGAAAACGCTCTAAGAAGGAGAAATTTGTTCACAGAACACAGAGTGAGAAAAGGCCCCTCAGAAGATTTGCTGGCATGAGTCCCAAGCTCATGTTACCAGGAATATTTACATTAAAAATATATCTCCAGCTTGACCAGCAGCTCTGAGGTCAAGCTCAAAATCCTGCCTGGGAGTTCTTTGGTTTTATTACCATTTGTCAGCTCAAGCTTTGGCTCTGATTTCCCTGCCCTCTGAGGCATGAAGGCAAATAGAGCAGAGGGAGGGCTGGAAATAGCAGCCCTGAGAGTGTGAGGTGGGGACGAGGGGCTTCTGAAGTTTTCAGCAGGAAGGGTCTGTTGAAGCCCTGGTGGCCAAGAACTTTACCTTTACATATTGGTCTTTTTATAGATAAGGAAATGCCTACGAGGAGGTTAGTAGGACTCTATCTTGCCTCCTTTTCTGAGACATGCTCCTAGAGATAAACTTATTTGGCCCCCTTTCTCCACCCTCCTAGAACCCTCTGAGAGGGCTTGCCAGCTATAGGAGTGAGAGAGAGAGATTTATGCAGCTTCCATTATAATTATAGCTATAATTATGATTTCACTAGGTTGCTACTCAATCTTAAATATTTTACCCTAAGCTTGACATGGTTAAACATCTGTCAGGGAAGCATAAAATATAATCTTATTATTCACATTGTTTTGTTTTAAAACAGCTACAGATCTATGTTCAAAGAAAAAATAAATGAATACACAATTCCAGTTTCAGTCTATCTCAGTAACAACACCAGCCAAAACAATTATGTGAGACACCACATAGTACAGAAGAAAAAATCATGGTCACACAGACCGGAGGTTAAAGAATGCCATCACATTGCAGCAACATACAAGTAAAGTTCCAGCTCTCACTCACATTCCCAGTCCTGGTTCTGAACATCTTATCCCCAATCATGCTTCATATTTTACTCAGTGAAGCTTTCAGGCTTCTTAGCCGACTGGTTTTTCCACCAGTATTAGTCACCTTTTCAGTTTGGACTTGATTTTAGGCACTAATGACCTTTTTATCTTTCACTGCTACATTTAGATCTGTTTTCCAGCTCATGGATTCTCTCTTCAGCTGTGTCTATTGTGGTATTTCATTTGCTCACTAAGGCATTTTTAAAAATTTGTTTTCTGTATTTTTTTTCAAGAAGTATTATTTGGTCCTTTTATAAATATCCTATTTTTATGCCATATTTTCATTACATGTTTTATTATGTCTTTTGTTCTTTAATAACATTTTAACATTATTTTATAGAATATTTCAGATTTATCATAGTTCCTTCAAATCTTACAGTTATGCGTGTATGTGTGTATATTGACTCATTGACTCTTCCTTATGAATTTTTAGGCTGACTCCTGGTTCTGCCCCTGCTCTAGGCATCTCATAGGTAAAACACATCTGGGGTGCCTGGGTGGCTCAGTTTGTTCAGCTACTGACTCTTGGTTCTGGCTCAGGCCCTGATATCATAGGTCATGGGATCAAGCCACATTAGGCTCTGTGCTCAATTTGGAGTCAGTTTGGTATTCTCTCTGTTCTCTCCCTCTGCCTCTCCCCCGTGCTCATGCTCTCTCTCTCTCGCAGATAAATAAATCTTGGGGAAAGAAAGGGGGGGGCGCCTGGGTGGCTCAGTGGGTTAAAGCCTCTGCCTTTGCCCCAGGTCATGATCTCAGGGTCCTGGGATCGAGCCCCGCATTGGCCAAGCATGCAGCCAAGCAGGGAGTCTGCTTCTTCCTCTCTCTCTGCCTGCCTCTCTGCCTACTTGCAATCTCTCTCTCTCTGTCAAATAAATAAATAAAATCTTAAAAAAAAAAGAAAAGGAAGAACACATCTGCTCTGGGTGGTAATAAGGAGACAGAAAACAATACACAAACCACCTAGATACTTTCAGTTCCGGGGTAACCTTCCCATAGAAAGCAAGGAGTCTTTTATTTTGTAACAATTCCTCTGGTTCGTCACATTGATGATTTGAACATGGAATAGAACATGGAATAGCTGAAGTTGTCAGCTTCATGACAATACCTACATCCTCTTAAGATAGCCAGAGAAATAATAAACAAACACTACCAGAAGCTCTTTAGAGCATATAGCCTCAAATTAGTTCTTATTAACAGAAATCATGATCTCATCCCTTGGTGTGCCCCAGAGATTCTTCCCCAATACATCCTCCAGGGGGCGCTCACCAGACTACAAGTGTCTCTTCCTACCATCATACCCAAGGATCATACCCTACTCCTGTTTCCAAATATAAGGAAACTAAGGGTCAGAACAATGAAGTAATTTTTCAAGGTCCCATAAGTAAGAAGAGCTACTTTCTGATTCCAGGGTCTGTGTTTATTTTCCCAGAAGGACAGGTCAAAGGAGAGTGGACACATAAGCCTACTGGATCAGAGGCTCTCCCCAAAATGCATAATAAAGGCAAGCTCATTCTATGTCTTTTATTCTATGTTAAAAGTTGATATGAATCTTGTGTATTCATAAAATTTGGTGTCAGTTTTAAAGTGAAAATGAGGTTTCATATTTTGAGTTAAATTACCTAGCTGTCATTTTAATCCCTCTGTAGGCATTTTTCTCCCTTTTGTTGAGGCCTTGGCTAGCTGTCCACTAAGAACCCTTGCTCCCTCACCATGACAGTGCTGTGGTGCAAATGTGGCTACTCAATCAGAAACAAAACTTCCTGTCCCTTTTTGGGTAATATGATGAAGTTACTTATATCCAAGGGGATATGGGTAGAAGTTTATAATCACGACTTGTAAAAACACACCAGCCGTAATTTTCCTTTCTTTCCATCTGACACCTGACCATAGATGCCCAAGGCAACCTCAGAAATGATACAGTAAAGTTGGCTGAACCTTCATGGGCTCAATCCTTCTCATGGAACAGAGAGGACTTGCCTCTTCCAGATCCCCCTGGCTTCCAGCCTTCCTTGGCTCAGAACTCACATCTCTGCCTCCATCTTCATGTTGCTTTCTTGGTGTTTATCATAGCTCCTCTCCTTTCCTCTTATAACAACAGGTGATTTGATTTAGGGTCCACTTGGATAATACAGCATAGTCCCCCAAGTCAAGATCTCTTTGGGGGCCACTATGTAGCATCGTACACCACCAAAAATGGCTGGAGTGGATCCAGAGCCAAAGATGATGCAGGAGGAAGGAGTTCTTAAAATGGGGAGGATGGCAAGTTGGGGGCTACTAAGATCTTTCATGAACTTCTTCAGGGAGGTTAAGAACGTATATTTTACACATGCACAAACAGGCACACACAGTGAGGAGAGAGAATCAGAAACTCTCAGTGTTGGCTCGAGCCATGCAGGCTCCCTCCCAGTTACCTGGTCTGCCAACTGAAGCCCTGAGGAGCATCATCGTGGGGGGAGCTGCACACTCATCTCCATCCCCCCCTTTTATTGACTCACTCAACCAATATTATTCAGCCCCTGCTGTGAATCAGACTCTGTTCTATGCGCCGGGATACATCAAGGGAGCAGATGAAAGCAAGAGTGCTGGGCCTTGTGGTGGGACTGACACTTAACAATACACTTCATTAATGACTAAATTAAGTGTAAATAAAAACATTCCAGTTTCCAGTCTTCTGGCATCTCTCCTGTTTCCTTGACTCCCCAGAGATTAAAAGTAGAAACCAGTAAGTCACCGCCGGGAATGCTCTCATCGCTCGGGTGGGATCTGGTTCTTCTCTTAGAAGTCTTTTCGATGCCTTTTTATCTGGGATGGATCTTTTCAGCACCTAGTAGGTCGTTGCATAATTTCCTACTGATCTGTAGGTGGGAGTTACTTTCCGAGGGCAAAATGTACTCTGCGCCTCACAGTTCCAACCGCATAGACTTGTGTCTCAGTGTTTATATTTTTGTCCATCTTTCCTTGAGTTGGTGCATTGCCTCTTCCCTCCCTCCCCCCATTCTCCCATTTCAGGTCTGTACAGGCTGCCGAGAGACAGACAGACAACCCGTCACGGCCTCACTGGCACCCCAGCCTCTCCTGTCTGGCCCCACTCTCAGCACAACCTGATGAAAAGATGTCACCGCAGACAAGCGCTCCACCTCCTCACCTCTCCCCTTCGCCCTCTGCCTCATCTGAGCAGCAGCGGGGGGAGCTGGGAGTGGGCAAAGAGATTAAATCAGGTGGTTGAAAGCTAACACCGTCTCTAAGCAACCCTCAAAGTGAACCCAGGAATTTCAACTGTAATATTATCCCCCAGGAAAAGGAGCAAGAAAATGAGAAAGTCAGTGCCTTGCTGGGCTCAGCATCGGGGTGCCCAGGTCAGGCTGGCGACAGGGAGGGGACAGCAGGCTGATCTTAGCTGAGGAGCATCTGGGGGCAGAAAGAAAAGTGGGGCTCACGTACACGTCCATGTGGGAGCAATCAGGAGCATGCCTGCCAAGGTTCCGGGCTCTGGGATACATTCAGAAACTCCAAGCAAGTGCATGGAAAAGTTTGTTTTCCGCACCTCCCCTGCCCCCTGCCCTGCGCTGAGAAATGCTGTGCATTGTGTTTCCATGGGAGGCTTTTGTGGCTAATTTTGAAAAATGAAGCGAGCAGGTAAACTGGAGCTAATGGCCCCAACCCCGGGGCAGACATCTGGGGCGATGTTGACTTTGCTGCCAGAGAGCCAGCTGGCCTCTGCACAGCTCTCCCCTCCAGCCCCATTCCCTGCCCGCCTCCAGGGGGCTGCAGCTCCTAATGAGCCAACTGCCCAGTCCCCAGGGCTGGGTTCCTGCTGCCACCCAGCCTCTTGCCGTGGTGCCAAAAATGTTTGCTTTATGAATGAACTTGACCTGGGCATACCTTGAGTGTGCCCTCTCCCTCATCCTGAGAGGCAGCAGCCTCCCAACAGCCCTTCCCATGCCAGGGGAAGGGATTCTCAGATCCAGGGAGATCTAGACTTGGTAGAACTTGCAATACGAGCTTGTCTTAATGACCAAGATGTTGGGGGAGAGAAGTGTCCTGTTTGTCAGACACTGTCAGCTGGGTGCTCTGCACACCTCACCCTGACAACTTAGGACAGAAGATTTTTTTTTTCTCATTTTATAGGTGAGAAAACTATAGCATAATGCATGTAACAGAGCTAAAACCACAAAGTAACTAGTGCCCAGGTTTAAAAGATAAGTGACCCGTGCAAATAAATGGTCAAAAAGTATTTGTTAATGATATTGAAACATTGGTGATCTTTCCATTGAATTGCAGTTGGTTTTCAGAGAGTAGAAAAATGCTTGATTTTTTAATACATACAGGAGAACCCTCAGGTTCATGCAGATTTCCCAGCTGGGCTGCAGTTGATGTGATTTTAGGTGGTCCCTGTTGAGTGGGATGAAGTGGCCTTCCCCTTTTCAAAGCAGGGTCTGCTTCCTACCACTGAGTGTGTGTGTGTGTGTGTGTGTGTGTGTGTGTGTGTGTGTGTGTGTGTGTGTACGGGGGTTGGGGGAGGGGGAGAGTCAGAGAAAGACATGTCACACCAGGACTGAGAAGTGTGGTCTAGCTTCTTTATATCTCTGTGCTGGGGTCTTTTCCATTTTTGGCAACAGAAGGTCACATTCCCAGAATTGACTGGAATCAGCCCCATCAACAACTAGGATCCACAAGACTCCTAGAATGAGGTTCCTCAGTGCCTCTTCTCTATCCTTTGCTTAAGTCTGGTGTTATGGACACAAAAGAGGAAAAAAGAGAAAATGATGGTTATTCCCCTCTCCCTGCTAAATGGTCCCATTCTTTGATTATTCATTCATTCATCCAACCAACCACCCACCCACCCATCCACCCATGCAAGCATCCATCCACCCACCTACCCATCCATCCATACAACTATCCATCCAGTCACCCAACCAACCATCCATCCACCCAACCATCCATCCAACTACCCACACACACATCCATCCATCCAACCATCCATCCAATCACCCATCCACCCATCCAACCATCCATCCATCCAAATACCTATCCATCCATCCATCCATCCATCCATCTACCCACCCACTCATTCAAATTTTCTTAGCATTCCCCACATACCAGGCATGGTGCTAAGTGCTGCCCAAGAACAGAGAGGAAAAAAGATGCCTAGAATGACACGTGGATGTAAATTTACTGCTGGAACAGTGCCTAGCCCCTTCCCAGCCTTCATTGTCAGTCAGAAGTCTGGATGTGTACCCAGAAGCTGGGATGCACACACAACATGTGCACAAGCAGAGTAGGGAGCATTCTGTTGATGTGGATCTGACTCACCATTTCATGTTAGCCATACACAGACTCTTGTATCTGTTTCCACTCTTCCACTCCTGTCCTTGAGCCTCTAAATCTCCTATCCAACACTCCGAAGCTCTGCTGCCTCCGCACCATTGTTTTCCCCTGACTTCATGTCTGAGTTTATAGGGAGAGACTGTCAAGCAGAGTTTCAGAGTGAACTCCCATGCTTGCACAAAGAGCAAGTCTGTGTTTCCTTCATCCGGAACATCAAACAAAATGTCTCCCTGGGCCCCTGAAACCCATGTTGCCACCTCGTTAATGACTATCCAGGGGAAGGTTTTATGAGGTATCAGGGCAGGAGTGAACAGATATAGGGGAGAATGAATGTCTTCGAGCCTGAGTCACGATGGGGTAAAAGCAGTGCTGACCTTTTTGTATATCTTCCCAAGTCATCAGCATGCATTTACTGGGTTTTTGCCCCATGCCCGCCCTGTGCTCATGAGCTTGTGCTCATGAGGAAGACACAACAAAGCATGGTTACTTTGCTGGAAGGGTGTGATGGCTTAGCCTCAAAGCATGCAAGAGACTCACGGGAGGGTGGGGTTCCAATCCTTCCTGCTGGCCTGGTGGAAAGTCACAGTGTCATGATTTCCAGAAACAGATGTGGATACTTCAGTTTCCGGTAGTGCTATCTGGTGCCTGTAGAGAGAGTACCTAGCATAAAGTGAATGCTCCATAAATATTAACTAAATGGATGATTCCATAAATAAATGAGTGGGTGGTGGGAGAGATGTAGCAGCTGACATCCCCAGACAGTGATGATGTGCATAGTGCTATCCAGAGAGAAGGGGTAGGGTGGGCAAGAGCTAGACCCAGGAAGTGCCTAGCACAACTTAAATTAAGTACTTTAGATTCCACAAAGGGAACAGACTTCAGGGCTGGTTTTTAATCATTGTAGGGAAACTGAGGCACAAACCCAGTCTGTAGTCCTGGTTACAAATGGCCAGTATGATAAAAGAAATAACAGTAATAATGGCCAAAATATATTGCGCTCCTACTAGATGTCAAGTTGCTAAATGCTTTACATTTACTCTTCATAGCCAAGCACTCTCACATGCACACTACATTTATTCCAGATTTGCAGAAAAACAGAAACAAAGACAGAAGTTAAAAAGCCCTTCCACTTTCTGGGTGCTGAGATTCAAATCCAAGCAGTCTGATTCCAGAGGTGGCATTCTGAAGACGATTACTGGGGCAGGGGAAGAGTTCAGTTGAGCGGGCAGGTAGGTGTCTGGGCTCCTCCCACACAAAAGGACAATGTCCAGACTGCACCCACTGGTGGGGGAGGGGGCTAAACCAGACCTGCAGCATGGCCATAGGGATTGGACAGAAGTGTGAGTGGGCACAGCACCTTCCATCGTGAGCGGGCAAGGACCAGGCTGTCAGGCTGTTGCCGTGGACACTGGTGGACATGGTGCTCTTGTTTCACATGCCTTAGACCTTGACTTTCTTTCTCTGTCTCTCTCTAGTCTCCAAGCCCACACTCATGCATCACAGAGCTGCAGGTCCCAGCTCCAAGCAGGTGAATCCCACGCAGGTGGTCTCTCTCCTAATTTATCTTCAACTTTCCACTGCACGCTCTCAGATGCCTTCTGGTGGGTGTCCTCAATGCCTCATCAGCAGCTCACAACCCCAGCAAGGCCAGAAGGCAGCCATCTCTATCCCAGCTCAGTCCACACCTCCTTCCCCCTTCCTCTCTCCTGCCCACACCACTGTCATTCCGTTTCCCGGGGCTCAAGCCTCGGAGCTCCAGATGGTTCTCTCTCTCTCTCCTCTCTCTGCATGACATGAAATCACTTATGCCTCCTTGTCAATTTTCCTCTTTTAACTTAAAAAAATTAATTAAGTTTCATTAAATTTCAATGCCTGCAGCTGCTTTCTCGTCGCCATCGCTACTGCCCATCCCTGAGTGCAGTTGCTTCATGTGGATTCTTGGAGGATTCTTGTCTCTCCAGTTTCTCTCTCTTTGGCTCCCTCCCCCACATGCTGCCAAACCAATCTCTCTAAAGTGCACTTCTGAACATGTCAGTCCCCTGAGCAACAAGCTTCGACGGCTCCCCATTGTCTGCCAAATAATGTCCAGATTCCTTATCATGGCTTTTCACATCCACTTAGATCTGGTCTCAACTCAGTGCACATTTATTGAGTCCTGCTTCGTCCAGCCCCTGTGCTAGGCATTGTAAGTGTGAAACTGAAGCCAGGATGCTTCCTGCCCTTGGGGGAAGAAAAGAGGAGAAGCTGGTCCTCAAATCTTCAGCCAGTATTTCTTCCCACTCACACCCACTGCTGAAGGAAGGAAGGTGGATCTTTGCTCTTCTCTGGAACTTCCTTGGCATTTTCTTGACTCTCTGTGTACAGGAACTTACTCATTTCCATCTCCGACGGACCCTCTCCTGCTTTAACATCACTTCCCTATGAAGTCAACCATGAGCATCCATTTCCAAGATGAATGCCCCTGAGTGCTCACCTTTGCATGCCTTTTTGTGACAGATCACTGTCTGCTGTACATTACAAATTTGCACCTACCTTCATCTCTCCCGTACCTCCATTGCCCAAACTGGCATGCACCAGCAAGCTGGTCCACAGAGGATTCATTCGCGTACATTCCTGGAAGAAAAAAAAAAAATCAACCACCTTTGGTACTGTTTTCATTCGACAAAATTGGATAGTGTTTTCTCCTGCCTGCCTTCTCAGAGAGATTACCAATTGTGTTTTATGCCTCCAGAATCTGTGAGAGAAAAGTGGAGTGTATAGTGTTTTCAAAACATATGATAATATGGGATGTTTTCCTCACACTTGTTTATTTTTTTGTAAGATTAATTCATATCTCCTGGCAGCAGTGTCCCACAAAACACAGTTTAGGAAACCCTGTCTTAGAAAGGAAGACCTCCGAGTAATAACGAAAATAGTGATGCTAAGAAAAACTTGTGCTTTGAACATCTGCCCTGTGCTGGCCACCCCACCAAGGACTTTGATGTGCAGGTTTTTATATAATTTTCATGAAAATCTGAGACACAGGTGCTAATTTTAACCCATTTTTTGTAGACTGATTAGGACAGGGGCTCAGAGCTCTTGGGGGACATTTCCAAGGTTATTAGTATCATCAAGAAAGTTGTTAGACTATATCATGAAACCCACCTGGCTAGCCCCAGAGCCTGTGCTCCTGGAGGGAGGGGGGCCTGTGTTTAAAATCTCTGTAATCCTTTTTGCCCCCAAATTCATAACGGTCTGTGACTCTTCACACACTTATGCCTTTGCTTTTGCAGTCTGGTTTTGCATTTGTGCTTTGATGCTTTACAACAGGGAGTAGAAAGAGCATTGCTACACTGTTCCTTGGCTCAGGAGACCTGAGTTTATGACCCCAAATCTGCCTTTAATTAACCATGTGTCATTAGGCAAAGAATTTCTTCCCTCTGGGGCTCAGTTTCCTCAGCTGAAAAATGACAGTGTGGTTGGACTTGTTGATATCTGAGGTCCCTTAACCTCTTCTGACCATGCTCTTCTTTTTGCCAAGTTTCTGTGATTAATAGAATTAGATGAGCCCTTTGTTGCCCATTGTATCTGCCACTGAGAGAGCTGGAACTGCCTCTCAAAGGAATCCAGGACGTGGCCAGTTCACTGTTTGGACTTGGAGGGCCACTTCAGTGACCTACCGTCCCTGGAAGGAGGAGCAGAAGCCCTACATTGCCTTTTACTGAATATGTCCTTCCATTAGAGTCTTTTTTTTTTAATGTGAAACATCAAATAAACTTCAAAATTTTATTTGGATGATATAAGGATAAACGAGTAAAAAAAACCAGATGGGATACATTTCCCTTGCAATATATATGTGATTAAAAATGGAGGAGAAAAATGTTTGTAGCAAATATGTTTTGGATTTTCTGAACCCAGAGCTCTTGCAGGATAGTTTGAGGCTTCCAGAGCACCACTACACAGCTGCTTTGGCCAGCCTTCAATGACCCATCAAACCCCAGTTGTCTTGGAAACCCGCCTGCATCCTGCGATGTGTTCTCCATTGAGCGTCTAAAATGGCTTAAAGTCTTCCAGGGTGACATAGTTTGACTGTAGTTCACCCCTTGGGAGCCTTCATACAAACAAGATGTCTATCTCCTGACCCCAGAGCCGTAAGTGGCCTAGCTTGAAGAAATAAAACAACAATAGTGGCTAATGTTTGTTTGAGGATTTTCCGGAAGCAAAGCACAGAATTTCAAGGGATGGAGGATTTAGCCTGAAAAGAGGGCTTCCATTTAATTATTCCTACCCAGAGAGTGAAGAGTTAAGGGTTAACCCAAAGCAGCCATCATGGTTGGAAGGGAGAGGGAGAACAACCAAAAAACAAAAACCTGAAGATACTCTCATTAATTAAAACGTTCTGAGGCTTGGACTCACAAGACATGGATTTTAATATGAATTCCGTGGTGGTTATAATGCTAATGCTGTAATTTCATTTATGACAATTAGTACTTACTGAGCACTTACCATGTGCTAAATCCTTAAACAGGTCATTTTATTTACCTTTTTGACATCAGTAGCAGATTCTGTTAGTGCCTGGCCCCATCGCCTCTGCTTGTCTTAGATGTCACCATGGATACTAAAGAGAATTATGTCTCTCAGCCTCAGAGTGTCCTCTGGCCATGGGAAGACTTTGGCCCACTGCACAGGACAAACCAGAACAGCCAAGGTGTTGTAAGAACCAACAGTGACCCGCAGACAGTCAGGGGTATAAATTGGTCCATAAACATCCCCCTTGCCTTGCCCCTCAGCAGGATGATTCTGACATGTGTCCTATATGGGTTCTCAGACAGTCCCCAGTGGGATCACTAGGGGAGTAAAATGGCATGTTCCAAGAACACTCGGCTTGGAAAACACCCATGCCACATTGTATGAGGAGAAGCCCAGGAGGGTTTGAAGCCTACTGACCCAAATACCAGCAAAACTGAATGCTCCCAGAGCTAAGGCATCCCTACTCTCCCATGGTTGGTTCCTCCATACACTGGGAGCCATAAAGACACCTAGAAGCTTCACAAAAGGATTGGTAGGTGTGGGGTTTCATCTCACACTGAAGAAGCACACCTCTGGTTTCCTCGAAAGGAATAAAAACCTAGTATATCCATTGTCTTTAAAATACCATTCTTATATTTCTAATTATAAAGGTAAAATATGCCCATCTCATAGAATTTGAAGAACAATGAAAATTTCAGGAAATGTATACCCATAATCTCTCTAACCCAAGGACAAGTACTAGCAACTAATCCTTTTTTTTTTTTTTTTTTGGCCCCAGGGGTACAGGTCTGTGAATCATCAGGCTTACATCTTTCATAGCACTCACCATAGCACAGACCAGACCCTCCCCAATGTCCATAACCCATCTACCCTATCCCTGCCCTCCCATCCCCCAGTAACCCTCAGTTTGTTTCATGAGATTAAGAGTCTCTTATGGGATGTCTCCTTCCCAACCCCATCTTATTTTATTTTTTCCCTCCCTCCCCCTCATGACTCCCTGCCCTGCCCCTCAAGTTCCTCATATCAGAGAGATCATATGATAATTATCTTTCTCTGATTGACTTATTTCGCTCAGCATAATACCCTCTAGTTCCATCCACGTCGTTGCAAATGGCAAGATTTCGTTTCTTTTGATAGCTGCATAGTATTCCATTGTATATATATACCACATCATCTTTATCCATTCATCTGCTGATGGACATCTAGGTTCTTTCCATAGTTTGGCTATTGTGGACATTGCTGCTATAAACATTCGGGTGCACATGCCCCTGAGGATCACTACCTTTGTATCTTTAAGGTAAATACCCAGTAGTGGGATTGCTGGGTCCTAGGGTAGCTCTATTTTCAACATTTTGAGGAACCTCCATACTGTTTTCCAGAGTGGCTTGGCAGCTAATCCTTTAAAAAAAGAAATTTGCTTATTTTAGAGAGAGAGAGAACGAGCGCATGAGAGTGGGGAGGGGCAGAGGGAGAAAGAATCTTCAAGCAGACTCCCCACTGAGCACAGACCCCCCCCCAAAAAAGCATGGCTCCATCCCAGGATCCCAAAATCATGACCTGAGCCAAAAATCAAGAGCCAGCTGCTTAACTGACTGAGCCACCCAGATGCCCTTTGACAGTTAATGCTTTTTGAATGGATTTCTTGAGCCATAAAATGGGGATAATAAGAGAACACACTTCATTGAGTTGTTATGAGAAATAAATGATTCAGTGCTTATATTTTTCTTAGAGAAGTTCCTGATAATTATGAGCTAGTGTTATGATTTTCAAGACATTCCAAACATTTTCCCGTGCACTTTTCATGACCTCTCCTATGTCTTCTCACACATTCACACACTCACACACACACACACACACACACAAATAATCCATGTGAGATGTCTACCAGATTATCCATGTTATAGCTGAACTGAATGAATAATCTCGAAATAAATTGTCTTCCTATTTCACAGCTAAGATATGGCAAAGCCAGGATTTAAGCTCACATTTGCTTTACTATTTTTTCTCCCATAACACACCATGTGTATAACAACATGAAGAGATTCTTGAATTGTTACTTGCCTATGTTTGTTATCCTGTTCCTTTCTCAACATTTCTCTCTAGTAAATAATTAGTAGTAAAACCACTACAACAATAAATGGCCAATATTCTTCTCATTCTTGACAACAAAACACAGGAGAACAGAGGATCCTGTTCTGGGTCACTTCCTTCTGTGCCACAGGGAACTTGCTTTAACAATTATCCCCTCTCTCATTTGCTGTCTCAATATATCTTTCATGGCACCACCCCCTCAGCCTCTAAATAGAATTAAGGCTTTCCCATTCCAAGAAGAATATCTTCCCTTAACTTCTACACTTCAGGGATGAGTTAGGATAGGCAACCTGCAAACAACTCTAGAATCTCGGTGATTTTATACAGTAATAGTTTACTTCTTGCTTATATCAGGGTATAATGTAGGCTAATGTAGTCATTCAAGGATCCAGGCTCGTTTTATCTCATAGTTCTTCTCGGAGTCCTTGTGTTGGCTCTTTGTCCACCACAGTTACGGGGAAAGAGGAAATGGAGGCTCTCCAGTGGACAGTTTTATGGCCCAAGGTTGGAAGTGATGCACATCACTTATGCTCATATTAGATTGGTCAGAAGTAATTATTTTGTCCCACTTATGCAAGCAGGTTGGGCTATGTAGTCAAGTAGAGTGCCAAGGGGTAGAGGAGACCCCAGATATTATGATAAACCATCAGTCTCAGTCATGCCTCATCTCTTCCTATTTGTTCCCTGCTATCATTTTGGAAGGAAAAATAAAAGTTATTAACCTCTGAATTGTGTGTTATATTTTAACACAACATTGACCCACCTCAGTTCTCATTCTCCCTAACATTTTCCAGTCATGATTTAGCCCCCTGTCCTGAGTCACTGTTCTCAAAGCACAGAAGACCAATTCCCACTATGTCAAAATCTAGTCCCTAGAACAGAGCCTGACACAGATTAGATAGATACTTAATTTTCATTGCGTGGATGAATAAAACACATAACTTTGGTGATGTTCAACTTCTTCCTTTGCACAAAAAGCCATTGCTCTCCTTTGATGTGTCAGATTTTGTTCTAGATACTGGACAGTCCCTGGCTGAGTCCTTTACAAGCAAATGCTGAGACAGAGTTTGACATACAGTGTTTCATTAGGGATTAACACTTTTGGAAGGAGAGGCAAGAAGTAAGATTAGGCAGATGAAGAAGTCAACTTGTTTTAGAGGACTGACAAAGACTTAGGCTACCACACAGGAAGCTCTGGAGTGTGTATGACTCATCAGAGTTTTTCCAGGCATTGGTTATGGGCTTCCATGGGAAGGGTATACCCTTGGGCAAGGTGGATCTCTGCAGCTGAGCAAACCTTGTAGGAGTTGACAGCTGAGGTAATTTCTTCTGTAAAGAGTAATCTGAGTGACACAACTCTCTGTCTACAAATGGACTATAAAAATAAATGATAAATGTAATATGGCTTTTGCTCCAAGATCTAGTAAGAGACATGATTATACACATTGCACACTTCAAAATAACATAGTAAATGTGACAATAAAGATTTGCAGAAGGTGGTATGGGTATTCTGGAGGGGCATTTTGACATACTTGGGTGGTAAATTTGTGGCAGTTCCCTAGATGAGATTTAAAGGTAAGTTTTCCTAAAACATACGGCCCCTGTTCTGACATTTGAAACCTGCATAGGAATGAACAGGAAAAGATGTGGATGGAGGGCTTTCCAGACAGTAAATACGACATGAACAACAGTAGGGAGAATAATTTCTTCTCTTGCTTCTTTGGCTGCTCCTTTCCTTAGTGATAGAGTAGTTTATTTTTCCTCTTGCTTCCTAAATATTAGATCAACCTAGTCATTTTACTTATGTTCTCTTTTGCCTGAGTTCTATCATTTTTCCTAATGCCCTCACTAACCCCCAGTTCTAGCAGCCATTACCTCTAACATAGCCTTTCTCAAATGGGATCATTTGACGATTGAATGACTCTGCTCAATTCTCTCAAGGATGTTACATAGCTAATATCATTTTCCATGCACTGGAGGAAAGTCAATTCATTATATACAATGGATACCTTAGGACAGACGGGTTTAATTCTTTTGGAAACCTGGTTGAGAAGGGCTGTTCTAAACTGAAGACCCCAAATTTGTGTCTCCATCCTCAGCCTCCTAACTGGACTTTAGTGTTGTTGAGGTGATTTCTAGCTGGCCCTAGGAAATCTACAGTACCCCAGATTCCCCATGTCCTAAACTGCTTCCTCTGGCCATGCTCACACTTGTGCCTAATTCTGATCTTTCTCTTGGAGTCAGTCACCATCCATCTAGCATCAGAATCTTCAAAATCAACTGAGGGTTACTGGGGGGTGGGAGGGTAGGGATAGGGTGGATGGGTTATGGATATTGGGGAGGGTTTGTGCTTTGGTGAGTGTTGTGAAAGATGTAAGCCTGATGATTCACAGACCTGTACCCCTTGGGCAAAGAATAAAAATAAAATTAAATATAAAAAAAAAGAATCTTCAAAATCCCTTAATAGACAACATACCCAGGGGACTGTCAGGTGCCCAACATGTCCTTCCATTTTCTCATTCCATTCCCAAATCCATGCTTTACAACTATGTGAATGTTATTTCCTTTTATGCAAACACATAACAATTCCCTCAACACCACACACACACACACACACACACACACACACACACACACACACACACACACACTTCCACAGTTCTGCTCCCAAATCTTCCACTGCCAGTCTCCCCTTGCTAGAACCACCACTACCGGCTTGCTAAAGGGAAGTCTCTAACATGCCATTCCCCTGATCAAAAAGCTTCAGAGTTTCCTAGGTTCCTTCATATAACAGTTTTCTCATCAAAAGCCAGAGGCAAGGTAGGTGCTGCCATGGCAATATTCTAGAAAGCCCCCAAGTAAGAAGGATGGTGCAGCACCATCTGAAGAATAACTGCTGCCCTCAGTTACTCACCACTCCCGTTCACATGAGAAATGCACCTACACTGGAAACCATTTGTGTTTTGTGATTATCTTTGCATCTAGAGACTTACTAGGTGTCCAACAAGTGTCCTATAAATAACCAACCATAAGTGAATAAATGAGTAAACAAATACAGAACATTAGGTACATACAATTCCTCATCTATATATTCAAGTTCTCCACCACATGATTGTAACGTCCCCCTTTCTGCCCCACCCCCATGATACCATGATTTACCATCCGCAATCTAGCCAGACAGCATGGCCAGTCATGCTCTGACATCTCCTTGTTCCAGGCGTTTGTAAATACTCTCCCTTCCCCTCTCGAAGTCCTGGTTTTACACTCTTCACTTGTCAAAATCCAACCCATCCTATCATGTCATATTTTTCATGTTGCTTTTTTTTTCCCCACTGATTTATCACCAGGATGTTAATTCTCCATTCCTAGAAATAGTACAGCACAAAAATGTGTGCCCTTATCGTATTCTCTCTGGTAATATGATTGTCACTACACAGGTAATGAGGCCCCATCTGCATATTTACCATGAGAATTCCAGTGTGAGATCTCAGCTGAGGTAGTCTGAGTTTCTCCCTGAGCCTTCTAGAAAAGATGCTGCTGCTGGTGACGATGATTAGAAAGAGTTCAGGTCTCTATTTTCAATTATCCTTCAAGTCTGCTGTGTCTGCGCTTACCTATAGTTTGGATTGCAGTTCATTTCTTATTATGTGATGAAGTCCTACATTTAAAACATACATTCTACCTTTTGCCTGAGCTAATATGAACTGGGTTTCTGTCCTGTGAACAAGAAATGTTCTGCCTAATACACAGACTGGGACAATGTAGCTCCTCAGTTTGGCTTTTAAAGAAGACTTGAACTAAATCCCACCACCACCACCACCACCAGCCTCCCTGCCTCTCTCCCGTCCTACCTCTCTCCCTTCCTCCCTTCCCTCCTATTCTTCGTATCTGTCTCTCACTCTCCCTCCCACCCAGCAGCAACTCTCATACCAGGAACACACTGATGCTCATCTGACTTTATGATAAAATATTTAGACTTTTTTTGCAGGGAGGTTCTTTCTCATGCTTCTTACCTTTTGAGCAGAATGGCAGCCAAACACGCAGGCAGGTGTAGTGGAGCTTTAGAGGGGAAAGCACAGTTCCAGCCAAACCAGGAAGAGTTTAATTAGTGCCCTAGCAGCTTGGAGCTGCTTCGTGCCAGCTGGCTTTGGGAAAGCTGTTCCCCGGAAAGGGAGGAAATCAGAAGACCGATCACCCCCAAGAGACAGAGTAAGGTGGTGGTTAGGTGCTCAGGATTCAAGACCTGGCTTCTCCACTTCCTGACTGTGTGACCCTGAACAAGTCATTCTCTCTCTGAGTCATTCGTTCATCTGGCCCCAGTTCAGTTGGCTGTGTGACAGAAGCGTAAGACAATGCTTGTGAATGACGTAGCATAACCATCATGGACTGAGTGTCCGCCTAAAGGAAGAATTTTGTCTTTCCCATTCTTGATGTTATTGTTATTGGTGTAATATTGTGATGCGGCCACCCCTTGTCCCTGTACTTCCAACCCGTGTAAGATCACTCTCTCTAGGCTTGTGGGGCCTGGGAAACCATGAAACCAACACCACCTTCTTTGAATGGGACAGTGTTCCCTGGAAGGTGAGGCTGCGGATCAGGGAGACCTCACGGTGATCCTCCACCATACTTGACATAGGTGAGATGGATTTTATAATCCAAGTTCTTCCATCAAGGGAGAGCCTAGTTGCTCTGATATTTCTTCTTCTAAGCCTGTCCCACCCATGTTCTTCTCTCTCTGTTTTCTGGGTATCTATTGGCTCTGTCTGGTGAAGTAACTGACATCTTGGGGATACCTTTCTGTAGCCTACTTCCACCCTCTGATTCAGGATGAGGATGCCTCCTGTAGGCTTGCCATGATGACTATGTGTCTACCGCACCCTGGGGGAAGATACCGTAACTCTGGTGATAGCTAGGATGTGCGTATGTTTTCAGATTCAAACTGGGAATCTGAAAGGGAGGAATCTGAAAGGGAATCCAGGGAGGAATGCTGGATAGCACCGGACGGGACTGGGTGAGATGTTGTGTGGTACCATCTCTAGCAAACAAGGACATATATTCCCCCTGGCTGTTACATATTACCCCTTCCATGGCCACTTTGGGGAATACCCATTCCAGTGTTTGTAATAGGTCTATAATTGGGCTTCTGTCTTGAAAAGTGTCTCCTGTCTTAAAAGAAGCCAGTGTCATCAGAGAAGAAATCATAGGCCTGTACCTAATGGAAGATATCAAAAGTGGTCTCTGGAATACAATCTGAGCTTTCAGTCTGGAATACAGTCTTGCTCCCTGAGAGCCACGGGGGCGGTTGGTCTAGAGCAAAGGCAGTGCAACACCAGGCCTCTTGGCTGGAATTCCATGTACACGAGGGTGTTCCTTCCCTCCCACATTGCTTAGGGAGCCCACACAGAGGAACATCTGACCAGATGCAATCTGCAAAACATGCTGTGAAACATATTAGCTCCCTCAGGCCAGTGGACCCCACCTAGTAAATGAACAGAAAAGGGCCCCCCAGTGAATTCTGGAGGCTGAACTCTGTCTCCCATAGGACCTATCTGCAAAGAACGAAGTCTAAGCCAGCAATGCACACTGAAGCCTGATAAAACCTGGGAGGCTATCTTAGAAGTCAGGGCATTAACAGAAGGGATTGGTTATGACCTGGAACCACCACCTGCCAGTTTGTCTCAACAAAGAGGAGCAAGAAGAAGGCAGGCAAAGCTTGGTTTGTCATCAGCAAAGCATCCACAAAGAGCTAGGCTTAATCCAGAAACTGCTGTGTCTCCAAATGCTGTGCTATGTGCTTCGGATGCAACACTGTGTCTGATTTGCCCAGCGACTATAGGTCTGTACCAATTTTGTGGATCCGGCATGTGAGGCTGGGAGGATACAAAACTTTCTCAAGGGCATGCAGCTAGAGTGTGTGGAGCCAGGAAGAAAACCCAAGTCAGCCTGTCTTTGAAGCATTTGCTCATAGCCATGCTGGGAGTCAAGCAGATTTTCCACCTGCAGACACATCTTCCTGCCACAGCCTGGGATCCTCGAGATGAGGGAGAGATCATGGATGTGTCACAAGCTCTCATCTCAGAATCACCACCTGCCAGGGCATGGACAACATGTATGTTTGTTTTCTTGGGTGACTGCACTGGTAGACAGGCCCTGCTGATTTCTTGGGTGAGAGGTGAGCATCTGCATGCAACCAGAGCCCTCTCCTTGCTGTCGGGCAGGTGTGAAGGCAGAAAAATGGGAGGACAAGGGAGAGGTTGCACATAATTAATTGAATGACTTAACAGATTCCAAACTTCTGATTCCAATTAACCTCTGGACTTAGTTCTCTCTCGATCTGTTGACTCTCAGCAGGATGGACCCCAGACCCAGAACTGGTGAGAAGTGTGTTTCTAGCAGCTTCCCTGGGATCCTGATGAGGAAAAGTCCCATAGGATTCATAACCAGGACTGCCATGTGGAGAAACAGGCCAGTGATCACAGGGAAAAGGCTCAGACTCAGGGAAGCTGGTGCAGGGCCAGCACCTCGACAGCTTCTGAGCACAGAACATTGGAGGACAAACAGATGACTCAGACCAGCAAGCCCGAGACCTGAATCAGCAGCACCTGCAAATAACCACCTGTCCGTTTGGACCCTTCTCTCCTACTTAACTGGTGCACTGTCAACATCCCACTTTCCATATCGCTTATTACCACTCATTTACTGAGGCTGATGGTGAACGTTCCTCAGAGTGACTCCACTGGACCTTCTCTTCCTTAGCTTCTCCAGAACTGCAGGGTGGATCAAGCCACGGGATGCAGCCTCAGGATGGCCTGATGCAAACCCTTAAGACCCCTCTTCCCACCTTGAAAATGATACTTATATTCTTTAGGCTCCAAGACTCCATTTCCTTATCTATCTGATAGGAACATTAACTGCACCTGCCTCCAAGGAGTATTTGGAAGGACAAAATTAAATAATGCACATTAAGAGGATCCAACATGTGGCTGGCGCATAATTAACCCTCAATACAATTTTGTTGTTGTTATTACTACTATTACTAAGAGTGTAGTTGCAAGTGTATTCATTTGTTAGAGCTGCTGTAACAAAATGCCACAAAATCGGTTGCTTAAACAGCAGAAGTTCTGGAGGCTGGAATCCCTAAATCCAGGTGTCCTCAGGCTTGCTTCCTTCTGAGGTCCTTGAGGAAGAATCTCTCCCAGGCCTCCCCCACTCCCAGCTTCCAGTGCTTTCCTGGTGATCCTTGACCTTCCTCGGCCTATAGACGGCATCGCCTAATCTCTGCCTCCATCTTCTCATGGCATTCTCACACGCATATGCCATGTCCACATTCCACATTCCTTCTTCTTAGAAGGACATCAGGGTTCTGAAGGCTCCAGGGTTCATCCTACTCCAGTATGTCCTCATCTTCACTAATTATGTCTCTCAAAAAACATCACATTCTGAAACCCTGGACGTTAAGACACAGACATAGAATCTGAGGAGCAAGGATGGGTGAAGAGGGAAAAAAAACCAGAAGCACAGGTTAGAACAACACACACAGCTAGACCCAGTGGATAAGTGCCAAGGCCATTTGTCCAATAGAAGGTACTCAAAATGACATTGGAAAGTCAAGGCAGATTCGGATTACTGTAGTGACCCAAGGCATTCCAGCATAGTGGGCTGGGTCTGGAAGAACACTGTGACCGTGGGGACTTCTGCCATTCTAGGTGAATGGATCCGAGTTTTGCCCCAGCTAGTGAATATAAATGGGTCAAAGCTGTTCTGGATCCAGGAAAAAAGAAGGGAGCTCTGAAGAGCTCTTTGCCCACCCGGCTGACCCAGAATACAAGGAGGGGAAGCATTCATTTCACTGCATCCTCACAGTTGGTACAATATCTGAGATCTTGCAACTTTGCGATGGACACACATTAAAGGATGCTCTCAATCTGGAAGCTAAATATGTCATTTCAGAATTGTAATTATTTCTTGTGTTTGCCTCTTCCCCTTCTTGAGGTTTTGTGTGCACACATACAGACACGGGAATCTCTCAAAGAATTTTCCAGAATATTTGCTTAATTTACTCTTCCCAATAACCTTTTTATAAGGTTCTATTATTGTTACCATTTTATAGATTTGGAGACTGAGCTGCAGAGGTGTTAAGAAACTGTCTTTACGTCATACAACTCTTAAGAAGAAGAAAGAGGAAGAGGAGGAGGAGAAGGAGGGGAACTAGGAAGAAGTGATATTTCATCACAGGTAGGACTCTGAACTCTTGGTCCGCTAAGAATGTCTAAGTCAGGGGTGAGCACACGATGGCCCATGGGTCAAATCTGGTGCACTGTCTGTATAGGTAAAGGTTCATTGCAACACAGCAATGTACATTCATTTGAGTGTTATCTTGGGCTGCTTTTAAAATGATGTCGGGGTTGAGTAGTTACAACAGAGACCATATGGCCCACCAAGGCAAAAATATTTACTTCGTGCCCTTTACCAAAAATGTGGACTGAACTGGACGTAAATCAGCTCATAATGTCTGTCTTTCAGACCCATTCTCTGTGGGTACACTGTGAACTCTATTTGAGCATGGAAACTGGATTTGCCCTGAACCATCCATATTTTTACCATCATGGTCCTTAAAATTAAAATGTCCCATTGGAGGACACCTGGCTGACTCAGTGGTTGAGTGTCTGCCTTCAGCTTGGGTCATGATCCTAGGGTTCTGGGATCGAGTCCCACTTTGGGCTCCCTGCTCAGGACAGAGCCTGTTTCTCCCTCTCCTGCTCCCCCTGCTTGTGTTCTTTCTCTCTGTGTGTCAAATAAATAAATAAAATATTTTTTTAAATAAAAATAAAATACCCTTTTGGTAAAATGGTGTACCAGGATGCAGCTAGTAAGGTAGAAAAATACCAACTAGTCTGTGGACACCACTGTCCAGCCTGCCCCTTTAGTCCAGTGAACTAACCATAGGGATCCAGCCACACCATAGTAAAAATCACTATTCCCATTACTGACACCTTTGGCACCTCTTCCACAGTCAATAACTCCCATCTAAATGTCCTTCTCTAAAGACTGCATAAATTATCACCTATATGCAAATATGATTATGACTTAATTACTAGGGCTGATTGGTGATTAATTTTTTGATTATGATCAATCATTTCTTGCGAATCATATTAAAACTTCCAGGGCAATCGGCAGGATGCTAATAATGCAGTTTTCCTTCAAACTCTGTAACAACTCCCAAACCAGTCAGAATAAGCTCTTTGCTGAAATCTTCATTTTGGAAAGAAATGATTTGAAGGCAGTTCATATGGGGAAAAAGGCAATGAAACTATGAAAAACACTTAATATTACTCATAAATAAAGAAATATAGTATAAAGGGAGTAATGATTTTAACCCATCAAAGTCACATTTAAACATTAATAATAATGCCCAAGTATGGAAGCAGATTTCAAGGAGTAGACTTTCTAAACATCGATGAAACAGTTTTATAGAGAACTTGTCAAATTTGTCCAGATTCAAAATACACTCTTTGACCTAACTGTACCATATCTGGGAATTTCTCCTAGAGAATTTTTATAAACTTTACAATCATCTCTCTCTATCTATCTATCTATCTATCTATCTATCTATCTATCTATCTATCTATCTATCTAACCATCCTTCTATAACACATAAATGTAACACAAGTCTTTTTATTTTTAACTCTGCTTATGATACTGAAGAAACTTGGGTGCAGACGTGATGTGGATTCGTTCAATGAAGTATGATGTATACATATGACAAAGTCCTGTGTGGCAGTTTAAATAAGGTATCATTTAAATATATAGACACAAAAGGCTGTCCAAGGTCTGCTAAGTGAAAGAAGTTAGCTACAGAATGGTATGTAGAGTCAAACTTTATTTTGCATCAGAATCACCTAAAGATTTTGCTGAAACACAGATTGCTGGATGCGCTTTGCAATTTCTGATTCAATAGGTCTGGGTCAAAACCTGAAATTTTGCATTTCCAACAAGTTCCCAGGTAATGCTGCTGATGTTGCTGGACCTGGGACCATACTTTGAAATCTATTGATCAGTGAATGATACATTGTATGTCTACTTATATATGAATGGATACATTCTGGGAGAAATAGTATTATTGATTTGGAGGCATAGGACTGGGGAATGGAGAGAGTCTAAATTTTACTTTATAATATTTATACTATGTGAATTTGTACTACTAACATTTATAATATAAACATATTAGCAATACGTATTATTTTTAAAAAATAACCTGCTGCTCTCTTGACTCTTTCTCACCTCCCTTTTCATGCTAAATACATGTTTCTTAAAGAGCTTATAATTCCATGTATTTTCTTTTTGTCTGAGAGTAGAGAATACATCATTGAAATGGACTGTATTTGTTATCTATTGCTGTGTAACAAACTACTCCAAACTTAGTTTAAACTTAGCAACAAAGATTTATTATTGCACATGGTTTCTGAGGTTTAGAAATCCAGAAGCAACTTAGCTGGCTGATTCTGGCTCCCCTAAGGTCTCAGAGACGCAGTTAGCTGGGATCACTGTCTTCTCAGGCTTTGAAGTAGGGCCGGAGAATCCAGTTCCAAGTTTACTTCTATAGCTGTTCAACAGGCAGGCTATTTTCATTCCTCGCCAAGTAAGCCTAGCAATTTTTAATTATGACCTGAGTTCCCAAACACCTTCAAATTGGTCATACGATGGCTTGTCACTAAGATCAAATATTTCTCATTAATACAAGTCTATTTTTTCATTGCAAATCAATCATCATTCCAATAGATAAGAAGGAAATGAAAGACTACAGGATGGAAAAGAGGAAGAAAAAGAAGGGAGGAAGGAGAGAGGGAGAGAGGAAAAGAAGGAATAAGGAATGAGAGCAAGGAATACAGAGGGAGGCAGGGCCCCAGTATTTGAGGCCAGGACTCTTACCACATTTCAGATAGTAGCATAAGCAGCTGATATGTTAATGTTTAACTTGGGATTAGAATGCATCTGTTGACTTTTCATATTCATTAAGCCCTTGTTAAGTGCTAGGCCTTGCCTGGGTGAGGTCATGATGCAGAGCTATAAAAGACAAGGGCTCTGCCCCAAAAAACTCACAGGGAAGACTGAGTTACAGACAAAACAAAACAAAACAAAACAAAGAGATAGCTAGTGCTTATTTAGTACTAGTGTGCCTGCTATGTATTATTCTGGCATGATTTCATTTAATTCTTACAATAACTCTGGAAAGGAGTGCTTTTATGCCCATTTTATAGAGAAGAAAATGGAGTCACACTTAGGTTAGGACGTGAGTTAAACCCAGGACTGTGTGCCCTCAGAGCCTGAACTCTTCATCCCATTAGCCTGAACCTCAGGCACTTGCAAAGTAGCTTTGAGATAAGTCCTTAAGTAAGTCTTTTGAGATAAGTCCCTACTCTGATAGAATTAAGGAGAAATATGGGAACACAGAGGAGACTATTTCCAAGCTAAAGGCATCAAAGAGGGACCTGGGACATTGTGTCTTTAAGGATGGGTCTTTAAAGGTGACTTGAGGCTCACCATGGAGAAAAGAAGGTGGTGGATATCTTGGCCAGCAGAAAAAAAAATATTGCAGAGAGAACTACCGAAAGTCAGCTCTATAGACATGAAATTTTTGTTGGTGCCTACTATACAGAAGAAAGCAAGTGGGGGTGCCCTGGAGGAGAGATCTGGGACAAGGCATGAAGGACATGTACCAAGTAAATGATTTGAACTTAGTGTCATAGGAGATGGAAACCAGTAAGTTCTATAAGCAGGGTGAGTTATTAAGATTGATCTCTTAGAAAGCTTCCTCTGGACCAAATTGGGAAGTGATCCCAGGAAGGGAAATTACTGGCAAGGGGGGACGAGCTGAGGGCGATGCTGGTCATGAAAGTAGAAGTGATGAGAAGGATTTATCATTCATAAAAATAACAACAGTAGTAACAACAGAGAATATTTCTTGAGTGTTTACTAGAGAACACACACTGTGCTAAGTCGAATCTGTTCTATGTACGATCTGGTGTTTTATCCTGAGAACAAGGTATGCATCAATTTTACCAGAATTTTGCAGAATGAGGAAACTGAGGCACAGATGTTCATTCACTTGTTTGTCCGCAGACCACTCACAAACACTAAAGCCATGAGTCCATGGAAGGCCTTTAGATCCACAGGCTGTATCTTAACCACTATGTCGCAGAGATATATTATCTCATCTTGCTTTGAACAAAGATGTCCTTGGAGGAAAGAGGTAGAGGTGGGACTCTTTGTTGGGATGGCTGACAGTCTTAAGAACCAAGGAGGTATCTAGTTCCATCACATAGTTTCAGAGTCAAAGACGATGGTGCTGTTCCAAAGTGACAGTCAGTATGGTCTGTTCTTAGGAGAGAGTTGTCTTTCCTCCCCCTCCCACACCCATAGTGGAGATGCATTGGCTCTGAACCGTTAGCTCTTTCTGGCTAGGTTGCCCTGGTGACCAATGGCATTTGCAAGGCAGCTGGCTAAGGTCATGGGTCAGGCTCTTGCTATAGAAAACACACCCCAGGTCTTTGTCTCCTCAATAACCAGGCTGGTCTCGCCAACTGAGAGAGCTAATTGGCCCCGTCCCTTTGAAATGAGGACCTAGCATAGCTGGAAGTTAATAAAATGCATCTAGGAAAGCACTGGATCATATCAAAATCACCAGAGAAGACTTGGGGACCTGGAGATTCCTGAGTCCCAGCCCATATCTCCCGAATCAGGATCTCTTTAAAGGAATCCTGTGGATCTACATTTCTTTTCTTAAGTTTCCCAGGTTATTCATATGCACAGCTAGGTCTGGGTATTTCTGAAAATAGTCACTCTGAGGATCATCAGGTGGAATGGGAACTTCGGGTACTGAGCTGGGGAAAAAAATGGAAGGAGAATTGGTGTACATACTGTCTCAGGCTTGTCACTCTGGAGTGCTTAGGACTGCTGGAACGGATGGCAATAATAGCAGCGGGGGCACAGGCATGAAGAGGTGACTTAATATTCCTGTTTCAGTAGGAAGGAAGGAGCTACTGCTTCTGGATTCCCCCACAACCTCAATAGTAAGCAGTGAGAGTATAGCCATGTTTACACCTGCAGAAGAGACAAACAAGTTGTCGGGTAAGTGCCATCCTCAACTATGGATTATTCGACTTCCCAAGCTACAAGGGGTTATCTATGGGGGAAACTGGCAACAGAGACTGGCATTGACTTAAGGTCTTTGCCCTACAGTCCTTTGGGGAAACCCAGGTGTAAGGACCTCCGTCTCCTTGGAGACCTTGGATTCCCTTAACATCGTCAGACATTAGAAGTCACATTCCTGTGATTGTCACTTCCTGAGCTTGACTTGATAAAGGGCCTTGGAGGCTGGTCCCATTCTAGCTATGCTTTCAATCAAGTCTCTTAAGAGCGATCCAGCATCTCTTCCAGGCTTTTCCGTGTGTGTTGCTGGTACCTTCTTCTGTAAGCATTGGACTGGGAACCTAACTCCTACTCCCAAGGTGTGTTGCTTCCCCTGGAATCTGGGCGGATCATGGTGGCTGTGACTGGCCAGATGTAGCAACAATGATGCAGAGCCAGGATCCAGGCCCAGACTCCGGGAAGTCCAAGAAGTCCACTGGCTTCTTGTCTTCAGAAATGCTCGCTCTTAGATCCCCGAACAATCACGTAAGGAGTCTGATACCTTGCTGGAGAGATCACAGGAGAGTCCCTGAGAAAACGTGGAAAAGGAGAGGACCCCAGACAGCCCAGACGCCTGCCGAGAGTACCCATCTTCCACCAAACATGTGAGTGAAGGCATCTTGGATCTTCAGACCAGGCGCATCACTGGCTGAACACCACCTTGAGATGCCAGGCATTGCCCTGAGGAACAGAATAACCCCCATCAAGCCTTGCTTGAATTCCTGAACCCTGATGAAAGCGGGAGGTATAATAAGATCGGTTTTGTTCCAAGCCACTGAGTTTAGGGATACTTTGCTGGGTAGCAACACACTGTTGGACTGGGATCCCGGAGTCTGAATAAAGCCCTCCGGAAATGGAGGATGGTTAATATTCCACAGGACAGCTCCCTCAAGAGCTATAGTGTTGACCATGCTCCACCAGACAGAGAAAGTCAACACCTTCTGGGAGCAAAGAGCCCATCAATTCCCATTTTATCAAAGTAATAGCCTATACACACGAGAGACTACATGAGTCAGCCTATTCCTAAGACTGCCCCCTCAGCACACACTCGCCTTCTCCTCGCTCCCTAGCAGGGGATGGGCCTTTAAGAAGAAGCTGTCAAACACTCCACTGAGTAGAGCTCTCCCTATTTCAAAGGTTTTCGTGGGGGGTCAAAATGAAGGAAAGTCCCTGGGACTCCCGGAGGAGGGACAACTTGGAAAAGTATAATGCAGTGACCTCTATTACAATGACTCCGCTGCCCTGATCCTGCTCTCAGGAGTGGACCGGGCCTGGAGAAGGAGACGAACCCCTGAGCCCCACAGCTACAGAGAGAGGCTACCCATCAGAACCATGACTAAACACAGCTTCCCCCACCCAGAGTCCCAGGGAGAGAATGCCAGCGATTCTTCAGCAAAAACACACACACTGTCTCGCTCAGTGTTCTGAACCCTTCTTGTTACATGAAAGCAGGAGCACCTCGATCCCCGAAAAGCTCAGTCCCTGAGACAAAGGCAACACTTCCCCGCCCCCCGCCTCCAAATTGTCTGTCCAGGGAAAACCAGATCTGCACACGCAAAGAGGAAGTGCCAAGGCAAGGGCCCTGCTAAGATTACAGGCTGTTAATAAGGAAAGACAGAGCCAGGAGGTTTGATGTACAACTCGACAAGCAGAGGTTAAGGGGAGAGCCGGGGCAGGCTCATTTGCAAACTTGGTCCTGTTTCATTAAGTGAGAGCAGAGACAGCCTGTCTCAGTCCAGCAGAGAAGGACCTCATTATCCACGTAGGGAGCAAGAGATAAGAATCTTTTAATAATTGTTGGGAATTTTTTTATTATGATGTGGAATGCCAATTTAGGCCTCTCCTCACAGACTGGATACAAACAGCCTCCTTGGGAGTGAAAGCTGCTCCCCCCCGGCTGTGGTCATTAAGGACAAAGAGGAGAGAGATGGATGTTTGCTCGAAGAAAGGCCACTGCTCAGGGGGCTCCCGTGGCTGCCAGGGACCAGCAGCTTCTGGACTGGTTGTCCTGTCTCCAGAACCTTCCCAGAGTCCTCAGAGGTTTGTCACCCTGGGCCCTGTCACCCAACCTTCAGTTGGCCCCGAATCTCCTCAGGATATCCCAAGTACCTGCAAAGGGTTGGGTTATTCTTCTGTTCACTTTAAAACAACCAAACAAACAAAAACCTTCAGGAAGAAGGATTTACACAGAACTTGGTGTCATGACTGGAGAGACAACACACATTCCCTGTACTAAGCAGCAGTTAAGCATAGAAGTGTAATGAAAGCCAGACAATGTGATTTTGCCTTACCTAGACCCCCTTGCCTACCAAAGATTGGGCTCTTTGTTTGAAGGGAAGCTGAGGAAGGAGTTTGGTATCACAGACACCCTAGAACTAGTCGGATGCATTGCCCTCCGTGTACTCTAGGGATTGAAAGAGAATTGAAGAGGGAATGACTTTTTTTTTCCTCTTGATGTGATTTTACCTCATGATTTGTGGAACAACCCAGATTTATGACACTCCCATTGGGGACTTCTTGTCAGAAGGCTGTTCAGGCCCCACTGGAGACCCGCTCATCCTGAGGCAGCCTTTGCTGGAGCAGCGGCTGCGCTGTGCCCTCAAAGGCGGAGGAGACGGGAGATCAAGGCCTAACGGGGCCTGCGAAGCACTGATCCTCTGGCCCTGGACTGTGCTGGGGGCTCCCCTTTGATCCCCCACCGCTGGGCTTTTAACCCCACACCCCAAGGATTCCCACAAGTGGGTCCTTAATTCTTTCCACCAGCCTCTGTACTCCCCCCCCCCCACCGCCATCGCTCCACGGCTCCCTTCCATTTCCTCTCCCTCCTTCCCGCCATCATGCCCCGCGGGGTAGATGATGAATGACAGTGATGGTGNGGATTCCCCCAAGTGGGTCCTTAATTCTTTCCCCCAGCCTCTGTACCCCCCCCCCCCCACCGCCATCGCTCCACGGCTCCCTTCCATTTCCTCTCCCTCCTTCCCGCCATCATGCCCCGCGGGGTAGATGATGAATGACAGTGATGGTGGGTTTTAAGTCCGAGGTGTCAGGAGCAATGAAGCGTCTTTGAGTCAGACGGGCCTGGCCATTTCCATCTTCACAGGCGAGGGCACCGTGCCCGGGGCTAGAGGCTCCGGGAGCTGTCTGAGCGTTAGCTCAACGCCTGCTCCTTGGCTGGGTTTCCAAGAGGCCCGAGGAAGTAAGGGGTGTTGCTCGCTCCCTGGTGGGATCTGCGCTGACAGCTCTCAGGCTTCGGAGGGTCCCTGGTGCACAGGCCCACAGCAGCTCCCGGGCAGATGTGGCCGAGCGAGCTGCCCATGCACCTTGCTCGCCTTCTCCCTGCAGCCCTACTGACGTAGCCCCAGAGCAGGAATTTTAGTGCTATGAGTGATAAGTACCCAAGGATCGCAACTAGGGGGGTTAGGGGGTGATGGAGGGTGGTGTCGCGAGCAGGAGGTCCCTGGCTTTGAGTAACGGACAGCTTTGCCACTTCCTAACTGTTAGAGCAGTTGCCTTACGCGTTGGAGCCCCGGTCCGCATGTAGACCTGGGATGATCGTGGGACCTGTCTGTGTTGAGAGTGAAAGAGACAAAGAAGCAAAGTTTGGCTGTGACCTAAGTGTGCGGGGAAGGGGGGAGCTCTGTGGCGGCTTTGGTGACGCATGTGGGATGTGAGCCGAATTCCGCTTCCAGCATCTCTGAGTTTACCTTGTCAATGGGAGTCACCGTACGTCCCTAGGACGCTGGGAGAATTGAGGTAGGAACTGAAATCGCCCCTGGAGGGAAGGGGAAACAAGTCCTGTTCACACCAAAGAAAGAAGAGGGAGGGAATGCAGGTGCACGATCAAAATGCTCAGACCTGGTTTTCATGGACCCCGCTGTTGGTCTCCTAGCTTCATATTCCTGACCTTGACTTCTCTGCAGCACAGACTTGCTCTAACCTAGCTTGTCTCCACCTGTACATGAACCGGGTGGCCACACTTTCAAAACTAAGCGGCTGTTTCTGCAGTCTGGAATGTGCCTCTTTCTCCTTTCCAGCAACCGGCATTGTATGCTTCCTGAAGTCACCTCCTCCAGCAGACTTCCCTGACTGCCTCTGAACAATACAGAGCCATACAAACAGACCAGTATTTTTATATGAAGCACCTTGCATCTCTCACTGAGGTTGAAATAAAGGTGGCCCTGGGGTGCCTGGCTAGCTCAGACAGAAAAACGCGTAACTCTTGATCTCAGGGTCATGAGTTTGAGCCCCACATTGGGTGTAGAGATTACTTAAATAAATAAAACTTAAAAAAATAAAAAAGGAAGGAGGTGGCTCTGGCACTGGTCTCCTGTTCGTGGCAGGCCTGAAGCAGAAGCCCTGCTTACGGTGGGTTGGCTTCAGAGGCAGCATCCATATTGTTCTGTTTCACTGGTAACTTGGAGCCAAAGAGATTTTCCAGGATGTGTTCTCAATGTCCCTATGCACCAGGGGTAAAACAGAAGGTTGTGGTAGAGGAAGACTGTTTGTGTAGAGACCAACATGAAGAGAAAAGAAAAAGCAGCTCTCCTGGCTCACTTGGCACACAGGCACTGTGGTATTGAATATTAAAATTTGAGACAACGTTGGTGCCACCCTGATCTTGGGCACCCTCATGGAGGCATGTGTTTTCAACTCTGTGAGGTGCCAGGGCAGTCTTCTGACTCCCTGTGACTGGAGTTCTCTTTTCCATCACCCTCAAATGCCTGGCTTCTTCGCTTTCTTCAGGCTTCTACTTAAATGACACCTCCTCCAGGAAGCCTCCCCTGACCACACCATCAAAAGTAAAATAACCCTCATTATTTTCTCTCCCTGCCTTCTAGGTGCATTGATAATACTTACCACAATGTAAAACTACTTTATTCTTATAATTATTTATGTGGTTACTTTTTGCCCCTACCCATATAACCTGAGTTTCATGGATTTAAGAGCCTTCTTCTTCTTTGCCACCATAGCTCATCATCTAGAAGAAAGTCTGGTATATCAGGTGGTAATGAGTGTTTGTTGAATGAATATCAGAGGGTCCATAGGAGCGCTGAGTAGGTTCTGGAATAGGGCATTTGACTGGAAGGGCCTCCTGAGTAAAAGTAGTGTGTGGACTGCCCAGGGATCACTGGTGACATCATCCCCTTTGCTCCCTGTGCCCCTTGGCCCTCATGCACTTCGAACAGCCACAAATAACTGCCCCCAAATCAAGGCCAGGGAAACACGAGGGTGCTATAACGTTTGCCAATTAGTTAAGATGCCTTTTGTGTCTCCGTTCTGGGGCAAAAGGGCTGGACTTGGATGTCGAGGTTGACACGTATGATTTGGAACCCTCAGTGAAGGATGAAGCCAAGTCACACAAGTCCTGCTCGTGTTGTTTTTACAGTAAGTGCTTTGAACTGTTGACATCCCGGGGAAATACGTCTGTACACCCTGCCGAAGGCAGACACCTTGCAAACGGGGCTCTGACTGTGTCTCTTACATAATCCTGCAATTCTCAGCAAGTCCAGCCTCGGAGCTGGCCACATACGGGCACCCGATCAACCGCTCCCACCTGCAATGGAGATTTCGCCCTTCTACCGCCCTGTTCCCACCATGGCTAATGAGCTGAGATGGAGCGGGCTTTAAATTCAGCCCTCCATACCACGAGTTACTGTCAGACATTGGAAAAGCCCGTTAACCTCTGTGTGTACGCCCCAATTTGGCTGGCATCTGTAAAATAGGAATACAAATGCCTCCCTCATGGGATTTATGTGAAGAGTAGAGGAGTGAATGATTGAGAAAATTCTGGCCAATATTATTGCAAAGTGTTTTGGGATTTTCTCCACCGTAGTTGTAACTCACTCGGCCATTTATGCCCTCTGCTCATTCGATTGGCCTAAATCTACTTAGCAGGACACTCTGCACCCAACGATACCCAGGGCCCAGTGCACGGTAACATAAGACAGCCCCCTCTCCTTAGGCAGTTGAGGCACCAGGGCAAGAGAATGCCCTGTGCACAGATAACTGGAAAACAATTTGGGAAATCTGAAACCGGTAAGAAAATGTCTGGGGTGCCCAGAGGACCAAGCGATCTCATTTCCTGGGCTAATCATGGAAAACTTCATGGAAAAAGTGTTCTTGGGGTAGTTGTTGGGTCATAAAAATGACAGGAGAGAGGGCATATGTGAAGGCATGGGAGTGTGTAAGGACACAGCATCCCCTGGGGAACTAGAGACTCGGGCTGAACTGGACAGCTCCCACAGGCGGCATAGGAGCAGGGGCAGGATGAGTCCCACAGGCTTGGTGGCACTTTCCTCTGAGGCCCTGGGAGCCGCAGAGATGTCGGGGAGGGGGGCAAGAATGACAGCAGATGGAACAGTCGAGAGGCTGGTGCCTTCACCCACTCTAGGGATAGTAAAGGCTCATCTGGACCAGGGCACCGGGGGTGGAGGGAGAAAAGCTGGAGGAATATTTGGAAGGCAGATGGAAAGACTTGGCAAACTCATTGCACAGCAGACATCTGCGTGATGAAGACTTCTTTTAAAAAAATTATTTTATTTATTTGAGAGAGTGAGTGAGCGAGAGAGACAGAGAACAAGCACAATCAGGGAAGGGGCAGAGGGAGAGGGAGAAGCAGGCTCCCCGTTGAGCAGGGAGCCCGACACGGGGCTTGATCCCGGACTCCAGGACCATGACCCGAGTCGAATGCAGATGCCTAACCAACTGAGCCACCCAGGCACCCCAGTGGAGGCTTCCTATAGCAACAACCAAACTTAGTGGCACTCATCAGAATGGCCCCATGTTCATAGCCTGTCACCTGTGGGTGTCGGTCCCCGCAGGAATGGAGGGAGCTGAGATAAGCCCATCCTATGCAGCAAGTCTCAGAACATGGGGCTAGCTTGGGACCCGAAGTTCATCTGGGCACCCCAGACATTTTCCTGCCTTGTTTGCAGATTTCCCGAATTACTTGCCAATTTTCTGTACACACGGCATTCTCTCATCCTGGTGCCTCTACTGTCTGAAGTCAGGGGCTCTTTTATGTCATTGCACAAAGGGCGCTAGGCACTGGGCACTGGACAGTGTCCTGCCAAGAAGACTTAGGCCAATAGAATGAGCAGAGGGCATGACAACAAGTGAGTCACAACTACGGCGGATTGTTCGGCATCGTTCAGTGGGTGGTTCAGGGGCAGGAGGCCTTCCTTTATCCTCACTTCCTTCCAGATGTTTTGCATCACCTCCCCTACTGGACCAGAGAGTCAGGTCCAACTTCCAGTCCCTGCTCTCCTGCCCACCAGCACCACCACCCCAGGCAAGTTTTCCACCCTCTAAAAATGTTCATGTCCTCATTCGTGAGATAGGAGGACCAGTGGAACATAAACTCAACCAGTTGATGAAAGGATGGAGTACCGTGAAGGCATTTCACGGAGCCCATGATCATCCCCCCACCGTTCTGTCCAGCAGGCACCTGCTGGACAACCTCTAGGGGCCAGGGCCATCCACGATCAGCCCTGAGAATGCAACGGGGATTAACAAGCCTCCAGCTTTCGTGGAATTTGTATTCTAGGTCATCGACAACAGGGAACCCAGGACATGTTGGATGATACGTGTTAGGAAGAAAAGATAGGATAAGCACCAGAGAAGATCTTGGGGTGATATTTTAGCTAAGGCAGCCAGAGGAGGCCTTTCTGAGGAGGAGACATTTGAGCAGATAGGGATGAAGGGAGAGAGTAAGCTTTGCAAAGTTGTGCGGGAGGAACTTTCCATGCAGAGGAAACTGACACACAAAGGTCCTGAGGCTTTTGGTGTAAGGAGCAGCCGGATGGCTCAAAGGGGTGGGAGCAGGGTGAGTGAGGAAGACCGGTAGGAGCAGAGCAGGCGGCCTTGGTGGCCATGGGCAAGGGCTTGGTGTTTATTCTGAAGGAGGTGGGAAGTCGTGGAAGGAGTCTGTAAAGAGAGGCTCCGCCACGGGATTTCTCGTTTCAGAGGACGACTGTGGCCACTGTGGGCAGGTGAAAATTGGGGCCTGGGTACCTCCTGGGAGTTCCTTGCAGTTATCCAGGGGAAAGGTGTTGAGGATGGGGAAGCCCCCTCCGCGTGCAGTTGTTGGTGGTACATTGTCTGGCACACGTTCAGACCATGGAAACGTTAGCCATCCTTATTTCATTCTTTATTAACTGTCCCTTACTTGCCTCTCCCTCCCATTTCACCCCTGGGACATATGCAGGCCCCGGCCCCCATCTTCCCAGTCCTTGAATCTGACAGCATCCAGTTGCCCTCCCTCCTGGAGCCAGAGCTGCTGGATCATCAGGGAATGATCATCAGCCTTAGACAACATCCTCAGTCCCGGTGTGTTGGCGCCAATCACCAAGGACACACCTTGCATAGGATCTGAGGGCCTGGCTCCAAACGCAGAGCTACTTGGTCTGCTTATCTGCGGAGCATCTTCCTGCCCAGTCACCTGCTACTGGACTCATCAGAGGGTCAGGCTGACCTCCAGGTGGCCTGGAGTTGAGGGGAGAGCTCCTTTCCAAAGGACATGCGCTCCTGAAACTGCCAGGCTCATGAGCCCCACCTCAAAGGAGATGCCACAGCCCCATTAACAACCAAAGGGCAAAGTGCGATTGGGTGTGACCCAGAGACAGTGTCCTCCGGGCAGATGGGCTGGCAGGCTGTGGACTGTTCCTTTAGTCCGAGCTGCTAGTGTCCTTGGGATAGTTTTATGCTCCGGTATTTGCAATCCAGGCTGTGTACAGAGGGAATCTGAACTCTGGGGGAAAATCATGAAAATGCTGCTGCCCCATCACCCAGGGAACCTAGGGGCTGCCGACTCTGCTCCTGGGGAAGAGAGACTGTGGCTTGTCTCTGTGACCTCAGCCCTGTCTCCCTGACTCACCTGGGAACTCAGCCCAGCTCAACCCCAAAGCAAAGAGTCACCGCATGACTTTGCAGTGGGCTCAGGTCTACGCTGTGGTTAATAACACTTAAGTCTTGTAGCTGTGTGTGGTGTCCCCATGGGGAGACCCTCCCTTGGTGTCTGTGCTTAGAATCCACGGCTTTCCTGATTGGGTGTGCCCTGGAGATTTCCACCTGCTTGTGGATTTCTCAGTACGAACTTGGCCTTCTCTTATTTTCTAGACTATCTATTTGTCCCTCCTGAGATGTCCTGTGGGCCTAGCCTTTATCTTATCCCCTGTTCCCCCAGCTTCTTCAGGTTTTTCCCCTTTCTGTCTCTGGATTCCAACCAACACACAGACCCTGATGCCATCTCAGTTCTGGTTTTGCTGTCTTAACAGAAATACAAGGACCAATACTCAGATACTAGAAATTTGGTACCATTAACGGAAATTGCAGAGCCCAGGAATGGAGGGGAAGGGTACAAAGGAGGGGCTTATTTAAAATTTAAATTATTTGCACACTTTGAGCCAACACATATATCTTGGTATTGATCGAAGCTCTTTGGAAGCTATTTACGTTTTCAGCCCACCTATAAGGCTGAGATTTATACTGCATTTGGTGTTTAACTAGCCTCTTAATGCATCCTGTTGAGCCATAGTGTTGGTGGGTGTATTGTAAATTTTAGCCTTGGCGCTAAATTGATTTGCTTAGTGGAGTTGAATTTAGGCCATTAAAATAAATAAATAAAATGAATAAGAGGGACTTCCAGGCCCTCATGTCATATTAAAATCAAGCAAAGCCAGAAAGACACAACCTCTGGAGTCATGATTGGGTTCTGTGTGCCAGGCTTAGGGCATGAAGGATTCCTTTCGGTATGGACTGACACAGCAAACACCAGCAGTGTGGAATTAAGGGAGAGACCATGGTGTGGCATGGGTATGTGCTGAGTGGAAGTTAAGAAGACCTGCGTTTACACCTGGACTTTATCTGCACGCCCACATCTGGATCTGCTGGCCTGGTGATTAGTTAAAGTCCCAGTTTCCTTCCACGGATCTCATCCCCTTGTAGTTACGTTGCCCACATGCACCTGGACTCTGACGGCGCAGCCCCTCGGTTGGAACAAGAGGACAACAGCTCTCCGCCAGCTAGGCTGACTTCGAAGGCATCTCTTGTTTAAGTGACCCCTGAGAATCGTGGAAGGCCTCAGGTTTGTCCTAGTGAATCTAACAGCTCCCATGAAGTCTCAGGCTGCTGGGATCCAAGCTAATTGGAACACAGGCCAAATATTTTCCTAAAGATTCACCATAGATAAAAAAGCTTATTTTGTCTGCTAGAGATAGGTTAAAAAAAAAAAAAGGTTCTGAAATCAGCAGATAATTTGGAGCCTGTTGCTTGCCTCCTGGTTCTCTGGAGTGACATCATTTTCCTCCGCAATCAGTACAGAGATAGTGGTCATTTGAGCTGTCTTCTCACCGTGACTCATGGTATACTAGTCATAAGCCACTGTGAAGAGTGGGCGGCCACTGAAGTTTCTCTCTGGAGGAGAAGCAGGTCTGTGAAGGCTGGATGACCAGGATCCTGGTGGCTCCTGGAGCAGATCTGTGGGCATGAAAGTGCCAGCAGCCCTTTCTCTTCAGATGGGTCAGGTGAGGTCTCCATTTGCTCTAATTAGGCTTAGGTCTCTTGATCTGCTACTTCAGCATTTCCAAAGGTGGCCCAGTCCTCTCTTCACAAGGCCTGGGCCTTTGTCTCTGACAGTGCCCGGCCCTGAGATAGGAAGTGAACTTGGTTTATCTACTTCTCATCCACCCTTATCTACCCTTCCAATGGCCTTAGCTCTGACCTTGACGTATACACTCCTAGATCCCATCAGAGAAGTTGCATATTCTTGAAAGTGTTGGGACCGTGGGAAAGCAAAAGGCAAAATGGAGAGAATATAAACAGATGTTTGAGTTTGTGTACATCCTTCCTCTTCCCTTTATTTTGTCAGCTGAGAAATATTTGCCGGGCATCCCCTCAACAGGCTGAGTAGATGGCAGAGAGATGTGTTAGCAGTGAAGGTAAATGATACAGCAGGCCCTGGTGATTCCTTCCAGCGGGGTGCCAGGTGGACACAAACTGTTAGAGTGGAACATACAAATGCCAAGTTAAGGAGTTTGGACATTATTCTCTAGGACATTGGCTTATTGAGGGGATTTGGGTCAAGAGAGTGAATTCTGTGATTTGTATACTAGAAAGAGTTCTCTGATGAAATCTGAGAATATTGGACCTGGGCGAGCTTTGAAGCACAGGATTAATTGAGGCACAGTTGCTCTGGGTGAGAGGCGGTAAAGCCCCCAAATCATGAGCAAATTGGGATGTGATTTATTAATAATTAATCACAAGTGAGATGACCATTTCCCTAAGAGGCCATTTCCCAAAGTTTATAATCCCTCCATTTCCTACACACTCATACAACCCTACCTCACACACACATACACACACCCCCCTACCTCACACGCCCCACGCACACCCCATCTCACATACACACACACGCCTACCTCACACACCTATACACATACACTCCTACCTCACACCCCACACACATACCCTTATCTCACACACACACACACCCCTGTCTCACACACACACACACCCCTACCTCACACCCCCCCACACACACCCTTATCTCACACACACACTGCTATCTCACACACACACACACCCCTACCTCACACTCAAAGACACACCTACCTCACACACACACATACACACACACAAACACACCCCTACCTCACACCATGCCTCCACACCACAGTGAGTGTTCTCATTCATTTCTGAAATATCACTTTTGAAAATGCATTTCAAAAAATTATAGAAGTTACCATGACCCTCTTCATTTTCTCTGAGAACATGATCTCTTCAAAACCCTGAACATGGCCGAGGAACTGGAGAAAGAATCAATATTGCTGACTCCACAGTCCTTCAGCTTCCCTCACTTCAGTCCAGTGGGAACATTGGGCTTCCTCTTTCCCCCGGCGTACGTCTGCCGAGAGGGGAGAAGTTGCCGCAAAGCCCTTCCATGCGGCTTGGGCCCTCTTCAAAGCAGTGATACTATTTCAGCAAAAAGTCCATGCGAGTCCTCACCCCGTGGTAAAAATCCATTTAAACAGGCTCTGGTTTATTTACTGTAACCAGAGCAGCGTGGAACTGGAGCTGGGATAATTAAGCCCTAATTCATCAACACTTTGGGAACAGCACGTTTGGAGTGGAGAATTCCAAAATGGGATGGTTGGACTGGGCCAAACTGGCCTTGGCTGGATTCTGGGAAGGAGCAAACATTGTCTTGGGTCGCCTGCTGATTCTGACCGACACAGCCATCATGCCCTCATCTGGGTTCAGGAGACTGTGGGGCCAGCTGGAGCCAGCCAACTAATCTGTCCCCTTGGAGATGTCTGTGTACCCCTCAGGGGCTGACGTAGGGGAGGTCTGATGCTGGGAAAGCATGACCGTCGTCTGTGTGCCTGGCACTGTGCTGCTTTTTAAAACTGAAATTAGGTTCTAGGTTCCCGGCCAAGTCCAATTTTCCTAAGAGGGTGCGCTGAAAAAACAGCCATTCTGAGTGTCTGCCCGGGCATTTCACAGAGTGACAACCTGCTTCCACCCCGGGTCTGGACATTTGAATAAGGACCCTAGGATCAGAGCTTAGGATTTCTATCACAAGTTCCCAGCTGGCTTTTCCTGGGGTGCTTTTTAAAGTAGCCAATTAGAGTTCAGTCTGTGAAAAATGAGTGACCGCTTCCCTCATAGTCTCCTAAGTCATAAGGGCTTGCTCCCCTGCCCTCCACTCTTGCCGGCTTGTGACCTGGGATGGAGGGCTGCCTCCCCTAGCTCGCCTCATCGCCATCCTGGGACCTGTAAGCAACAAACCTTAGGACTCTGCTTCCTGCGAGTGTATTGAAACTGTGCCTTCAATCAAAATGACCCTGGAGTTTCACTTCCCCAAAATGCCCCACTGCTGAGGAAGCTACCTGGGGACCCCTCATCCAGCAGGTCATAATCTGCATGTTCTTCACTCAGCACACAGGTGGCTGCAGGTGTTCCGGCACAGAGGGAGCTGATGAGATTTGTTTCCAGCCTACTCTCCACACAGCATTTGTGGCCTCTAGTCCTATCGGTAGCTCCCCAGGGTCTCAAAAATACCAGCAATCTGGGCATGAGACATTCTGCTGTCCTTTGTCCCTGTTCTCTCCTCAGCCCCCTGACATCATTCCCATGGCTCTGCCCCTCCTTCGCCTTCTCTCAAGCTTCCCTCTCTGTGACTTGCCCGGGGAAGATTTCTGTCTTTGACTCGCTGTTAACTCCAATTTTCATTCCGTCGTTTATTGATTCATTCATTCAATCCAGAACTATTTATTGGTGTGTTTAATTACATTACAGACATAGCCCTAGGTCTGGAGTGAACAAAATAGCATCTCTGCTCTCATGGAGATTACATTCTAGAGAGGGTAAGGGAAAGGGAAAAAAAGTATATTTCAGACTAGGAAGAAAATGAAGATAAGGGAAATAGAACGTGAGAGAGTGGGTGTTATGGTGGTCAGGGGAGGTGTCTATGACAAGATGACATTGCAGCAGAGGCCTGAAGAACGTGAGGGAATAAGCTTTGGAGATATTGATGGGAAGAGTTTAGGAGTAGAAGGAGAAAAGCAAGTGCAAAGGCCCTGGAGTCAGTCCATGAGTGTCATACTCCAGGAAGACTTTTTCCTATTTCTATTTTATATACATAAAGTATAACCTTGCTATAATTTCTCACTTGCCTTTTCCCTGGAATGGAGATCAGGGACCTTGGTTTATTCATATATATCTCCCCAGGGCCTCCTACAGCTCTTGGAATATAGTTGATGCTTAACAAATGCTTGTTGAAAGAAAAATAATCTCATTAATACTCCTAACAATCATATGAAAGAATATATCATTATAACTTGATAGATCGAGGAAACAGAGAAATTAAATAATGCTCATGTTTGCACAGCTTGTACGTGAGCAGTGCTGTCTAGATTCTGACCCATGTCTCTAAAGCCCAGAGCAAAAGTACTTTCACAACAGTCTTACTGGTGGAGTCAGAACAGATCCTCCTATAAACCTAGGGTCATATACCTGCAAAGTAGAATTTGTGTCATGGCAACAGGCATCCGAACTGGCCTGACTCTGCCTACCTGCCTATCTGTCTTTCTGGCTACCTCCCATCATGTTCTGGGGACTAACGCATGTTGCATTCGTGACATTGGGCTTGCCCTGCAGCCCATCAGAGAGTGTTACTTGGACAGAGCAGAACTTAGGTAGAATGCAAGCGATATTGGGTCCATCTCCACAGCTGCGCAGTGGAAGGAAGAAGGGACCATTGTGGAATACTGGTGAGAGCTGGAGCGGGGTACAGAGTGTAAAGAATCAAGGAAGGCAAAGGGTCTTGGGAGGGAGAAAGGAGAGATTTTCTGTCTACACACCCAGCTCTGTCCCCCAGGGTATTCACTGGGGCCCAAGGAAGTGAGAAAGAGGGGACAATGGCTCCCCTCCTGGATGGGCTGGGCAGGTGACAGGGTAGCAAGGTCTGCTGGGAGTTGCTCCACAACAGGCAGTTGGGATCTACAGTGGGCAGGTGTGGGCACCAGTAGACACAGGGTCCTACACAGTCTGGTGGTATGCCCCAGGTCCCTGGCTCTAGTAGGTTTACTCCAGGCCTGGATGTTTGCTTTGGCAGCCCTGGAGTGTTAGCTTGGCCTCAGCATGATTCTCCAGTGACCAGACAGCCAGGCCAGCACACCTGAAAGTCATTAGATTGGGGGGTCCTATTTTGTTCTCACATTTCCAAGCAGTGACCTGCAGCCATGTGTGACGGGCCAGGTACTCTATCAACTGGCTTTCCCCACCCCACTCCACCCATTCACCTTTCCCACTTCATCCATCCCTGCCCAAGACCCACCAGTCCTCCAAAACCCAGAGCTAATAGGGACCCTTTTCTTTCCTCTTTAATAAATATTTTTAAGGATTTTCACAACCTTTTAAGTCAATTTTCTTCATTTTTCCATTAATGAGGACTATGAGGCTCATAGCTCAGAGTGGTCAAGTGACTTGCTCAGAATCACACAGCTGGTAAGGTACAGAGTCTAGGTAGGAGCTGAGGCCTAGCCGGTATCAAGAGGTTGTTGAAGTATGGGCATCACACAACCACCTACCACAAATACTCCGGCCAGTCTGCATTGGCGCTTCCCATCGGTGACGCCCAAGCCCACCTTATTCTCCTAATGTGAATCCAGTGCTTAATTGATCTGACAAGCAACACCTATTCTGATTCCACTATATCTGCAGCCACATGGGCATTTTATGAAATTTACCTCCTTTTAAAAATATGTCTTCTAAAAATATATTTTTCTAGCCTTTGTTTGTATTTTTTTAAAGCCATGATTCTCTACCGGGACATCTTATCCCCCAGAGGACATTTGGCCATGTCTGGGGACACTCTTTGGTTCTCGCAACTGGAGCAGGAGGGTAGGTTCAATGTCTCATGGGTAGGGGTCAGCAGTTCTGTTCAACATTCTATAATACACAAGACAACCCGCCACAATAAAAAATTATCCAAATTTGTTGCAAAAGGTCAACAGTGACAAAGTTGAGAAACTGCTCTAAAGTAATAAATAAATGCATGTAATGCTTTGTATAGATTATTATATATTGAGAAATAAATACCATTGACAATATGGCACTATGAATCACTGATGGGGTGTAACAGAAAGTTTGCACCAGCTCGTCCCGGCATCCTGTGCACATCTCTTCCCAAAGTCAGCTTCAGTGACAATGTCAGTAGCTTGAAATTGACCATGGTGGGAATATTTACACATGGAAATTGGCAAATACTGCATATAAGGGCTTTGGCGTTTTTTGTTTTCTTTCATGTTTTTGTATTGTTTTTTTTTTTTTTGGAGAGCTAGTTTATCATCACATCATTAAGAACTTTCTATGTAACAAAGATTGTACATTGTCATTTAATCCTCACAACACTGTGCTGTAACTAACGTCATTATTCCAATTTAATATTAGGAAATGAGGCACAGAAAGCTAAAGCAACTTATCATATATAATATCATTAAAGGGGACAGGATTTGAAGCCAGGCAGTCACCTTCCAAAGCTTTTGCTTTAAGCATTACCTGCTTGGCCAAACATTAATTAGAAACAACTGTAGTACACTGTGTATTTCTGAGTTGGTCCATCTGAGACAGAGAAATGGAATTTGTGTTTAGTGCATCATATTCTGATATCATCTTACAAATTTGATATCTTGAAAAATGATAGCATTTGTATGAAGTACTCTCTTGGGTAAATGTAGATATTTACAATGAATGAAGAGTAAACAAACTCATGACAGAGTTCTTAAAATCCTAAAAATAGCTCTACTTCAAATTATTGCCTAAATGTCACCTTTTCAATGAGATCTTCTCTAATCGATATTTTAAAATTGAAGCTTCATCTTGTCCCCAGAAACACCTCCTATTCTCCTTCCTTCCTTATTTTCTCCATAGGACATGTTCCTTAAGGCTGTGTATTTTTTTTTAACTTCAGCATCCCCAACACTTAAAACAGCATGTGGTACATAATATATGTTCAAGAAAAGATTTGTTGGGGCTCCTGGGTGGCTTAGTGGGTTGGGCCTCTGCCTTTGGCTCAGGTCATGATCTTGGGGTCCTGGGATCGAGCCCTGCATCGGGCTCTCTGCTCAGTGGGGAGCCTGCTTCCCCCTCTCCCTCTGCCTGCCTTTCTGCCTACTTGTGCTCTCTTTTTGTCATATAAATAAATAAACAAAAAATTTTAAAAAAAAGATTTGTTGAGTGAATAGATAAATGACAAATGCAGAGTTTTCTCCAAAATAGAAGATAACCCTCTCACTTGTAAAACGGTTCCATGTTTGGTACATATTTATGACAAATGCAGAGAAAGATGGGATCTTCCCTTAGACAAACATGTTAGACATCTTTCCAATAACCAAAATTGGAAAAGGCAAACTGAACACCCAAAAAATTATGCTGTTTTAGCTGAACTGATGCTGCTCTTTGGAAATAGTTGGAAGTTGGAGCTTTCTCCCCAAGTCCTCCCAGAGTACTAGCATTTGCCATCATGGTCTTTGGGATGAACTTGGGGCCCATAGAACAGCCAGCTATAGGTACTAAATACATGTGTCCAAAATGGAATCTACCAATGCCAAGCCTTGCAGAAGGCCATGTTTATTAAAGAGGGACTTCCTTATGACCATTGGCTCCATGAACAACCCGCAGGAATAGATGTTCAAAATGTCCTCTTAGAAAGGAGCATAGGGGCACCTGGGTGGCTCAGTGGGTTAAAGCCTCTGCTTTTTTGGCTCAGGTCATGATCCCAGGGTCCAGGGATCAAGCCCCACATCAGGCTCTCTGCCCAGCAGAGAGCCTGCTTCTCCCTCTCCCTCTGTCTGCCGCTCTGCCTACTAGTGCTCTATTTCTATCTCTCTGCCAAATAAATAAATAAAATCTTAAAAAAAAAAGGAGTATGGTCTTGGTTAGTGCCTCAGCCTACTAGTATTAGATAACTGTAGAGAGTAGGGTTGTCAAGTGTAGCAATAAAAAATTCAGGTCATCTAGTTAAGTTTGAATTTCAGAACATATATATATATATATGTGTGTGTGTGTGTGTGTGTGTGTGTGTGTGTGTGTAATATATATTATATGTTACATATACATTATATAACAGAACTGTATGTTATATATGTCATATATAACATAATCTATATAACACCTATATATAATATATATGTTTAAAAAATATTTGTTGTTCCTTGTTCATCTTAAATTCAAATTCAACTGGATATTCTATATTTAATCTGGCAACCCTAGCAGGGAGCTCAGGCCAGATACCAGAGTTGCTTGGTTACTGTCGGGGACTCTGCCCCACAGAGTGCTGAGGAGGCGAGGATGGAGACCAGGGACAGGAAGCGGTCCCAGGACATGATCAGTCAACAGTTTTGGGCACAGGCAGTCCCTGTCTTCTGCCTCAGAGAGTCATAATATTTGAGAATCAGATAGCCCCATTCCTGGCATTCACCTAAAACTCTTGGTTGTTTTTTTTTTTTCTTTTGTTTTGTTTTCGTTTCTATCTGCATTCAGTGATTTCCTTCTCTCCTGTTATTGTGGGAACAATGAGAGTCATTCTAAAGCCTGGCAGATTCACAAAACACAAGGGATATTCCTAAAGATAGGGATTCCCAGGCCCCACCTAACAAGTAGGTCTGGGATCAGATCTGAGATTCTGTTTTCTAAAATCTCTTTGGGAGGTTCTGATAGTTAGCCATTTGTGGGAGCCACCTGAATACCTCAGTTCTATCAGACACTCTACGCTGTTGAAGAATCTTGGAATTCAGTTTCATGGGGACAGGGATCAAGGCTGGAATAAAATTTGGTCCACCTGTGGAATGGGAGCAACACTGGGGAATAGGGCCCAGGATGCTGTGCAAGGAAGGACCAAAGGCCTGGTTCATAAAATGTTTATACAAAGGCAGGCTATGGGGAAAGTAGACATAAACTTCATAGGAAATAAGGGGAATGTGAGTAGAATGTCTAAGGTGAAAAAGGTGGCTGCTGCCAGGGGGAATGTGGGTCCCAATTCTAAATTCTATACTCTAAATGGAATACAGCTGTGGGCATGAGGGAGGCAGCGCCCCCAAGCTGGTTGCAGCACAAAACCAAGTGATCTGAAAAATTAATTCATCTAAGTTTGAATGTCTTTATGTGGAAAATTAAGACTCATTAATTTCTTCATTTATTTATTGAACATGAGTGTCCATGAGCCAGACATCTACTGGAGTATTAGAAAGTCAGCAATGAATGAAATATGTAAGGTGCCTGCCTTTGCAAGCACCTTATAGGCTATCAGATAATAAACAAGGAAAAAGGGGGAAAAATAAACAAGGAAAAGGAAGCAAGTAGTGATTACTGTAACTAGTTATTGGTTTGGAACAAGGAGTTATGCTAAAAGATGCTTTCAATAAATTAAAAACATGTACACACAGTCAGAGGTGTGAGTGCAGAGGACAAAGGGTAGAGAAGCATATCAGTGAAGGTGCAGCCAGGAAGGCAAATCCCATGCCAGGTATTTTAATAGAGAGAATTCAAAGTAGGGGATTTGTCTCAAGATATAAGAAGAGCGGAAACAGCCAAAGAAGATGAGGCAATCCAGAGATTAGCAACTGTAGAAAGCTGCTGCCTCTTCCAGGGCTAGAGGAATGAAGGAGCTCATGTCCTATTACCTTCTTGTCTCTTGCCAGCATTTCCTTCTGGCTGAGCTCAACTAGGGACAGGAGTCAAAGGAGACTGAATAATGGGGTCCTCAGGTGTCAGCTTCTGGACACACAGGGTAACAAAGGCAGATAGTTGATCATGGGTAAGGGTGATAGCAAACAAAATAACTCACAAAGGATCTTGGACTTTTGATGATTTGATAGTTGACTGATCACCAAGAAGTTGGTTCATGTTCTACCTGTCCAGCCAGAATCTTGAACCTATGTCATTGGTCCATTTTACCCAAAGACCTTCCTTTTTTGGACTAAGGATAAAGGTTTGGATAGCTTCTTCAAAGAGAGAGTCTCCAAAACGGGGTGGTGGATTCAGCCTGTACAGGAGAGGGATTGTTAAACTTTCAGAAATCTTTTGTGCCAATTGTTATCATGGCCATTATTTCTTTTAACATTGATTTATTTATTTTAGAGAGAGACTGTGAGTGGGGGGCAGGGGCAGAGGGAGAGGGAGAAGTAGACTCCCCACTGAGCACAGAGCCCAATGACACTGAGATTATGACCTGAGCTGAAGTCAAGAGTCGGATGCTTAACTGACTGAGCCACCCAGGTGCCCCTATCATAGCCATTGTTAAAAATTAAATTAACAAACTCACAGATAAGTTTCATTAAGAGCAAAGGTAATAAATATTCAAAATTCATTGCTTTCTAATTGTTTACTACATTTTATTATTGCCTATGTTTGTGAGTTTATTTATACCTATTGTGTTCATGTTGTGGAAACACTGCTGAATGGGGTGCTTATTGTCCACCTATCCTTAGTATCCATGTTTAGTGATTTCGCATTGATAATTTGAAATTGGCCCTAATGGGAATATTTACATCATGGGAATTTGCATATGCCACAAATCAAGGTTGGTTGGTTTTGTTTTTGGGTTTTTTTTCCCCAGGAGAACTAGTTGTTGACATTTACTAGCACAACACTGGAGTCTCCCCACCCCACTGAAACTTGACCAGACTTGGAACAATGAAGAATAAAAGATAATGATGTCATGAATCCTTAAATGCCTTTACCTCTTTGATGAGGAAAGTCATTCAAGGGAAAGGCAGCCACTAGATTCTGACACTTTGGCTTTTTTTTCCTCTTGCCTGAAGATTTAAATAAACAAAGAATTGTCTTTTTCCATGCCAAGACTTCAAGTCAGGTAGTTGAGTCTGATGTACCCTGAACTAGGAGGATATATTGGAGAGATGCCAAAGGAGTGGGAATTGATGAGAACTAGCAATTAGGCAGTGCCTGGGGTTTTGTTACACAACTCTTGTGTGCCCGTGTATCTACGTTACATATATAATTGTGTATACATACATATATATGCAAAAAATCTGTATGTATCCATATTTCCCCTTTATCAGAAGGTTATGCTGGAAGAGAGTGAACTTAGGAGTTAGATAGACCTGGATTTGAATGTCTCAACAATGTGGTGATATTAGGGAAAGTTTCTTCTTGTTTCCTTGTCTACAAGTTGGAGATAATAGTGTACCCCCTCATAATATAGATAGAGGATATGATAGAAATTGGTACAATTCATTTGTCTGTTGCTTTGTTTAGTAAATACACTTCATTTAGAGAACACAGTAAAGCAGGTAAGTGCAGTCTGCCCTACAGAAATCATAGTTTTGTAGGAGAGACATACATTAAACATTTTTCTTAAAATAATTTTGCTGTTATGATGGTGAACCTACTGAAAGAAGGTACGTGTCAATTAAGCAAAACTGAAGAGTCAAGAATGTGCACACTCCAGAATATTCAGTTCTCTTTCTCTCTTCTGTCTCTCCCTCTATTAGCAGAAAGTATCCATCTCTGCCCACATGTCTTGGGCCGCATCCCTTCCATTTGCTCAGAATATGCACCAGGGTCTACAAGTCTTTGCTTATAGTTTTTCTCTGAAGCAGCTGAAGGCTGCGTGTCCTGCTGCAGACAGACAGGCAGTGCTAGAAATAACCCCCCTGGGAGCAGTTTCCCCAACACAAGGAATGCTTCTGGGCCATTCATTGTCTGCCAGAGTTTCCTCCGTAGAATCCAGCTCCAGATGCCCACAGTATGGTCTGCTAGCACACCTTTTTTGGCTGCTCTCCCTTTTTCTCACTTCCCCATCCCTCTACAGCTGTTGTACCATCCAAATAAACTATTTGCACCAACTCCTGGACTCAGATCTGCTCTTCTGAGAGCCTAAACCAAGGAAGCTTCTTTCAAAGGTGTCTGTGTCCCCACACTGGTCACACAACATGGTCCCTAAATCATGAACAGACTTCTAGGAATAGATTGGTTATATAATATAAGATCTAAACTAGGGCAATGTGGAGAGTGATGGGAGCCAAGTATGCCCCCTTCGCTTGAAAGTATGCCAGTAGGACAACAGACATAAACCAGAACTATGCTGGCAAACACGGTCAGCCTGTCTCGGAGAAGCTTCAACACTTCCGATAGAATGTCCAGGCCAGAGTTCTGGGGGCTGACCAGGGGGCTCTGAGCACCCCTCAGGAGAAGGCAGCATGGTTACTTAGGTCATCTCTCAGAACCTTGGGGGCCTCCTATTCCCAGAGCAGCAGCTCACTGCATGCAGGGGTAGCTCATTTCTACCTGAGCACTCACACAAACTCACCGTTTTTAGGAGAAAAACAAAACAGATTTGTCAATGTCTGTCACCTCCTTTGTGCAACTGTACCTTTTTAAGAGCCAAGGAGTACCCAGGGAGCCTGGATCGCACCAGTGCATGAGAAATTATTGACTTGGAGAGCTTCTCTGAAATGCCCGCTGATGTTGGAATCACACTTGACTGGATATATTTCCTGTGCACTGGGGCTGCCGTGGGTGCGCTGGGGACAGAGAGGAGGGATTCTCAATGAAGGAAGCTTCTATGCAAGCCCCGCAGCCTGTACAGATCAAGTTTCACTTCAATTTGCTCATTCCCCTTGCATGTTTCTTTCTCCCCAAACATTTAAACTCAGAGAGCTATATAAGTTCAAATGTTCTTTTATAGAGTGAAATAAACAGCTTTTATAGCCTGAAAACAGCAAGCTTGGAGATCAACCATTCACCACTGAAGCAGGCATGTTTAAGTCGAAGAAATAGATGGCATTCTCTTCCTTATTGTTAGCTATATTTTTTCCCCAAAACTAATAGGAGGTAGCGTGTAAATTAGCTGCCTTCCAAGTTGCCAGGGAAAGAAGTTAATGCAGCCTCTGGGCATTTTGCTACAAGACTGCCCCCCTCTGGTTCCCACCATAATGTAATTTGTGGAGAAATCAAGTATGTTTAAGAAAGAGGAGTTCGAAATTCAGGCAAGTCAAGGTCATGGTCTCGGGAGCTAGTCATTCTTTCCTCACCTTCTAGTTACCACCCCTGTCTTCTCAACGTATCCTACACTTTTCTCTAGATGCTAAAATACGTAACTGAATTTAAGGTGAACTTTGGCAACCCATGGTTCCAAACTACACATGATGGATGATGGGTCAGGTTGAAATCAAGGCAGAGAACATGGAGAACACAGACGAAGGCTAGCACTGACCTTTTCACTCAAGAAACCATTTATAGCATCATGCCTTTAGGACTCTTTCTTCTTTTGGAGATAAGGAAGCCACTGGAACATCCATGTAGGAGGTAGAGACAAATGCTAAATATATCAGGGGTCCCAAATCTTGCCTATTTGTGCTCAAGTAGCCAATTCTTGTCTATTAACAAATAACATACTATGGGCACATTACAGGGTGGCCCTCATGCTATTCCAATGCCCTGATCCCTCTCTTTCACCAGTAGTTATAATTAGAGGTTGCAACCTCAGAAAGCATCTCTCTCCAACTGCCCTGATTTTCTAGCCATACTTCTTAATCATTCTCAAGCATGCACTCCAGAAACACAAGTCACCTTCAGTGTTCCCCAAAGTTCGTTTTCTTCAAGCAACTGAGTCTCTCTTCCACCCCTTCAGCCTAGAGAAAATTTATTTCTTTTAATCTTTAATCTCTTAATCTCTAATCTAAAATCCTTAAATTAATTTGTTAGTGCTGTCGTGACAACATTGGACAGTTTGGGTGGCTTAACCATGGAAATTCGTTCTCTCACAGTTCAGAAGGCTGGAAATCCAAAATCAAGATGTCTTTCAGCAGGGCTGGTTCCTCCTGAAGGTTAAGGGAGAATCTGACCTCTCCCTTTACTTCCGGTGGTTTCCTGGCAATGTATGGAATTCCTTGGCTTTTAGAAGCATCACCCCAGTCTCTGCCTTATGCTTCACATGGCATTCTCCCTGTGTACATGTCACTGTGTCCAAACTCCCCCCTGTATATGAGGATATCAGTCATGCTGGCCCACCCTAATGACCTTGCTTAACTAATTATATGTTCAATGACCCTATTCCCAAATAGGTCACATTCTGAGGTATTAAGAGCTAAGACATCAACATAGAAATTTTAGGGGGACACAATTCAACACCCTTAATAATGCTCATTCCATAAGTCAACACAATAGAGTTGGGAGCTTCCCCCACCTTCTGGGCACACATTTAATTTTTTCAATGACCACAGTATAGCAGTGATTTCACTGAACTTCAACTGTTTGTTCAGATATCTCCTACACTTGTTTGTAAGTTGTACGAGATCATGACCCCATCTATTCCCTTCAGCCTGTGGATGCTCACTGAATGTTTCTTGAATAAATACTAACCCATTCAGAATTGCCTCCTTTTTGTTAGGGGCTAGAGGAGAAGCATGAAGAGCAAAGTCATAAAGTGTTCCACCAGCCAGCTCCTCTTATAGATAGGTCATAAGGGGAAAAAGGTGATCCCTGGGCTCCCAGATTAATTTCTTCTGGCTTTCTCCCCTTAAAGTCATCATCGGTCCACCCATTACTGCTGCTTTGCTTTTCTTTCCTTTATTTCCAACCCTGCTTACTCCCTGCTGCCACCAAGACACTTCCCACATATGCCCCTAATGTGTACTGAATCTAAGCAGCTATTATCATGAGGTTAAGGAAAGTATGGAAAGCTGGGAGCTTATAAAAATATTCTTAATATAATTTATAGGCTGTCAGCAGTTGTTTATGCCTTCATATTAATCCAGGGATTTATATTTATTTTATTCTGATGATATAATATGATGGATAATTTCTTTTGAGAGTTTGGAATTGCTTTGTAGAAATATAAGACTTGAGTCATGAATCCTAATGTCTTGCTATCAACAGGCTTTTGTCATGCTGAGGAGGATGTTTCATGTCTTTTCCCATTCTGAAGAGAACATTTCACACCCCAGTGAGTTAATAAAAATGGAGAGTGTGTGATCGTGATCTTGAGCAGGCTTTCTGGGAAGCTCTTAGTTGGGGCTACATTTGTTAGACACATTTGAAGTCCTTGTCAGATCCAGAATCCCCGATTTGGAAATGCTTCTCCCATTCCATCCTAAGCGAGAGGCTGGGGCAGCCATGTTTTCCACTGGGTGACTCTGCTTTTGGGTCCTACCTGAAAAGATTATGGGAAGATACCCAACTAAGGTGGAGCCAATCAGCTTCACTCTTGAGAATATAAACTAAGCCTTGCAAAATGAGCTGTAAGATTGGGATTGACTCTAGATCAATAAGGTCATAGAAGGGCTACAACCAGTATTGCTTCCACAAACCATATGCTAACCAAACTTATAGGGAAGTGGAAATGTACAGCCTTACAAAGGAAGTGGGCCGCACAGAGAAGAATATAGTATATGTGCGGGGAAAGCAGGGACACAGAGCCACCTTGACAAACATCTAACATCAGGTTGACTAATAACACACTTCCCCTTTAATATGCTACTTTGGGACGTCTTCTATTTATTGCAACAGTGATGTCCATGATGAAGATCCTTTTGTACAGAAGCTCCAACCAAAAAGACATAGCATAGGACTATTCCAATTTAGGGTTCAAAATAGAGATGACTTTGGTGGTCTCTGTGTATTAGTTACCTATGCCACATAACAAATTATCCCCAAACAGCATCGTCAAACAATAAACATTTATTCTCTCACCCAGTTTCCATGAGTCCAGAATCGAGGAGTAGCTTAGCTGGGTGATCCTGCCTCCTAGAGTAGGAATTTGGCTACCGGCCAGGTGTGCCTTTGTCTGAAGACTTGACTAGGCTGGAAAATCCACTTCCACTATATCTCGCTTACCTGCCTGGCAAGGTAGTGCTGGTTTGTAGTAGCACTAAAATCAGTGCTATTGGTTTAGAAGCCTCAGTTCCTTGCTAGATGGGCTTCTCCATAGGTCTGTTTGCATATCCTTGTGGTAATGGCAGTTGGCTTTTCTATAGCTGGTGACCCAAGTAAGAGCTAAGTAGAAACTACTTTATGACTTAACTGTGGAAGGGCCACCTTAATTTTGACTACATCCTATTGGTTACATAGGTCAGCCCTATTCAGTGGGAGAGGTAACTGCACAGGATAAGAAAAGCAGTTGAGAGTCATCTTGGAGCCTCGGATACCACAGTCTGTGACCAAGAAAGACACCAATCTAATTTATAAGAAAGAGGAAATTGAGGAAGCTTCTTTCTCCCATACTGTTCCCAGATGTTACTTACGTATACACACTCGAATGTGCCAGACACACCAGCCTCTATACCTGTGTTCATACTGTTCCCATGTTGCCAACACCTTTCCTTCCCTCTTCCTTAAACTCCCTACTCGTACTTCTCCTTCGAGGCCCTATTCACATGATCTACCAGCCCCTGGGAAAATAGTCTGTGCCCCTCAGTGTTCTGTGTTCCACATTGCTCTCTTATCACATTTATTCCATTCAGTGGCTCTATCTTGAAAAAGAAACTTGGCTAAGTATCATAGACAGGAAATAAGGTAGAAATTCGTTATATAGTTGTTGGAAGAGTGAGAAGCCAACAGGCATGGTCTGAACATTGGCTAAGTCCTCAACTGGGATGCAAATTCCTGCAATTGAGTCTCAGCCTCTGGGTTAATCTCCAGACTTTCCTAGAATCACCAGCCCCAGCTCAGAGCAGCACCATCCAGCGAATGCTGAAATGAGCAATGCTCCATAATTCCAAACCAGCACTGGGAACTTCTTAGAATATGTGTTCTTTCCCCAGGCCTTCAAATTACTAAGTTGTTCTCATCTATCACTTTGTGGTGAATAAACCCAGAGTGATTCCCTGTTAGGACTAAAATGGAGCTCATGTCTTGTTGGGCCAATGACCACAAGTCTCCCCTTGCCTTCTTCGCTCAGCCTGCTCATAGAGAAAATGGGTTAGGACATTCCCTTTCTAGAAACAGGGGAAAACATGCTCTTGGGAAGGGTGTGTGTGTGTGTGTGTGTGTGTGTGTGTGTGTGTCCCTTGAACAGGAGAAGCATCTACCAAACCCTGGGGATGGATGACACAGTGCTGTTGGAGATGCGTTTAACACAGTCTTGATGCAACATTGTGTTGGTCTCTCTCCACTCCTGAGAATTAATCCCATCAACTAAGATTTATTGCTGTATATTATGCACCTGGCACCATGTTAACCCCTTTATAACCTAAAGGCTAGGAGTAAACAGTGGTGGCAGGACTGCAATCAAGGAGTTTCCAAATCTAACCCTCCACACTACCCAGAATGGGACGTTACTTGAGTGCCAAGTCCCCAGGATATTCTTGATTCTTCTGTCCTGCCATTTGCTCACCTTTTAAAGGACAAGATGAGAGTGTAATCTTTAACCCCCATTACACATTCAGTCAGTCAACCACCAGCTTCCTAAGGGCAGGGAGGTGTATGTGAGGCCATCCTTTACCCCAGTTTACCCATTTAATGTCAGCGGTCTCAGTACTCTAGTGGGCTCAGAATGTTTCCCACTCCCTAGTATTCTCAGAAGTCCCAGTTTACATGGCATGTAATATGATCACTCCATACAGAGGCAACATTTGCTTTAGTGCCTGGAACATAGTAGCTTCGTGCTAAATACTGGTTACTTACTGGGGAGCCGTATTATGCCCAGGCTGAGGCGGTACCCCCAAACACAGTCTGTGCCTCTCAGAGGAGGCAAGTGGAGCCCTGACAACCTGAAAGGCCCCCCGCTCAATGCCTCTTACCCCAATATCCTGACCCTTCCCCTTTTAGGAACAGCTGTGGGGCCAGAGGTTCAAGTGCCCATGGTTTAACCCCATACTTCCCAGTCTGAAACTCATACACCCTTGGCCTGGTTTCCTAGCACCAAGATGTGGCCTGTCCTCCCATTTTCCCTACTTTGCCTCCTTTCTCTCACTCTCTGCACCTGTGTCCTCTTCCTTCCCCTGAGTCTGGCCACTAATAATGTTTCCTTCTGATGAAAAGCCCCAACCATGTGGGACCACATAGTAAAAGGATGTCAGCATCAGCCAGGCCTGGGGCCTGCCAGTGTCAGTGGCCTCAGCCTTCTCTGTGGTCACTGCTGGCCCAGGTTTAAAGGCATTAGTCAGTCCCGGCCACACCCCCATCCTTGGGGGCCCACACCTTTGATCCTCTACACCACTCTCTCCATAACCACATCCTGGCTCTTGTAAGTTATAAACTGCCACGTCTGTCCTCTTTGGATGCCTATGGTGTTTGTGCTTCTCTTTCTTCCATTTCACAGCTGAAGGCTTTATACACATTGGCCCAGATCCTCAACACAACTTCCCAGCTGGCTCTTTCTCACTTAATATCTCAACTAGCAAGCCATCCATTCTAAGAGACTTCCCATGACCACTCACTCCTAAAGCATCCCTAAGCACACAGTTTATTACAAGTTAAATTACTATATTGAATATTGTCATTGGGTTTCTCCACTGGACTATAAAGCTGACAAGGCCAGGTACAATGCCTGACTTTCTACCATAATCTGTCCATACGAGTCTGGTAGGTCACTGTTGATGAGATATGGATATGGTTCCTCTGCACTTCACTCTGTCTCCCAGGCTACGACTATTCATATTTTTCCAAAAAGAATCACTTAGCATTTCACTTTTGCATTCAGCTGGGGAATGATTTCAACTTTCTATCTTTGTCCTTCTGACACCTCATTAGACTTCACAGATCCTCTGATGCTAAAGAAAATAACTCATGTTTGCATGCGGTTATTTTATTATCCTAAGATGAGCTGTTGATTGTTATGACTGAAGGGGACTGGGAAAAGGTGGGGGTTATGGAAATTATTGATTATTGAGGGATACTCTGCGCCATGAACGGGGCAAGGATCTTTACATACTTCAAAGCCATGCATGGACTTAGACTGTTTGGGCTGCTATAATAAAATACCATCAACTGTGTCACTTTTAAACAACAATCTGTTTCTCACAGTTCTGGAGGCTGGAAGTCCAAGATCAGGGCACCAGCATGGTCAGGTTCTGATGAGAACTCTCTTCCAATTGCAGACAGCCAGTTCTCATTCTATCCCTGTGGCAAAAAGAGAGCTAGCTAACTCTTGGGCCTTTCCTTAAGAAGAGCCCTGATCCCATTCATGAAGGCTCCACCCTCGTGACCTAATCAACTCCAAAGGCCGCACCTCCAATTACCATCACCTTGAGGGTTAAGTTTCAACATATGAATTTTGTGGGAGGCACGAATTTTTAATCTATAGAAGCAACTAGTGAAAGTCATAGGACACTGTCTGGCTAATAGTGATTTTGTATCTAGAAGTCTGTCTAGAATTTCTAGTTTCCATAGTTTGGTGAATGTTACCTTTAGTCCTTGCAACATTGATTTACCATCTCTTGCTTTTTAAGGTTATAATTAAGAGAAACCTCAACTCAGACTGGCTTAAATGATAACAGAATTCAATGGTTCATGTAACTAAACATTTCAGGTGTATCTACTTTCTGCAGTATGATCCAGGATTTAAATGTTATATTAAGGAACTGGTTTCTATCTAGGCATTTCTTGGCTACACTTGTTAATTGTGGGCAGTATTTTCTGGGAAGCTCTTTTCAGGTCTATTGAGGACCACCAACAGCTTCTGAGGTTCATATCCTTCCTCATTCATAACCAATGTGGGGGGGGGTGCAAGGAGCTTCTGGTTTCATTCCCTGGAGAAATAAGCTGTCCTCCACTTAAACTTCCGAAAATGTCCCCTCAGGCTAAGGATTCTGGCTGGGGTGCATGCTGGGTCCTAAGATCATCACTGTAGTCCAGATGGAATGGGCTCATCATCTTAAGGCAACCAGAGACTCTGGCCTAACAGTCAACCCCATTGCAAGTACATAGTGGGAGGAAGGGAGAATGATGAATTCCCAACTAGAAATCAACACACTGTTGGAAGAGAAGCCATGAATGAGCATTGGGAAGAGAACCAAGGGATGTTATTATGATAGTCTGCCTATAGAGTCATGATGGTTTGCTTAGGGTCAATCATTAGTTTGTTCATTGAAGGGACTTGATTCTAGCATCTGCCATATACCAAAGGAGCTGAGGATGCAGAGAACTGAGGATGCAGAAAAATAGCCCAAAGAGGAGATTATTTGTTTAAATGGTATGTCAAAGAGGTGGCACTTTCTCTGAGTCTTAAAGAGATGTCTGGTTTTCCTGGCAGAAAGTGTTGAGTGAGGGTAGGTAGTGGAGGGAAGGCATTGTAGGCATGTGTAATGGCATAAAGTCCTTGAACAAGCATGTCCAAAGAATAGTGGAAAGTTCACTTAAGGTAGAGTCTGGGAGGGAGGGATAAGACTGGTAGGAAGGAGGGAAGAACCCAAGGAGGGCCACGCCATGTTGGCTAGATGGACCACTGCTCAAGGAACTGGTGGTGATTTCAGTGGATCTTAACCACAGATCGGAAAGAACTGGATGAATCATTAGGAAGAAAATATTTGCTTCCTAACTTTTGCCATCAAAGAATATAAATAGTATATGATTTAAAAAGTTAAATTTTTAGAAAATGAAAAATACTTCTCTCCTAGGAAAGATACTGCTAAGTATTTCACAAAAACTGGAAAACATAATAACTAAAATTGAGACATAGATACTTGAACTCTCCTTTTTTCTTTGTTTTCTTATTTTTTTAATTGAAATATGGTCGACATGCAATATTATATTAGTTTCAGACATGCAACATAGTGATTGAACAATTATATACATTACAAAATGCTCACCATAGTAAGGTAGCTACCATCAGTCACCACACAAAATTATTACAATATTATTTACTGTATTCCTTATGCCGCAATTCTCATCCCTGTGACTTATTTATTTATCTTTTTTTTTCATCATTATAAGTGTACTCTTTAACCGCCATCACCTATTTCACCCAACCCCCCACCCATTTCCCCTCTGGGAACCATCAGTTTGTTCTCTATAGTTAAGAGTCTGTTTCTCAGTTTGTCTCTCTCTTTTTTTTCCTTTGCTCATTTGTTTTGTTTCTTAAATTACACATATGAGTGAGATCATATGGTATTTGTCTTTCTCTGGCTGACTTAATTCCCATAGCATTATACTTTGTAGCTCCATCCAGGTTGTTGTAAATGACTAGATATCATTCCTTTTTTGTGGCTGAATAATATTACATTGTATGTATATGTACCACATCTTCTTTATTTATCTATCAATAAGCACTTGGGCTGCTTCCATGATTTGGCAATTGTAAATAATGCTGCAATAAACATCAGGGTGCATGTATCCCTTTGAACTAATATGTTTGTATTCTTTGGGTATATACCTAGTGGTGTGATTGCTGGGTCATAGGGTAGCTCTATTTTCAACATTTCTGAGGAACCTCCATACTGTTTTCCACAGTGGCTACACCAGTTTGTATTCCCACCAATAGTGCATGAGGGTTCCTTTTGCTCCACATCCTTGCCAACATTTGTTGTTTCTTGGGCTGTTGATGTTAGCCATTCTGACAGATGTGACGTGATATTGCATTATAGTTTTGATTTGCATCTCTTTGATGATGAGTGATGTTGAGCATCTTTTAATGTGTCTGTTGGCCATCTATATGCCTTTTTTAGAGAAAGGTTTGTTTATGTCTTCTGCCAATTTTTTAATCAGATTATTTGGTTTGGGGGTGTTAAGTTATTTCAGTTCTTTATATATTCTGGATACTAACCCTTTATCAGATATGTTGTTTGCAAATATCTTCTCCCATTTAGTAGGTTGCCTTTTAGTTTTGTTGGTTCTTTCCTTTTCTCTGCAGAAATTTTTTTATTCGGAGGTAGTCCCAGTAGTTTATTTTTGCTTTTATTTCCATTGCCTCAAGAGACATATCTAGAAAAATATTGCCATGGTTGATGTCAGAGAGAGAGATTATGTGCTCCCTTCAAGGATTTCTATGGTGTCAGGTCTCACATTTAGGTCTTTAATCCATATTGAATTTATTTTTATGTATAGTGAAAGAAAGTGATTCAATTTCATTCTTTAACATGTGACTGTCTGGTTTTCCCAACACCATTTGTAGAAGAGACTGTCTCTTTCCCATTGTATATTCTTACCTCCTTTGTCAAAGAGTTATTGATCACACAAGTATAGGTCTAATTCTGAGCTTTCTGTTCTATTCCATTGATCTATGTATCTATTTTTATGACACTACCATACTGTTTTAATTACTACTACTTTGTAATATAACTTGAAATCTGGAATTGTGATACCTTCGGTTTTGTTTTCTTTTTCAAGAATTCTTTGGCTATTTGCAGTCTTTTGTGGTTCCATACAAATTTTAGGATTGCTTGTTCTAGTTCTATGAAAAATGCTGTTGGTATTTTAGTAGAGATTGCATTACATCTGTAGGGGGCTTTGGACAGTATAGACATGTTAACAATATTTGTTCTTCCAACCCATGAACATGGAGTGTTTTCCATTTCTTTGTGTTGTCTTGAATTTCTTTCACCAGTGTTTTATAGTTTCCAAAGTACAGGTCTTTCACCTCTTTGGTTAAGTTTATTCCTAAACATTTTACTGCTTTTGGTGCAGTTGTAAATGGGATTTTTTTCTTCATTTCACTTTCTGCTGCTTCATTATTAGTGTGTAAGAATGCAACAGATATCTGTACATTGATTTTGTATCCTGCAGCTTTACTAAATTCATTTACCAGTTCTAGTTGTTTTTGGTGAAGTCTTTAGGGTCTTCTATATACAGTATCATGTCATCTGCAAATAATGAGCATTTTATTTCTTCCTTGCCAATTTTGATGCCTTTTATTTTTATATATTGTCTGATTGCTGTGGCTAAGACTTTGACTACTATGTTGAATCAAAGTGGTGAGAGTGGACATCCTTGTCTTCCTGACCTCAGGGGAAAGTCTTTCAGTTTTTCACCATTAAGTATGATATTGGCTTTTTCAGGTAAGGCCTGAAAGTGGGTTTTTCAGGTAAGGCCTTTATTAAGTTGAGATATGTTCCCTCCAGACCTATTTTGCAGAGATCTTAAAATGAACAACTATCTTCACAATTAAACATCTAAAATTTTTTTAAAAAGAAAATGGAAAGGGCGCCTGGGTGGCTCAGTGGGTTAAAGCCTCTGCTTTTTCAGCTCAGGTCATGATCTCAGGGTCCTGGGATCAAGGCCCGCATCGGGCTGCCTGCTCAGCAGGGACCCTGCTTCCCCTCCTCTCTCTGCCTGCCTCTCTGCCTACGTGTGATCTCTCTCTCTCTCTCTCTCCCTGTGTCAAATAAATAAATAAAATCTTTAAAAAAAAAGAAAGAAAATGGAGAAAATATTAGCCAGTTTTGGAAGCAAATATATGATATCTTCAGAATTAAAAGAGACCTTATACATCAAATTTTTTTAATTATAAAGAAATGGTAAAAAAAAAAAAGACCCTGAGAAATAATAGGCAAAAGATTGTGAACATATTTTTAACCATATTGTTAATAAAATGAATGCAAACTAAAATAGGTTTTAAGTTTTCTCTCAGAGTGACAAAGGATGTTTGTTATTTTTATTTTGTTTGTTTTACATGGTACTTGCCAATGCTGGTATAAGTTGATCAGAAATGTACATACAAGGATGTTTATCTCAGCATTTCTTTTTTGTTGTTGTTTATTTAAGTAATCTCTACACCCAATATGGGTTCAAATTCACAACCCCATGATCAACAGTCACAGGTTCTTCTGACTCTGACTGAGCCAGGTGCCCCAGAAAACATTTCTATAAGAGGAAATAATCTAATGTTCAATAACATAAAATTAAGTCAGGGATTGCTATATGTTATGACACTATTCAGTCAATTAAAATTGTTGTGGTTGATAAATATTTATGGCAATGGAAAGATATATATTGTAAAGTTTAAAAGCATCTGAGTATGGTTTAATATATTATGTACATTACAACACCATTTTTGTTAAAATTTAAATATATATTTAATATTTTATACTTATAAATTTAAATATATTTCGCATATTCTCAAGATAAAAATGCTGGGGCCAAGTTAGGCAAAGACCAAGGTATTTATAGGCTTTTTTTTTTTAAAGATTTTATTCATTTATTTGACAGAGAGAGATCACAAGTAGGCAGAGAGGCAGGCAGAGAGAGAAGGAAGCAGGCTCCCTACTGAACAAAGAGCCCAATGCGGGCCTCGATCCCAGGACCCTGAGATCCTGACCTGAGCTGAAGGCAGAGGCTTTAACCCACTGAGCCACCCAGGCACCCTTTAGGCTTTTTAATAGTTACCTCTGAGTGGTAAACTTATGGACCTTCTTTCTCATTCTTTGGTATATCCGTATTTTCTCTCATTCATTCATTCTTTTCTTCTCTCTTTTATTCTTTTAAAAATCTAACAGATCACAAATAATGAAAATACATAATTTCATTTAAGTGAATGAGTCATTTAACTTAAATGCAGTACATGTGACAGTCAGTTTGGATGAGGAAAAGATAGGAAACAGAGGTGGAGCAGTGAGGTATGGAATGGAAGCCCAGGAGGGGAGGAGGGGTCTGGCAATGGGACCAGCCCTGTCCAGGGTTCTCATCCACTCTGCAGGAATGCAGAATGAAGCCCACAAGGATATAGCTCAATACAGTCTACAGACACTTTTAAGGGGGGGGGTGTTCTCAGAGACAGATAAGAGAAAGTCTGAACACATTAGCTTCTTTTTTTCTGCAAAATGGGAACAGTAGTCCTTCCCCTTGTCCAAGGGTTTTCATAAGGATCCAAATGTATTCTGAATATGAGGTGCTTGCCATCAGACATGAAGGCTCATTTGCCCTCAATATTGAGACTGTCTTGGGAGTGATAAAGGAGTAGCGGTTCCAGAGGAGAAGCCTTGTCTGTAGATGAGGACTCCTGGAAAAACAGAGGCTGCCTCCCCACCCTGTCCCTCTCCTCCCCTAATGGCTCACCCTTTTGTAGAGTCTGGCCCAGCATGGTCCTATGCACTTCTGCATGCATTAATGCATTTATTCACACAAGGAAACTGAGACATACTGCCGGCCTGTGATGAAGATCCATGGCTATTCGGGAGCAGAACAAGGTTTGGAACGTGGGCATTTTGGTCCCTGAATTTGGGCTTTAACCACTGTGATTCTATATCGTGTGTCTAGTCCCAAATGAGATGGGACACGTGGATGGAGGAAAAGACACAAGGGTTAGGGAGGAGGAGAGAACAGGATGATGATGAAGCTTTGTGATGCGTGGGTGATGGGCAGTATTGAGGAGACGTGTCAAAGGAGGAGCATTCGCTTCTATTTAACTCACTGTGCGTTGGTCCGATCCCTCATCTAGCAAGGGCCAGGGCCGTGGGGGGTTAAGCAGGGCGAAAAACTCTTGCCTCTGTCACCAAGGAGCTAATGGGGAGAAGCAGTTTCTAGCAGCTAAGTTTGCTCCAATAACCAGGGAAAATTCGGTTTAAAGAGTATTTTCTCTGTCATAAATTCACAAATGATTCTGTCTGCCTGGCTCAGAAATGTGGGACTTGACCTTGCCGGGAGGAAGAGACGCACCCTCACAGCCCGAGGCATCCCTGAGGGCAGGGTTCTGCCAGAAACCTTCCTCCACAGCAGCTGTAGACATGAAGCCCAGGGTCTGAGGGTCTCCTGGCCCAGGTATCTATTCTTGGACACCTCCCTCCGCTGGTGCAGGGCTCCCCTGGGTGCTTAAGAATTCCTCGCTCACTGATTCTACCCACAGTACAGGCCACCCCACCATGATGTTGCTATAAGCCTGGCCTCCAATCTGGGACAAGCATGGTGGAACTCAACTGTATGGGCTAAACCGTGCCCATGGCTCCACAATTCCACCCCAATTAATATATCCAAGAAAGGAGTGTGATGTTCCCTGAAAGAACGCTCAAAAAAAAAAAAAAAGTTTCATTCAAACAGCCCCAAACTGCAAACTGTTAACGATCCAAAGGTCCACCAACAAGAGAGATGAAGCTATTGTGGTATATCCATCCCATGGACCGTTGGCACACACACACAAATACAAATGAGCCTTCCAGATGTGCTGAGGGAGAAGACCGATCACAGAGACAGCATGCTGAACGAAGGCATTTAGATGAAATTTAAGAACAGGAAAACTAATTATAGGACCAGAGGTCAGAGAATCCCCTTACGGAAGGAGCCAGTGGGAGCCCAGCAGGCTGCTAGAAATGTCCTGTTCTGTGACGGGAGTGGTGGCTTCACAGGCGTCTGTCTATGTAAAAGCTCATCAGCCTGTAGAGTTGATTTGGGGACTTCACCATATGTCAATTGTGTCTAATAAATGGCCGAGATACTTGAGCTTCCACTGTCCTGTTTGATGTGTTCCTGAAACTGTGTCTGGACTCCAAATCTTTAGAAGTTGATTAATGGATCTCCAGATCATACAAGCAATTCAGTTCCCCCAAAGCCGAAGCATATTCTAAAATGCTGAATAATTTTATTATGCTTCCAATACTTCACACACCTTTGCATTTGAACACAGAATAGAGCCCCATGAGGAGCATCCGAGTAAAAGTAATAACACTTACTGGGTATGCTCTAAGTCCTTCAGGTATTTGATGTAATTACACAACAAAGCTATGAGCACTATCACCATGATAATTTCTGTGTGGTGTATTTGGGAACGACCACAGAAAGGGTGAATGATTGCCCAAGTTCCCACAACTAATAGTTAGCCAGCTCTAGGGTCCACACCCAGGCATTCTGCTCTAAAAGTGATGTGCTAGACCCTGCTCCTCCTGTTTAACTAGTCACCCTTTGCAAGCATAATAGTTGTCATCTTTATCTTTGTTATATTGCATTTAGGAAAGTCTCATTTCTCAGCACTAGCATTACCCATTGAATTTGTCTGTTTTCTATTTATTTTGAAATAATATTATGTGCAAACTGCAATAAAAAACTATTTTCCAAATGTGTTTTAGTAGCAGAATTCAATCTTTCAAATAAAATTTTACCCTGAATCCCAAGATAAATAAAAAGTTAAGCTCTTCCAGCTAAAGTGAGGTGAGTAGGCTGGGGGTTCGGGGAGAAGGAAGAGTCATGGAGGGGAGGATATGAGGGTCTTGAAAGCTGCTCCCTTTCTCTGGACTATACCTCAGTTTCCTCCTAGAGAAACTTTGGGCCACAGAAGTCCAATAATAGTCTTGTTTAAAAAGTAAATAAAAACAAGGATGGCGTTCTTTTGTGGGAGATGGAAACTTGCTGAAACAAGACCTATTGACCGTATTATGCCAGTTTGAAGTTGGCTTCCACCAGCTGATGCAAAGTGGCTCAAATTTAATTTAGCAATAGTTTCATAGCGTATCACTTCTATGTGAGAAGAGGTGAATTGACAAAGCACTGAATATAGTCAGTCCAAGGACCACATGCTCTGTAGGCTATATAGGACACTTCTGTAGGAAAATTCCCCAGGTTTCAAGTCTTCCAATCAAACTCACCTAGTTCTTTAGAGGAATATTCCCTGGATTGGGATGCCATTGGCTTTCCAAAGTGTGGGCCTTCCATGACTTTTCGGTAATCCAGTTTTGAAAAATCTCTGCTGTCATACTTTACATATTCACAGTCCTTTCTGAACTACTTTTCTGTGTCAATGCTGCTTTTAGCTTTTGATTTGTTTTAATTTAAAAAATTAATACATGCACATGGTAGAAAAAAAAAGAAAAGAAAAAAGAAAAAGAAAGAAAGAAATTAAAAAAAACCCCAAAAACTTCAAATGGCAAAAAGGGTACCATGAAAGTAAATTTTCTTCCCATACCAGAATGCCAGATGTGCCTGCTGTAATTCTTTGTTTCATCTTTCTGGAATTTTCTCCATAAGATTGACATGTATGTGAGTGCACCCTTTGTCTTTTATTGTATACACGCCTCTGGATTATGTCATTGCTGTTTTCATTTGTGTGTTCTTTTGTTTGTTTTTATACTTGAAAATATGTTGTTTGTGAACCTTTAACTCATTCTCTGTAAAGACTGGGCACTTTCCTAAGTGTGGATGAAACATTATTTAATCAGTTTCCAGTCGTGGGTATTTAGGTTCTTGCTGATACTTTGTCATTATAAGTGAAGCTACAGGAGGCCTCCTCAGATGTTTTGTGACACCCAGATCTGGGGTGAATTCCTGAAAATCTAATCACAGCAGCAATGTTTATGTGCATTTAAAAAATTGATAGATAGTTGACTTTCTGGCCTCCAATTCACACTCCAAATATTTTCAAAGGGGCCCATTTCCCTCCACCCTCCCCAGGACTATGCATCATCAATTCCAAGTGATTACACTTGAGCGAAGGAGGAAGGATTGCAATGTCTGGAGTGGGGGTACAGTTTACCAGGCAAGAGTTCAAGTTCTGCAGAGACACAACCCTTGTCTGTGGAATAGTGATCATTTAGTAACTGATCCTAGTCATAGGATGACTAGGTAAGCTCTCTGAAGGAGGCCAAACTGAGGTCAGTTGTGTTGGTTGGCCCATGCTACCTAGCAGATACTGGGGGCCTATGTCTGTTGTCAATGCCTTTGAAGAACGGTGTGAGATCTTCTGAACGTCAGATGGAGAATCTGAATCAGCCGCAATGCTGACATGCCTCCAAAGCCAGAATCCAAGGCGGGTAAGGCTAGTGAGAGCAAGTCAGTTCTCAAGTCCTGACCCTGCACACAGTGCCTGAGAGTCAAGGGATCAAGCTGGAATGACCTTAAGCCCCTTCGGGTAGTCCTACTCCTCAGACAGGTACAGAAGCCACACCTGTAAACCAAGGCAGACCAACTGCCAAGCCTTAGGTTTATATGGCCACAGTCTTCATAAAGTGCCTGCCATTGAGATTGTTTTAAAGCAAGGCCATAACACAAAACCTTTGGGTCAATGGGCCAAACTGAATGTGTCCCACGTTATCAAAGAGAGACCTTCTTTTATTATTATTATTATTATTATTATTATTATTATTATTATTATTATTATTATTGTTTTTATTTAAATTCCAGGATAGTTCACAGAGTGTTCTATTAGTTTCAGGTATATAATGTAGTGATTCAGCAATTCCATACATCACCCAGTGCTTATCAAGATAAGCATCCTCTTTAATCCCCATCACCTATTTCACCCATCCTCCCATCCACCTCCCCTCTGGGAACCATCAGTTGTCCTCTACAGTTAAGAGTCTGTTTCTCTTGGGCGCCTGGGTGGCTCAGTGGGTTAAAGCCTCTGCTTTCGGCCCAGGTCATGATCTCAGGGTCCTGGGATCGAGGCCCGCATCGGGCTCTCTGCTTGGCAGGGAGCCTGCTTCCCCCTCTCTCTCTCTCTCTGCCTGCCTCTCTGCCTCCTTGTGATCTCTCTCCCGCTGTGAAATAAATAAATAAAATCTTTAAAAAAAAAAAGAGTCTGTTTCTCAGTTTGTCTCTTTCTCTTCTTTGTTCCTTTGCTCATTCGTTTTGTTTCTTAAATTACACATATGTGTGAAATCATTTGGTATTTGTCTTTTTCTAATTTATTTCACTTGGCATTATACCCTCTAGCTCTATCTGTGCTGTTTCAAATGGCAAGATTCCATTCTTTTTTTATGACTGAATAATATTCCATACATCTTCTTTATCCATTCATCAATCAATGGACACTTGGCCTGTTTCCATACATTGGCTATTGTAAATAATGCCGCTATACACAGCATTTTTATACAGCATTCGGGGCTGCATGTATCCCTTCGAATTAGTGTTTCTGTATTTCTTTGGGGCTATACCCAGTACTGTAATTGATGAATCGTAGGGTAGTTCTATTTTTAACTTTTTAAGGAAACTCCACCCCATTTTCCTCAGTGGCTGCACCAATTTTCATTCCCACCAACATAGCACAAGGCTTCCTATTTCAAGGAGAGACCTTCTCTCCAGTTCCTACCTCACATTCTACATTCATGAAGATGGAATTAATGAGATTTTACTAGGGAGAACTCTGCACTCATAGAATAGAGAAATCAGTAGGGGTTCAGGGTGAGGGAGAGAATTTACCCTAGGGTTAATTTCAGAAGTGCTCTATAGACTTACATTAAAAATAAGACTTAATTTGCCAGGGCAGCTATGGTATAGGGAACAAACCAGGACCTGATTTCCTGGCAGAACTGCCATTTATGGGCTGTGAGACCTGGGAATAATAATACCTACCTTGCAGGTGTTAATGTGAGCACTGAAACAGATGATGGATGGGAGGGCTTTGGGAAGCCAGAGTGCTGTAACAAATGTGCAGGCTCGGCTTTCCAGGCCATGGCGGGTCACACACACAGATCCCCGTTGGCTTCAGCTGCCAGTGTGGGAGCGCCAGCCCTTGTTACCTGCCTCCACTATTCATGGTGTCCCTACTGGGTGTTTTTGGATTCTTGCATCCATGGGCTCCTCTGGCATTCCACAGCATTCTTTCTGGTCTTCCTTTCTGCTTCTGTCCTTAATGTTGTGGCTCGTGCTGCTCTCAATTCCTGGGGACAGGGTGGATGCATCTCCTGCCCGTGCCGAAGCTTCCAGAGCCATCTCCACCACCAGCCCTTGAGAGTGATTTCTTTTTAGTCTGGCCCTAGAGCTTGCTGGTCTATATAGCATGTGTCTCCCCATGCCAGTACCATCCCTCCAAAAGAAAGTGCCTCATTCTGGTTATCTATGCATTAAAAAATCACCCCACAAACCAAGTTATTTAAGCAAAGACAACGTTTAGGTCACTCATGAGCCTGCAGTTGGAGCAAGACTCAGTGGACAGGTCTTCTCAGTTCCACTCCGCATCCAAGATAGGGGACAAGAATCATCTGGAAGCCTCTTCACACCTATCTCTGACAATGCTGATGGTTAAATGGAGCCTCAGGAGGAAATGGGGCTTGATACACCTTAATGGGCCTTTACATAGATCTGCTTGGCTTCCTCATAGCATGGTGTCTGGGCTCCAAGGGCAGGGATGCATGCACAAGAAATTGAAAGAGAAAGAGAGAGAGATTGAAAGCTGTATCATCTTTTATGACCTAGACTTGGAAGCCACACAGTGTCATTGCAATAATAATAATTATCAGAAGCAAGTCTCTTCTAACCTCAAAACCTGGCTCATAATCAAAGGAAGGGAATTAGACTCCACCTTTTGGTGGTAAGAGTGTCAAGAATTTACAGACATATTTCAAAACCACCACACACATCCTTATACCCAGACCCATAAGTATTACGTTCTGAAACATGGGCTAAAACCCCTAATATTAGCAGGTCTTCCGTCTTTATTATGATTTATTAATGAAACACCTCTTGCCATTGTATTGGCAGTGTTTGCTAGACTGAGAGAATGACACTCAGAATCACGCTTTCATTTCATGACTCTCATTCCATGCGATTCTTATTCCTGGAATGTGTTGTTAACTACTGCTGTGTGGCAAGTCATGCCTAGACTCACAGATCTACAGAGTGGCTGGCATTCAGCTGATCCAGGTTGGGCTTGGCTAGCAGAGCTGATCTGGGGCAGCTCTGCTCCATCTCTCAACCACCGCCTGGGACCAGGAGGCTCACCAGGGCAAGTTTCACTCCTAGTGGTGGCAGACAGGTAATTAACAGGGTGAATCAAAACAGGTGAGGACTCCTAAGCCCTGGTCTCTGAATCCACCCACTATCACTTCCACCCACGTACCACTGGTGAAAGCAGATCACATGTTCAAGTCCAAAGTCAGGGGTCAGGGAAATGTACTCCGACTCTGGTGAGGCCAGTGCATGTGTGTGAATGCAGAGAATTAGAACTAATAATGCAGTCTAACTGATGAATCAATCTTTTGTATATTGACCTTCTCTTGTCTTTAAGGCAAAGATTACAAATGTCACTACCCCTGCTACTACCTCCATGTCAGTTATGGTGCACAGATTCCAGCTTGCTTTATGAATGATCTGGGACACACTTCAGGACTTTTCTCAATATAGTGCTCCACAGCAAACTGATTGGATCTGAAAAATAATATAAACTATGGTTAGGGTGTCCCAAGAGGCTCCCAGGCCCCTAGTTCAAAGTCCTAACCCCAAACGTGCTACACTCTGCAGGCTCGCAAGCATGGTGTCAATGTGCTAAGAGAAGAAGGGAGGAGGCGGCTGATGCAGAGGTGTGTGAGCATCAGCACTTGAATTATACACATAAGTTGTGTTTCTTTTTCTTTGAGAATAAGGGAGGCCAAACTGGTATAACCTTGCCCACAAACCATGACCTAAGGACTCCTTTGCTTTCTTATGTAAGGGAGAAATCAGACTCTGGTTAGGATGGAATGGCAGACATGCTAGAAGTAAGACTGCGGTCCTGTGTCTCACACATATGCATGCATGCACACACAGGCACACACACATGCACACAATGTACACACAGGGAAACTCTAGAATCAGACTCTCAGAGGTGATTCCTATTAATCACACTTTCCTAGAAAAGATGTTAGTGGTAAGGATTCTAGGATACAGTCTCTTGTTCCTTTTCTCCAATTGTTATTGCCACTCAGCAGTTGTGATATACGAAGAAAATAACATATCTGTTACCTTATTACAAAGAAATGAGAAGTGTGTTTCCTGACTGTTTGTTGTTACCAGTGAGAGATAAACAATTTTCACAAATGCATAAAAAGCATCTTCAAATATAAAAGAGCAAGTAATTAAACAGAGGATGCTCCGCTGGGGAGTCCCTCTTCTCCTCTCTGGGCTCCAGCCCTTGCTAATCCTCGTCAGCCACAAGGCCAGCAGAAGCCAACAGGACAGGATTGCAGAAGGGACCCCACAGCAGTGAAAGCGAGAGGCGGGGTTTACCAGGGAGAAGAGCAGCAAGGTTAGGCCCCTGCAATCTGCAGGAGTTGAGGACAAGAATGTTTCAGAAGTAAAGGGAAATAGGGGCGCCTGGGTATCTCAGTTGGCTAAGCATCTTTCTTCGGCTCAGGTCATGATCTCATGGTCCTGGGATCGAGCCCACATTGGGCTCCCTGCTCAGTGGGGAGCCTGCTTCTCCATCTCCCTCTGCCGCTCCCCCCCCACCCGTTTGTTGTCTCTTTCTCTCTCTCTCTCTCTCGCAAATAAATAAATATAATCTTAAAGATAAATAAATAAATCCTGGAATCTATATCAGAAGTGGTAATAATTCATATGGATCAATGTGTTGGCCAAGAAGCTATTACCCTTTCATCTTCTAGGCAAGTTTGCTTTATTTTGCTTCTCTTCACCATGGAAGGGATGGCCTTCTCCATCTGCCCCACCGCATAACGGTCATCTCTCAGGGGAGACTTGTTACCTTCTAAAGGAAGGATAACATCTAAGGATTGAAACCTCCCTTGGAAAATTAACAAGTTCCCTATGCCTAGAGCAGCCCCCTTTCCAGGACAGATTGGATGACCCATCTAGATGGTAGAAGGGGGAAACTCAATCAGATCTTATCGCAAAATGCTCCGTAAGGAAGTCTCTAAGACACATCAGCCAATCCAGTCCAAGTGCTAATTGGTTTGCAATTCCCCTAATTAGTTTGTCATCTACCTGGACAGCTTAGCAGCTGGCGGGAAGCCCAGACCCTGCCCAGCCAAATTCACAGCTCCCAGAATTTGGAAGTGTAGCAGGAATGACAATTCTGCACCTCGTCCACACGTGGGCATGCCCACCCGCACATACACACCTTCTTGCTAAATGTAGCGATGATAACAGATTCTCACAATGCTGCTAACAATCTCATTAGGCTGTTTTGTGTGAGGAGGAAGCAAGAGCACTTCTAACTTTGCTCTAACACTTTGTGAACAAACTACAGAGCTGCTCAGACCCGTTTCATCATTAAGCAAATGCTATAGTTATGATTGAAGGTGTCTAGAAGGCTCAGACTCCCAAATCTCTGTTCTATCATAGATGAGACAGTATGCCACAAGCTATTAGCCTGTTTGAGTGAAGTACCACCTGCTATCTCTTTCCCAAATATTCTCTATATAGCTATTTAGAGTCCCAGGATTTTAAACTTGGGTAACACAGTGACCCTTTCTGAAGGAGAAGAAAGTGTTACATGTATGCTCAGCATTGATATACTTTCCATCGTGGTATTACTTCAATGTATACAAAGGTAAAGCTCTGTGTTAACTGTTTATCCTCATGGTTCATATACCACTATGATACAAAACACATTCACAACTTGAATAGAAACAAAACAATACCCATTACAGGGCGCCTGGGTGGCTCAGTGGGTTAAAACCTCTGCCTTGGGCTCAGGTCATGATCTCAGGGTCCTGGGATCGAGGCCCGCATCGGGCTCCCTGCTCGGCAGGCAGCCTGCTTCCTCCCCTCTCTCTGCCTACCTCTCTGCCTACTTGTGATCTCTCTCTCGCTGTCAAATAAATAAATAAAATCTTTAAAAAAAAAAACAAAAAAATACCCATTACATTTGAATTAAAATATTAATTTCATGTGGCATCTTGTATTGTGTTCCTGAAACGAAATTATTATTTGAAATCTGAACATGACACTGATTGCTATGTTTCTACAGTTTCTTATCTGTCAGGCAAGCTGACACTACAAAGCACTGTAACCCACCCCATTCTCCCATCCTGTTTGCCTATTTGAACTATTACTAAAGCTTTGTTCATATAAATGGACAGAGGACATTGACTGACCCTCACTAGCAATGAACACTTCACTGATGGAGTAAGACCACCTCTCATCTTTTGTTATTTTCATAAAAACAAATGAAAGAATAGGGAAATAAAGGTATCTAGCGGTATCTAGCAGTATCTAGTTTTAGAAGAGTCACCTCTATGACCCAGAATATATTTGCATTTATGCTTTTTTCTATTGTTATCAAAACAAGAAAGACACTGTTGGTCAAATAATTAACACTTCTTCATTGTGTAAAATTACACACCTGCCTTCTCTCTTTCCCAGGAGGCTCCTTTTTTCTGCATGTAAACTGGCCCTCAGCAGTCTTCTGTTAGGATGAGTGTATCTCGGACTAAAATTACAGTTCCCACTAGTGCAACTCTGGTCTTTGCAAGATTCTTTTTTTCAAACCAAAGCTTTGCAAAGCCTTGTGTTTTTCGGTTACAAAGACAATTAAATACTTTGAGACTTTTGAAATATTAAAATCTGCCAGTTCATGTCTGGAGAATAAGGCAGCCAGTATCAGGATTATCTTTAATGTACAGAAAACTCTGGAGACGTTTCTCTAGAAGCTGAGTGTTTGCCCCAAGCAAGGGTCAGGGTTAAGGCAGGGCAAGTGAGTGAGACATTCACTTAGGGTGTAAAATTTAAAAGGGTGCCAAGAAACTCAGTAATCAAGATAAATAATAATCTGATGCAATGTGTTTTCTAGAAATCAAAACTAATTCAGAAAATCCATGATGAGTAAAATACGAAAATTTTAAATACTTTACTCTTTTGAGCCATATTGAACCTGAGGCAAAAGGAAAAATATATGCCCCTGTATGCATGTTTTTGTGTATTTTATTCGTGTTTTATATGGGGTTTTTTTGGCAAAAGATTATAGTTTGGAAAATATTGAAAATTGAAATGTAAGTGTATAGAAACTGACATTATTTTTTATTCAAGTATTTTATTTATACCAAAATATAATTTATGATCATTTTGCTTTAGCTTAAGTTAATTAAAAATTGCTTAAGACTGTCACTTGGTGAAGAGAAATTGCCAACATGACACGCTCTCAATTGAAAATGAGATAGGCAATAAAACAAATTTTGAGAGTATTGTTGATGTGTTTGCTTCCATTAAATCCAGGGCACACATGTTTCCTTCTGTCTCAGGTTCCAATATGATTTGATATAGCATTCCACTGAGCAAGGCAGAGGGTGGGTTTGAAGATTAATTAATGCCTGGAACAGAATAAATATTTATTAAATATTAGTTGTTATCACTATTATCACAATCCCTTCTTGTGAACTCCAAAGCAGAACAAGAACTTCCAGCTGATTGTGCCAAACACAGTTCTGAGGAATTGAGAGGTAGATGGGGAAAGCAGGCTGGAAGTAATCAAAGTTCTCAGAAGTCTCCAAGGGCTTCTCCCACCTCATGATGTTAGTTTCTACTTGGTGCTCTCTTCATGGTAACCTCAGAAGTAATGTTTCTCACTCCTCCCTATCCCGCAGATTCTTCTATGCCACTCAACCATGTGGGTAGAGGAAAATCCAAATCCAATATGGAAAAGGAGGAAATGAAGATGACACCGAGTTGCAGAAAGATTTGGGCTAGAGACCAGTTTCCAAAATTCTGGAGCTCTGTGCTCATGCTTGTGAATATGAGGATGTTAAAATTTACTTCTTAGCAATGTTTTGTGAATTAAATGCCCTGATTTTTATAGGGTGTGTGAAGCAGTACCCAGAACACACTGTGCCAAGAATAAATGTCTATTAATGCAAGAGGAAGAAGGAAGGGATGGGTATTAGTTTTAAATTGCTGCCTAACAAATTACCACAAGCTTGAATGTCTTAGAATAAGACTCATTTATTTCATAGTTCTGTGAGTCCAGAAGTCCAGATGGGCTCAAATGGTTTCTCTGCTGAGCATCTCACAGCACTAGAGCCAACATGTCCGCTGGGCTGGGTTCTTCTCTAGAGACTCTGGGAACGAAGCTACTCCCAAGTTATTTCAGGATGGTTCTATGCAAGATCCTGTATTTTCTACTTAATGCTCATTACAATATATGCTAAGTCATACCCCCATTTTATAGATGAAGAAATTCTTCAGTCATTGAACAACTTTCTCAAGGTCTCAGTGTTAGTAAGTCTAGTTGATGACTCCACATTTTTGTTTGAAAGTAAGAGAAAACCCACATTGAATGTAAGTAGAAGACAGTAAAGACTTCTCTTTCATGGAAAACTATGTGATCATTAGCAAGCTTATCAGAGACAACTGTCCACCATATTAACCTTGTTTCCGTATTTCCACTTGTCTTCTCTGAATACTTTGGCAATCTCAGGTCTTAAGGTTTTATGTGCAACAAGCTCTAAAGCACCTTGAGTCCTTCCAGAAATGTAGAAAGGAGCATACTGGGTAGAGACCAGGCTGTTTACCTTGCCTTGTGTAGATTGCTATGGCAAGCATATGTTTCCAATGCCAACTGAAAGTTGCCTGTTTGCATATAACTTTATGTTCTAGTCTTCCAGTTTGGAAGCTATAGTTCTAGGGCTTAAATATTGGAAATTCAGGGATATGCCAAAGTTTTAAGGAAGATGTTCTGAGAAAATTCAAGTGAATGTTCATTTGGTCACCTACTCCATTGCAGAGTTAGCATGAGTTCCAGGTGATTTGTCTGTGACCGTCATTGTCATGTCCTTGGTCCTTATTGAGTTGGGCATCCTGTGAGATTATGGACCTATATTCTGGTCCCATCCCTATAAGGTGGGACCAAGAAATACTCAATAATTCAAAAAAGATGTCCTCACCAAGGGATTTCCCTAAAAGACAAAAATGATGGATGGTGTAGTCAACTATGTTTGGTTCTCTGTATTCTACCTTGGACCATTTAATACAACCTATGCTCAAAATTAAATTTTGTATGAAACTTGGGGTCTCTTTAAACTATTTACATGGTTAACCTTCTGATCTCTATTTTATTCTTATTTTTCAGTGGAAATTCTTTTTTGAGAAATTCTGACCTCTTTTGGAGAACTGAAAGGGAAATGGATTTTTCCCCCTATTAAGTCAGGATAGACGGGGAAGCAATGTGACCCTAGATCATTAATGCGGGAGTTCTGGCTATCCTTGGGAATGGGCCAGTGGCCCAGAAGAGAAGCCAGATGGGGTCAGCGACCTCAAACTGACAGATGTGGCAGTGGAGGATTCCAGGAAGAAAGATCAGAGGCTGGCCAGGAATGAGAGCCACTTGCCCAGATGCTAAGCCCCAGGGGGGTGAAGGTAAAGACTTGGGCAGTGTTTTGGCTGAGTCATGGGATAAACTGGTCAGCAGCTAGGGTCAAGTTCAGGACAGCAAAACGCTGCCCAGGGAACTTGAGAAAAGAGAGGGGGCAGGGAAGAAGGTGCTTATGGGACCCTGGGGAGTTAGTTGTGTCATCTATATAATGACTTTGTTTAACTCTTCATGCATATCTAAATGTGACAATACATCCATCTCCCAAGAGTCAAGGATAATGGGGCAGCATAGAGATCAGTTCTGTTGTATATGGATCACAGAGAAACAAAAAAACAGAGCAGAGAGAATAAGTAGGAACTGTCTATGAAGTTTTCTGCTTTCTTTCTCAACTTTGTCACCACAATGTCAAGTCATCTGACTAATTTTCTGACCCAAAAGCAAAAGATGGTGACCGGTGTGACTCAGTCCTCAACCTCTAAGACAGCCAACACCCTCCCACCTGAGAGAGGAGAGGATGGGAGACTTCACTCTGAAGTCTTTTCTCAGCTTATAAAAGGAGTCTTGGGCCAGTTCTTCTTTGCTGAGAACTTTTACAAAATGCCTTTATCCATGCTAATTTTTAAAGACCCACTTAAACTGTAATCCACTTAAAGTTTATTGAACAACACATCCTATTATGTAGGCATAATTTCTTCTTCAAAACAGTGTTCTTGCTTCAAATGTTTTCATGATAACACCAAGTAAATAAGTAAAACAACTCACACAAATAATGCCTTTTTTGGACAAGACTAAACTAGACAAAGAGGCCACAGATGGAAAAGACATTCCAGAATTCCAATTAATAAATATAGAAGGAAAGATGGAATTAGAAAATCACCTCTTGGCAGTCACTGCAGTAATAATTGTTTCAGGCAAGGATCACTAATAGATGCTAAAATTAGTGAAAGGACTATGAGAAACAAAATATTTACATAGTCCCAAAGTATTGCCCCATGAGATTCTAATTAATTACAAAAAGAATAATAGTAACTTTGCAGCAGAGGAGCCTGGCAGATATAACTAACATGAAGCAATTAAAGTAAATATCACACACACACACAAATGGGAAAAATGAACATCATGTGCCTCCTGATATGATGCACTGAGAAGGGCATAACATCACTTTTGTGGTTCTTCTGTCCAAATTGCATAGCCTGAATCTAATTATGGGGAAACCTCAGACAAACCCAAATTAAGAGAGATTCTACAAAATGACTAATCTGTATTATTCCAAAAACATTAATATGATGAAAAACAAAGAAAAGCTTAGGACCTGTTCCAAATTTAAGGAAAACAAAGAGACATGACAGATTAAAGGGACATGACAACTAAATGCAACAATGTGATCCCAGATTAGATCCTGGACCAATGCTGGGATTTAGTGGACAACTAGTAAATTTGAGTAAAGCCTGCAAATTACATACTAGTAATAAATCAGTGATAATTTCCTAATTTTGATGATTTAGTTATGGTTATAAAAATGTTTTTGATTTTAGGAAATTCACATTGATTTATTTAGAGGTGAATGAGGTATCATGTGTTAAACCTTCATTCAAACATTTCAGGACAATGTGCATGTGTGAGTGTGCGTGTAAAGACAGAATTAGCCAATGTGGTAAATTTTTAGAATGTACAGAGAATCTAGGTGAAAGTTATACAAAAATTATTTGTACATTTTTTAAACTTTTTGCTAAGTCTGAAATCATTTCACAATATAAAGTGAAAAATAATAAAATAGGAAAGTTTTAAAAAGAAGACATGACCTCTGCCATCAAGTTCCTCAAAACCTCGTGGGGACAAATGGGCAAATCACCATGAAGAGATGAACATAGTTCAGTAAACTATAGGGTATTTTAAGGACACAGGAGATGGGATATAATTTCTGGAAGACAATAGGAATTTTCCAGAAAAGACACTAAGTTTGAGTTAGATGAATTTATTGTCTTCCTAAGCCCTTAAGCAAAATATTTAGGCCTCATCACTCTGAGAAATTAAGTCTGTTGCTCCATATAGATATAAGAAAGGCACTAGTTCATAGGTCACTCTATTCAATAGTCCAACATCGATTCATCCACCCAGTAACATAGCCACTTATCCACCTTGGGTCCCCCAGACTGTGAACCCCAGTTAAGCCATTTTACTATCTATACCCAAGTTACAGCATCACTATCTTTTTCCTCACTAATAAAGAGCCAACTATTTTGGAGAGTTGCCCTACGTTAATAGTCTTAAGTTGTACGATAGGATCAGGTTTCCTTGGAAAGTTTTCAACCTCATTTAACTCTGTTCTAATGAATCCAGAAATGTGCCCACTGTTCCATAGGAAAAGAGATGAAAAGAAAAGAAGAGAAGAGTAGAGAAGAGAAGAGAAGAGAAGAGAAAAGAAAAGAAAAGAAAAGAAAAGAAAAGAAAAGAAAAGAAAAGAAATGAAATGAAATGAAAAGAAAAACAATTCCCTGCTAGGTATTGAAGCAGGTATCTATGTAAATAAAGGAAGGTGTTTCCAAGCCTTTCTACTGAATGCGCTGAGATAAGGGACTATTAGTACCCCTGACTATCTGGGTGAACGAGGGATGTTCAGAAGCCAAAGGAGGAGAGACACTTTGGGAACTGAAAAAGAAGGCTTCCCAAGATGTTTGTATCTGGGTAGGAATAGGAAGCCCATGGCAAGCCTGAGCCACTGAGAGCAGGAGAACTGGGGATATATCTTATCTTCAATCCAATGTGCTATTTTAGCTTTTCCAGAATCATTGGCTTTGACTGAGTTAGTAAATTAATTGACTTCTAAGTTCCCAACTTGGACAACTTGGTGAATAAGATTTGGAATCAAAGCAGAATCAGATGCTTTCTGATTTTCACTGACCTAGCTCTAGTCAGTTCCAGGATAACACCCTCCTTTTCATCACTGAGATCTTCCACAAGCATTTGTAAATGACCAAGGGCTGGCGATGATGAGTTGCTGCCATATGACATGGCATGAATGTTTTATTTAAAACTAAATTCCTAAGACGATATTCTTGTTTTCTCATTCAGTATCAATTCATTCATTCAATACAAATTCACTGAATGCCTAATATATTCTTCTACAGAAAGGGGTCAAATGCAGACTTGTTAATAGGTCATCATTAATGAGAAAAAGCTGGGCTGAGAGTCACAAGGTCTGGTTTGGACTCCCGTCTTGCCATTATATACCTACACGTTCTTCAATAAATGCTATCTCCTCTCTGGTCCTTGGTTATCCTATCTGTAAAATGAGATGATTGAACAATCTCTTTGGTACCTTACAACACTATGGTGTCAATGGTTAGCATTGACTGTCCACTCGAAACCCCCAGAATATGACCAGACGCTGAAGAACTGATTCAAGGGAAAATATACTAAGGAGAGAAAGAATGAACACTGTTACTCAGTACAGTCAGTAGTATAGTTTCCCCCAAAGTGAGGAAATGTTCTCACAGAGAGGTTATAAGAAAAACTTTGGGAGAAGTAGCAATCTAATGATGTCAGAAAGAAGAAAAGATCCTCTCACATGAGAGAGTGATTGTCTCTTCAGGTACCTGGATGGGACAGATGCAGATAGAAGGGAGGGCTGGGAATGACATACAGATTAGAATTTGCTTGCAATGGATGCAATTAGCCTTTAAAATTTTTACAAGGAAGACTACCCCTCCTTCATAGAGGAAACTTTTGTTGCCTTGGGAAAAAGACCAAGGGGTAGCTTGTAACAGGTTCCCCACGGCTCAGATGCTACGATATAACTCACCGAGCAGCCGTGTCGTTAATGGGAGATCCACTGTTCAAAAGGGAAGAGTGTTTTCCTTAAAGATGCTTAGGATGTTTAGATAGTTGATCTGTCTCCTTTTCCAAATGTGCCAAGGTTTGAGTTATGGCTTCATGAGGGAACTGGAAAGCACACTGAGATGCTGTTTATTTCTTAAGTACTTTGCTGTAAGCTGCTGTTTTAAGTTCTAAACAGCTTAATAAAACTTTCCAACAATTTCAGCATTTTCTTAATTTGAGAGGCCATCTTTATGGCTTTTGGGAGAAAGTCCAGGAGTATTTTCAATGAGCAATTTCAAACGAAAACCTAACTTTAACAGATGAAATAATAACAATTGGAGTGATGTAGTTTAAAATCCCCTAACTACTCAGTGTGCATGTGACTAACACCCATTACCTCACCCAGATGATTCAGAGAGATGAGTGTGTGCTCTACAGGAAGGTTCATCTAAATGTCTACCTCAGCTACTTTGCCTTTGGTCAATGGGAAAACTCACCAAATCAGCTGATGCATTGACCCAAAGACTGTAGATGTCTCAGGACCCATGCAGTTTTGGTCTGGAGAGTGGAGGGGATGAAGAAGGACCTAGAGGCAAACTCTCATATGCATGCCTTGAAGTTAGGTGTTTGCCCAACAGGAGTTGAGTGAAGGGCTTCTCAACACCTAAGAAAATCATATCATTCTCATAGTAATCTAGGATACTGTGTCTAGGATAGGCATTGTTGTTTGTTTTTTTTTTTTTACAAAAGAAACTGAGGCTCAGTGGAATGAAGTGACTTGTCTAACGGCTAACAACTTGCAGAGCTGGGATTTGAACCCAAGCCAGACTCCAACCTTCTTTTAGAGACTCATTGGCAATGCCCCTTGGAGAGTAGCTGCCCTTTGCCCAGGCTCAAGCTGAGACCTTGCCTCCATCAAGCAGGACTTCTGCTCCTCCTCCTCCTCCTCCTCTTCCTCCTCCTGTAGTCACCCTTGCTTTTTCCCTTGACTTTTGGCAATAGTCCCTCTCCTTCCTCTCTGGGCTATGGTTTCTGCACCTATTCACTCTTTCTTGGCCCTGTGATATGTCATGTGCAGAAAGCAGAAATGCAAGTAAGCTTTAAATGGCTGATCTTGGCAACAGACCCGTCATAGAATCAGCTCAGAAGCTGTTCCTGTGCAAATTAACAGCTGAAGCCGACAGCCCAGCAAGGACTGACCGGTGTGCTCACTGAGGACGATCTTGCTTCTCAGTAGATGTCTCCTTCCTGTTTCAAATGTCATTACTGGCACAGAAGGAAGTAGGGGCTTAAAGGTTTGCATTGTGATTAGGACTTGGCAGGGTTTGAATCCTTGAGTTAAATGTTCAGATGGCCCAGACTTTACCTCCTGTTTCAGAGCCAATGGCTGTTTTCCTCTAAGTTAAAGGCCGTATCAAGCAGCTGGCAATAGTGTATGCCGCCACAGAGGGGCAGGTCCTGCCCCCTTTCTTGCTCTTAGAGGACAGAGCAGGTGCATCACTAAACTTCTACTGAGTCATCAGCCAGAGTTTCTGCTGTTCCCAGCAGAGGGGACAAGCCCCAAATCCAGGAGTCAGTCCTCCACACCTCTGCCTGCCTCATCTGCCTCCATCAGAGACCATCTGCAGTATATAAAGCCCTAGGGATTTTGGCTTCCTTCCTCGACTTCACCTACTCTTCCCCATTTGCTCCAGCCACCTGCAGACGCCCAGTGTTCAGCATCCCTGTATGGCTGATGCAGCTGTCTCCCTGCTGCTCTCCAGGCCTCTGCTCTGCTCCTACAGTGAGCCACTCCCCACCCGGTGGCCAGAGCAGGTTTCTCCAAACGCACACTTCACACTGTGCTATTAATTTTGACATTTCTGTGACTCTGCACTGGCCGCAAGATGAAAATGTAAACTGGGTAACAGCCCCTGCCTGCCCTTCCAACTTCCATCAAACACCCTTAGCTCCAGACACACCACCCACCTGAACTCTGCCGGACTCTAGGCCTTCACGCCAGCTCTTGTCTGCCTGGAGTAACTACTGCCCACTTTGGTGAGTTCCCAGCTCCCATGCCTCTTCTGCAGAGAGGCCCTGCCTGCTCCCCAGGAGGAGGCCCTGCTCCCAAATGCTCACCCCTTGCACTCTGGCCCTGTCATTCCAGCTGTGATAGTTGTAGTGTCATTCTTTGTGTGACTATTTCTTTTAATTTTGTCTCCATGGTCAGAGAGTCAGCTCCCAAGGTTAGGAACCACACCTAATTTCTTCTAACCATCAAACTAGTGCTGTGGAGTTTTGTAAGAGGTCTTACGAAATTATTCTCATTGAGATACATTTGCATTTTTGCTTGCATGAATTCAGGCAAGGAGGAAGACCTTCAAGAATGTTACCAGCTTAGCGTCGCTGTTCTTCACAAACAGTGAAGTCTTCTTCACTGGATTAAGAAATACAAGATAGGTGAACACTCTTCAGCTTTTACGATGAACAGTAATTTAATCGTAAGTGAATGAATATAATTCTCAACAACAAAGAAACTTTCAATAACCACCATATAAGTCTGAGGTTACAAGTCAATATTCTTTGCAGATTTGTTTGAAACAAACCCCTCGATGTTTTCAGAAAGCCCTTTGTACTCTTTACTAAATTCTCTTAGACAGAAAAACAGAGCATGATAGTGACAAGATAGAGTATATGTATGGATTTAACTTCAACTACAAAGTTAGTAACAGATACGTAAACATTCTTTGATCTTCTGCCTTATCTTTCCCAAAACCTGTAAAGGCTGACCCAGTGTGTTGAATTCTCAAAAATATTTGTGTGTCAACTACCTCTTCCTGGAAACTTCCTCCATTACACCCCACTTTGATGTGTGGCTCTTGGGTTTCAACTATACTTTTGACAAATATTGATTAAAATCATTTGGTGTTTTAATATTGCATGTCTACAGACCCTAACATGGTCACTTAGCTGGTGCTTAGTATATATACACCGAATGAATAAATGACCAAATGGGTCACTTGCTACAAAGTGGACTGAGTGGGACAGGATGAAGCAGATGGCCCGGTCCTTCCTCTGCTGGAGGTTCACAGTCCCTGTGCTATGGACATTCGGGGCTGGCTAGTTCTCTTCCACGTGATGGCTGTCTGGTGCATAATAGGATGTCTAGCAGCTTCCCTGGCTTCCACTCACTCCACACTAGGAGCACCCCATATTTTAGCGGTGGCAATCAAAAATGCCCCTCGACATTTCCAAATGGAGAGCCACCAATCTAGTGTGACAAAGTGAAAATCAACTTTCATGAGCCACGGCTCAGCCAAACATCATTTATAGTAATTACATGGACAATACCCACAAAATTCCCAACCTTAGGAAGAATACGAGAACAGAATGTGTTCATTATTTAGCCTCCTGGCATGGTGGAAAATTCAGAGCTTTGGAATCAGATGGGCTTGTGTCTGCATCCTGGGGCTACCTGCAAACTGCTTGGGCAGCTTACCCAAGCCCCCAATGCCTCAGCTTTCTTGTCTATCAAATGGAGTGAGCAGCGGGTGGTTTTAAAGAGTACATAAGTCAATACATGTGACACACGGCGTCTGGTGCAAAATCAGGACTGAACAAACCAGTGGTTGCTGTCCATGCAATTGGTGGGGTTACTGTCTCTACCCCCACCTTCTCTCCCTCCTGGAGCACTGCTCTGCCCCTCTCAAGACTCACTTCACCACCTCACCAGAAGAGGTACTGCTCCACCCCTTTCTAATCTCTGCCTCTCACCTCTTGGTCCACAATTACTTTTGCTTTCTGGAACATTTCCTGATACTTTTCTGAGCACTTAAAGATAAGGCTGCCCAATAACACCCCATCGTTGGGGTTCTGGAACATTCCCCCATACCACCACCATTGTCTTTAAGATTTTATTTATTTATTTGACAGAGAGAGAGTGATCACAAGTAGGCAGAGAGGCAGGCAGAGAGAGGAGGAAGCAGGCTCCCTGCTGAGCAGAGAGCCCGATGCGGGCCTTGATCCCAGGACCCTGAGATCATGACCTGAGCCGAAGGCAGAGGCTTTAACCCACTGAGCCACCCAGGTGCCCCCCCACCACCACCATTGTCTTGCCTCTGGTAGTGGTTTCTGACAAAGAACTACGTCTCTCGCATGCCTTCTCTTGTGAAGAGGTCTTCCTGTAATGGGTATCCTCCATCTTGGCCCAGGCACAGCAATTTAGCCCCTGGTAGCAGGCTGCAATGGCGGTGAGCCAAATGCTTCCCTCCCCAAACCCCCGCTTCTTGGTCGCTGCTACTTGCATAGAGGTGGAAGCATGAAGAGAACCCACAGAATAAGCTCAGGATGTCATGGGATGGACGAAGAAGTGTCTTCGGACAGAGGTCCTCAGTGGACTGGGGAGATGGGGAGGACAGAGGCAGGAAACTTAATCAGTCCTGACCCAAGGAATCCTTCTCTGTGCTTCTGCAGCTGTGAGTGGAGAGCGCTCTGCCGGCCCCTCCCCAGTGAAACATCTCACGGGTGTAAAGGAAGTATTTATAGTGGAAAAACCGTAACAGGATACACTTTCAGGTGCCGGAAGGGTAGCAGGGTAGCAGATCCTGATGCCTGAGTGATGGGTTAATTCCACTCAGGTGGTTTAGTCTCTGATTTTCCACTCTGTCTATTTAGAGAGTGGGGCTGTCATGTTAATCACTGGTTTTCTAAATCAAACTTAGGGTTACGGATGCGTCACATTAATTTCGTTTTCTCTCATGTACTCTATGTAGAGAGCCTGCTTTTGGTGAGAATCCACTAATTAATAATTTGTTCATGTGTAGTAGGGGCAAGGCTTAGATTTACCTCGGGGCTAAGGGAGAAAAGCTTTTTGGGGAAATTGATATTTCAGTAGGTCTCTTTAAATAAATAATAGATAAACTGTTCTTATTCTGCTAGAGAGGCTATTTACATACAAGAAACAGGAAATTATCCTTATCTATTCATGGAAAGAAGCTGTTAAGCAGGGCTGTCCAATAGAAATATAATGTAAGCCACACATGTCATTTCAAATACTATAGGAGCCACATTTGGAAAGTGAAAATAAAAGATGAAATGAATTTTAATAGTATAGGCTATTTAACCCAATATATGCCAAATATCTTGTCAACATGAAATCATGATAAAAATTATTAATGAAATCTTTGACATCCCTTTTTTCATATTAAGTCTTTGAAATCTGGTATGCATGGTACATTTGCAGCACACTTTAATTCAGACTAGCCACATTTCAAGTGCTCACTAGCCACGTATGACTAGCGGCTACTATATTGAATAGCACAGTGCTCGAGAAGTTTCCATCCCCTTCTCCTTCCTTCTGTTTTCCTCATCCTTATTGCTTCCTGAGACATCAGAGTCATAGATCTTTTCATTGCTATTGTTCATCTGTTTACAAAATAACATGTATTCACTTTGGTGCATGCATTCTCCTTTTTGCCTGGAGCCCTCAGAGTTAGCCTTAATAAGTACTAAGCCATATTTTTCAACTCCCAAACTTGATTTCAGGGTCTGTCAATTTCAAGGGAAAGAAGACTGATTTTTTTAGCTTAAGCAAATCCTGAAAACTCTGGAACATGGAGTCAGTTGTGATTTGGGGTCTACAGAGCAGCAATTTAAGCTTTACCACACTGAGTTCTCACAAAGCTTTGATTTTTGATGGCCTCAAATGTTGGCCTAGCCAGGCTTGCACTTCGGAGTCGGGATTCACAGACATCATTCCCGAACCCAGCAGAGTTGTCCATCTTGGCCCAGCAGACCAAAGCATTTAACCCATTCGGAAGGAGAAGGTGTATGGGCACCAAGAAACCAAGCAACCCAAAGCAACTTAATTTTCTCCCTTTAGAAAAGTTGATGAAAGCATCTAATTCCAGAAGGAGATTTTTTTGAGGCTGATTCCAATCACAACTTTCTTGTGGCCACTTGTATAATGAATTAAATATAAATGTATAAATATATAAGTGAATTAAGCCACAGAAAATAAAAAATACCAGGTGAAAACTCAGATTGCTAAGATAAGACTCCTATGTAACCGTCAGCAATCAGGAAGATTTGTGTACACTGATAGGTTAGGATGTTCATGATGTCACCAGATAAGGAAAATATAGGCCATTATGTATTTCATGATCCTTGGCAAAATGTGTATTTGAAAATGTAGATGAAGACATGGCAATATTTGTAAAGTCAGAAAGATGAGATACAACAAATTATTAAGAGTAGTACTGGGATGCCTGGGTGACTCATTTGGTTAAGTGTCTGCCTTCAGCTCAGGTCATGACCCCAGGGTCCTGGGATTGAGTTCTGCATCAGTCTCATTGTTCAGTGCAAAGCCTGCTTCTCCATCTGCCTGCCACTCCCCCTGCTTGTGCTCTCTCCCTCTCTCTGACAAGTGAATAAAATCTCAAAAAANTAAAAAAAAAAAAAAAAAAAAAAGTGGTACTATGGAGGGGTGAAGTTGGATGAGAAGGAGGGCACATTTACTTCTAACTTGGTATAAATTGTAATAGTACAACTGGTTGGTTTTTCCTTTTCTGTGTAATTTTCAGAATTAATATTACCAGTCACCATTAGTAATGGTAAAAGAGTAATAGTAATATGAGAGTAAGTCAGTTCTGTCCGAAAAAGCTCAAGTGAAGGACGACTGGGTGGCTCATTCTGTTAAGTGTCTGCCTTCTGCTCAGATCATGATCCCAGGGTCCTTGGATCAGGTTCTGCGTCAGACTCCTTACTCAGGGGGGATCCTGCTTCTCCCTCTGCCTGCAGCTCCCCCTGCTTGTGTACCCTCTCTCTCTCTCTCTCTCTCTCTCTCTCTCTCTCTCTCTCTCTGGCAAATAAATAAATTTTAAAAAATATTTTTAAAAATAATTTAAAAAAAACTCAAGTGAAAGGATCTCAAGTATTGAAAACATCTACCATTTGCCCTGACCTTGCCTTGACCTTGACCTATCCTATGCTGATCTCAAACCCTAGCTTATCAGCTTCTGTTAAACTGGTGATACTTAACATTTACTGATCATTTACTCAAGGCAAGAACTTCACTTGCCTTCATTGAACCATTTGAACATTCTCATGGGGTAGGTATTACAATTCCATTTTACAGATGGAAAAACCAAGATTGAGAAAGAGTGAGTCATGTAACCAAGGTCCTATAGCTAGCCAGCATTAGAACCAGAGTGTGGTTTGGCATTTCAGTGATGGAAATCCTCTGACTCTGACCCTTCCACACCATCTAAGGGCTTTGTGGGCAATAGATTCCCTGAACGTTTCAAGATGCACACAAAAGTCACTTGAATTAGGTAAGATGTGTTTTGTTTGGGGAAGAAACTCTCTACTTGCGCTCACCTGGGCATAGGTGGTCCCCAGAGTCAATGGTCTGCTAAAATTGCCCTTTATGGGTTTTATACCCGGGTGTCAAGTTGCCAAAGTACAAGCAAGCCAAAAAGGAAGGGGTGCCAAGGGAGGGTGTATATGGGTGTCTTCAGCACATTGTCACCATTCTAAGGAGTACAAGTTTTGTTTTAAGGAGGATTTGAGCTGCAAAATAAGTCGCCACCAACAGGCTGCAGTTTTAATGATCTAACTTTAGTTGTGAAAGTGAAGCTCATGCTTGTGAGAAGTGTAGAATCCATAGACACATTGGGTGTATTATCTTGAACGCTGCATATACAACAATTGGTGTTTTGTTTGTGAACTGCTTGTTTAACACTGACTTTGGGAGAGTTTTTAAAATAATAATAATAGTTACTATTATTATTAGCCCCCAAAGGGCTTCAAGTCACAAACAACCATAAACATCACCAAAGGCAATGACTGGCAACAACAAATTACTAAGGTCTCCTTTCTGTTCTTTACTAATATCATAATGTTATCTTCATAAACATCACTAGCAATCATGCATCCAACCTGAATGAGCTTTGATGTAATGTGTTTTGCCCAGGTTCTGACTTAGATGTTCTTAAAAATGTAAAATATAAACCTATCTAGCAATGGGGCTATAGCAATGGATAGGCAGAGCACAGAGGACTTTTGGGACAGTGAACATACTCTGTTTAATATTATAATGATGAGTATGCATCATTATATACCTAAAGAATGTGCAACACGAAGAATGAACCCTAAAGTAAACTATGAACTTTGGGTGATTATGATATGTCAGTGCAGGTTCTTCCTTAGTAAAAAATATATCATTCTGTTGAGTGATACCGATAATGAGGGAGTCTATGCATGTGTAGGGGCAGGTGGTATACGGGAAATCTCTTTACCTTCCTCTCAATTTTATTGTAAAACTAAAACTTCTCTTTAAAAAGTCTTTAAAAAAACAAAAAACTATGTAGCTAACAATTTTAAATGGTACCTCCAGACATTTTCTCTTAAACTATAAGATTCAGATACTTAGGAAGAGTAAAGCCAAACTGGCAATCTGATACTATTACCTTCCTCCCATCACAGCACCCTTCCCCACTCTAGATTAATTATTGGCCAAATCTAACCCTCAGGCTTGGAAAACTCTCCATTGAAGCAGTTGTTTAGGGATAATGGATGGTTTGTCAGTAAGTTTCTTATAAAAATCACTTGAGTTTAAGCACCACGGCCTGCCTACAAGCACTCCATAACCCCCTAATTTCTCCTTGATTAGCCCAAGATATTTCTATATGACTATAATATTTGCTCCCTTGATGTCTTTGAACAGAACATCTGGCTGCATCTGAAGTGTACCAGTTCTGTGATTTTAGTTGAGCATGTCACTTTCCTTTCCATGCCTTTCCTTTTTCTTTCTTTCTTTCTTTTTTTTTTAATTTTATTTTTTTGACAGAGAGGCATAGTAAGAGAAGGAACACAAGCAGGGAGAGTGAGAAAGGTAGAACAGGCTTCCTGCTGAACAGAGAGCCCGATGCAGCCCTCTATCCCAGGACCCTGGGATAATGACCTGAGCCAAAGGCAGACACTTAACAACTGAGCCACCCAGGCACCCCTGCCTTTCCTTTTTCATCTGTAAAATGGGAATAATAATCTGTATTTTGCAGAATTGCTGATATGATTACTGGAGATGATGGATATTATGTGCTTAGCAAAAATCTTATCTGGTTTCTTTAGTCTACCAGGATATGATTCAGAAAGAAAGAAATTGATTCAGCAAGGAAGAAGTAGAATACAAGAAGGAAGGTGAAGAAGAAAGTGGTAAACATATTGGTAAATCTTTTTAAAATTCCTTAAAATGTAATAATTGCAATGATGTCTTTTTTAGGGGATAGCTGCAAATGGGAAAATTAAAATACTGGAAACCAGTAACAGAAGATGGAGAGTAGAAAGACCCAAGTCAAAGAATTTCAAAGGTTTTTTTTGTTTTGTTTTGTTTTGTTTTGTTTGTAATTCTAAGAAAGGAGACAGGTTGCCTAACTTGAGATGCTATTAAAGTAATTATGTATGCTAACAACTTTAAGGTTACCTACTAAAATAATAGACAATATATAACTTCTGGGAAGAGAAAAAAAAGGGAAAAACAAAACATGAAACTGACTGGAACATTCTGAGATAAAACAGGAAATGAGATGGGGCAGGGACACAGAAAGAAAATGAATGGTAAATAGAAAACAGTAGAAACAGGTTCAAATCTATTTGATTGATAGAAATTTAAAACTTATACACTACACACAAATAAGCAACGTATGTAGAAAATCTTAGAAATACTATTAAATGGTCAGGAAGGCTAAACAATCATGGAATGTTAATTGTCTTTGGTTTTGAGAGGAGGTTGATCAAAGAAAACAAAAGCTTAGAGGAATAAAACAACTAGAAAGAATTCTATCATCCAAATATGTCGACATGTGGAGTGAGAGGATATTCACCATCTCTTCATTGATACTTTCAAGTTCCTGAACATGGGACCCAGCACTCCCAGCACATGGGACAGAATGTTAGTACTGCCTGTGAGTAAAGTTCAGACCCATGAAGATTTGTCCAAGGAATTGCTTGGAACTGACTCTTAGCTGACTAGAAACATTCTACTTGAAGGTAATAATTGCAAACAGAGAAAACCCTTTAAAGAGAATTGTTTCTTTCCTAAGGGCCTCCATGGAACCAAAGGCCTTCAGAAGTCCCAGGGATCAGGTTCCAACACCCAAGAGTATGAGGCTTCATACTCTGCTGTTCTTCCTCCAAAGCGTCATTGTTGATCAGGCCCAGGGGGTTAGACTCTTTTCTCTTTTATGCTGAAAACATTTGTTTTCCTTTTGCCTTCCCTATTGCTCCATGAAATCTGTTTCCAAATGTTTCACTGGCTATTTCTACCTTGTGACTTTTGACTCTCTCTTCTGGACCATGACACATCTCCGGTAGCTGCCAATTATAGATGTGTTTGCTTTAGTCAGTGTCCCCTCTTCCTCTGTGATGTCCCACAACATGCTTGTCTCTGACTGGAGGAGTCAGTCATGAATTTAAATGCCTTAAGTGGCCAAGCAGACAATAACTGGATGAAGCAGCCTGAGTGGGAAGGGGGATGGGAGGTGAGCATCCGGTAGTTCATCTTAGGCAGACTTTTATCATGAGGGAATATAACATAAAATAAACCAGGGTAGGGCTGGAGGTTATGGGGGATACTAATTATCAAGATGGTTGAGACCTCCCAAGAAACAACACCTCACCAAACGCTTTCAGTTCTCTTGGATATATTCCTAGGAGTAGAATTGTTGAGTTTTGTGTTAAATCCATGTTTACCATTTTGTGGAACGCCCAGACAGTTTTCCAAAGCAGCTGTACCATTTTACATCTCCACCAGCAAAGTAGGACTGTTCCAATTTCTCTACATTCTCACCAACACTTGTTATTGTCTGTCTTTTTGATTATAGTGGGTGTGAGGTAGTATCTCATTGTGGTTTTGATTTGCATTTCCCTGATGACTAAAGAGGCTGAGCATTTTTTTCATGTGCTTAATGGCTAATGTAAGTTTTTAATACCGGGTCTGGATATTTCTTCCAAAAGGGACAGTTCTCTCTTCAGGGGGGCCCACATGTCTACCCAGTGGTATGACACTCATCCAGGCTTTGAAATTCACCAGTTACTCATTTCCACACTTCTGGGCTGAAGAGAACAGATTCCCAAGAAAGAGGCAGAAGGCCAGAGATTTATGCCTCTGTCTCTCTTTTCTCCATTTCCTGTCAGATGCAGCTGGGTCTCTCCTGGAACAAATTCCCACAGACAAACTCTCCACCAGACCATCAACCCAGGAGGACAAATGAGGAGTTTATTGTGAAGAGTCTGGGCCAAACCACCCAGAGCTTCCTGTGCCAGGTGAGCCTGACTAGGGGCTGAAGTCACCCATTACTAGCCCCTCACCCTTGACTGCCTGAGAGGTATTTCTCGGGCTTTAACCATGAAACCTGTTTCCTCTCTCCCCTCCAAAGCTCAACCCAGAGAGGCTTGATAAAATCACTCAGCAAATGGAAAATATTTATTTTGTGCTTGTTCTAAGAAATGTGATCCATCAAAAATGAGCTGTTAAGTCCTTTCATTTCCAAGGACAGTGTCCACACATTCCAGGCTGCCTTTGGACCTGGAATCAGACAAATCCAAGTCGGAGGCAAGTGAGGGCCATACAGATGTCTTCAAGGGTGATGCCGTAGCATGGACTTAGGGCACCATCTGCAGAGTCAGATGGCCTGGGTTTCAGCCCAGCTCCCTCATCCACTAGCTGTGAAAAAATTGGGCAAGTTGCTTAACCATCCCTTAATGCCATTTTCTCTGCTATGAAACAGCAATAATAATATTCATATGACTTTTTCATATGACTGTTTTGAGAAACAAATAAGGCAATAACTCCTTGGTGTTTAGCAAAGGGTCTGGAACATATCAGTAAAGAGAAATTAGATATTGATGATTTTGCTGTCATGTCCATTTCTCAAATCTGATCAGTTCTGTCAAACTCTTGATTTCTTATTAAAGACACCACATAGGCTGTTAAATGTAGTTAGTTCTGACCAAATTTTACTACTTATGAGTTAAAAAACTCATGCTTGGTAACATGAAGGAATGGGTAAAACTTACATTTAATTCCCAAAAAATCAACTGAACTAGTGTGGGATCAGGGAGATGAATCTAAATATCACCAATATCAACTGTAGACAAGATTTAGAGTCTGTGTATGCCCCAAATTCAGTGAGTTGCTTGAAGAGTCCATGTTGCTTTGGTCTGTACAGTGACTAGCTCTAGATGGGGTGAATTTTTACAGTACATTTTCTTTGTCATGTCACAATAAACTGAACAAAACTGAAGCCAAAGTTCTGGGAGTCCCAGAACTTTATTAACAAAACTGAATAGTGAAGCCAAATTTTTTATGCTTAAAACGAAGCCAAATGTAGCAAAAGGCAATTGGTTTAGAATCAGATAACACAAAGAAATAATGGTACCTAATCTGACTTCATTGGTTTCCTATTTCTGCTGTGACATGTTGCCACACATTTAGTGGCTTAAAACAATACAAATTTGTATCTTAAAATTCTGGAGATTAGAAGTCTTCAATAGGTTTTATAGGGCTGATACCAAAGTGTTGGCAGGGATGCACTCCTTCTGGAGCTCTAGGGAAGAATCTGTCCCTTGTCTTTTCCAGCTTCTAGTGGGTTTCTTGAACCAAGTCTCCCTTCCAGCAACTGCATTGCTGAAACCTCTGCTTCTCTCATCATATCTCCTTCTCTGACTCAGCCTCCTTCCTCTCGCCCATAATGACCCTTGTGACTACATTAGGCCCATTCAGAGAATCCGGGATATTCTTCCATCGCAAAATCTTTAACATAATTCGCATGCATCTGCGAAATCCCTTTTGTCATGTAAGGGAGCAGATTCACAGGTCTGGGATGAGGATGGGGGCGTCTTTGCAGAACCATTATTCTGCCATACTCCCCTACTTGAGGATTATTATGTGAAAGAGGGATATGGGGAGATCTAAGACAGAATAAGTGGAAATGGCAAGGAGGCTGAATTTGGCTCCAAATGAAAGAATTTCACTAATGCTAAGAGGTAAGATGAGGTGAAAGGAGTTTTGTGGGGGATGTGGGGTCTTCTTCACTGGGATTGGGTCCCTTGTTCTAGGCATTCACCTTGACTCAATCCACATCAGAGGTATTGGATTACATGGCCTCTGAGTGTCTTTCCAGTTGTAAGTGTCTGAATTTTTGTGATGCCTCCACACAAGTGTTGAAGATTTGGAAGCTGTATCAGTCAGGTAGGCTAAGCTATGCTGCAATAACAAATGATCCTGAAAATCTCAGTGGCTTTAATTGGCATATCCCTCATGGGACTGCACTAACCATTGTAGTTCCCCCAGGGATTAATGGAGCAACTACCTTCTCAAATGCAACTGGCCACCACGCCAGCAGGAAAGAGAGCTCTGGAGGGTCTAGAAAGGACAATTAATACTCTGACCCAGAGATGGCACATATGACTTGCAGGAACAACTCCTCAGCCACGTGGCTCCATCCAGCCAAAAGGAAGACAAGGACACGAAATCAGGAAGGCAAATAGCTAGTGAACAGAAAGGATGATGATGACAGTAAATGAGCCCTCTTTCCTTCCCCATCAATTCAGGGGGTTTAGCCATAAATTTAATTCCTTTTGACTCATAAAGTGTTCCTCTAAAGAGGGTTACTGCCTGTTCATTTATTCTGGGGTAACCAATGAAACAGGATTGTCTTAGGGACGTTCCTCTTTGTTGATTTCAGCTCCATGGTTAGTATTTCACTTTTAAAAGATTAACAATGAAAGAATGATGATGATGGTAACAATGAATACTTCTTGAAAATTCACAATGTGCTAGACATTGTACTATGCAATTTCCACAATAACTTTCTTTACCCTAGGCATCAGGGCATGAGCAAATGATGTTTCCCATTTTGTAGCATACTTCCATCATCAGATCATGCAAAGACCATATCCTGGTGTGTGTTTTATTCATATGTTGCCACTCCTCATTTCAGCAACCATTATGCCTTTCATATGACACCTTGATCTTGAATATATCTTTGCAAAATATATAGTGTTGTCATTATAATAATAATAGTTATATAAGTTATGATACTGTAACTTGGTTCTTTTTTCCCCCTTTCTTGCATTCAGCATCCTTTTTATAAGATCTTTCCTTGTTTGTAAGTAGACACCTCCCACGGTTTATGGCTTGTAAAAGCCACGTTGTATTCCATAGTACATGTCCCTTACATTTACTTAACTTTTCCCTCAGCAGTGGGACTCCAGTTGCCTATAGGAGTTCTGATACTTTAAACTGGGGATTGGTGAACTTTTTCTATAGAAATCCAGATAATATTTTTGGCTTTTGGGGCCCTAAGGTCTTATTTGCAAGGGCTCAGCTCTGCTCCTGTAGCGTAGAACAGCCGTGGGCAGTATGTAAATAAATGTGTGTGGCCGGATTTGGCCTATGGGCCACAGTTTGCCAAGCCCTGCAGCAGACAAGTCTATGATGACCGTCTTCTGCATGTCCCCTGATGGAGCTGTGCCACACTTCCTCTCAAATGTACTGTATAGACAAGAGTGAAAGTGCAGGATCATAGAGGATACTCAAACGTGATCAGACTAAGAATTTCTGCAGTTTTGTTCTGAATGGATTAGCCTAACAAATAGTTCGTACAAACACATTCTTGTCTTCCCCAACATTATCCAGCAATCTTAGTTTTCATCCATAAGATGGGGTAAAGTAACATCTTGTTGCTTTTTTTTATTCATATTTCCCTGTTGACTAGTGAGTTTCAGTGTCTCTTCCTGTAGTTACCGGTCACGGGCACCACCTCTTCTGTGGACTGCTTGCTCATGCCTCTTGCCTTGTTCTCTATTTCTTGATGACTGGTGGGAATTTGTTACATAGTCTACAGATTAGTCCCTTTTCAGTTTTACAACTTGCAAATAATTTTCAAATAATTTCTCCCAATCTGTTGACTGTCTATGAACCATGTCTGTGGCATTTTAGAATCAGGAATTCTTACTGTTGATGACACATGACTTGTTCTTTACGAGGCTAGTTTAAGAAAGCTATCCACGCTCCTAGGCCACAAGAAGAGTATTTTCTGTGATTAACCTTAGAGTTTTACCTTTTATATTTTGCCCTTGAGTCCATCTGGGGACCCTTTTATTTTTAGTGAAGAGATTACCATTGAAATCCGAATAGTGAATCAGGTTTTCCAGCACTGTTGGTCAAAGCTAGAGGATGAAACTTTATCCCCTGATTGTCTTGTCATCTTCATTATATATCAACCACTCAGATATGCATGTATTCACCTGAGATCTTTCTCTTCTATTCCATGGATGTGTTTATCACTTGGGGGGGGGGGTGCTACTACCATATTGTTTTTATTTCTGTGGTTTTCCAATATATTTTAATATTTGGTGCAGCAGCTTTCTCCTCTTTGCTCTTCTTATCCAAAGAAGTTAATTATATAGGGGCCTTTATATTTCCATATATATTTGTGTGTGTTTCTCTAGTCTTTAGATCCTTAAAAATATCCAACTAGAATTTTTGTTGTGACTGTATTGAATTCATAGCTTAATTTAAAGAAAACTATAGCTTTAAATATAGCAATATCTCATTCATAAGTATGGACTATCCCTCAAATCATCAGACCATCTTGTATACCTTTTTTTTTTTAAGATTTTATTTTTAAATAATCTCCACACTCACCATGGGGCCCAAACCCGCAACCCTGAGATCCAGAGTCGCATGCTCTACCAACTGAGCCAGCCAGGCACCCCGCCCCCCCATCTTATATATCATTAATAGAACTTTAGCATCTTATACATAGGACTTATATGTTCTTTGTTCAGCTAATTCCCAGACATTCTCATGACTATTTGGAACAGACTCTCTTTTCCCCCTATAGTTGGGTTTTGGCTGGTATAGAGAAATGCTATAGTTTTTGTGCGTCAGTTCCGTTTCCTCCTATTGTAATCCTCACAAGCAAACTTACAAGAGTGGCTCTTACCCCATTTCATAGGTGAGGAAGTTAAGTACCTGGCCCAGGATCATTCAGTTAATAAAGGGCAAAGCTAGCATATGATGCTAAACAGTATTTCCCATCACTGGGGCTTTTGGTTGTGGGGAAGGGTAAATAGTAAGAGTACATTTAAACCTCCCGGGCACATGCAGAAGTGTTCAACTTAACAAAATGGAAACTCCCCATGCAAATATTATTCTTTGGCTATTTCTCTACTGACGCCTGCTGACTCCCAGGAACATGGCTACTACTAGGCCTGCGGTCCATGGTCCGGCTAATAACAGTCCAGAGAGAAAAAAGCAGCTTCCTTTCCCCATGGGCCATTCTAACACATTCTTTCACCAAGTTAAATTCGGCCCTGTCAAGGCAGCAAGATACTCTGAATAGGGCTTCCCCAGACTCCCCGGTCGGGCTGGCACCTCCTGTCATTTCCCTTGTCATTTTTGCTGAAACCCACCCCCAGCCCCACATTAGCTCCCCCTTGGAAGTCTCCTGTCTGGAGCCAGTGAGGTTTGTCTGCTTCCTTGGGTTTAGCTAATAAATTGGGATCATGGGGTCAGGCAGCAGGGGACCTGGCACCCAGGGAGCCCCTGACACCAATTTTATTAGATTTCTCTTTGCAGGGCCCGGGATGCCATCCCAGCAGGGAGCCCACAATCGCTCAGTAACCAAGATTTTGTCGTCTCTGGTTTGACAAGGTCATTTTTTACTAGAGGAGGAAAAATCCCACATTAATTATACAAGCAAACTGGGGCCAAGGCCGTTAGAGCTGGCCTCCCTCCTCTGTGAGGGGGGAGAGGAGAAGAGGTTGGTTTCCTCTGCGAAAAGGGAGTGGAGCCCGGAGACAGGAGGGAGTGTGTGTGGAGTTTGGACTCAGACCCTTTGGGGTAGTCTTTAGAATATTTGTTTATCTAAAACAGACTGCAAGGAGATGGAGCCCAGGAACATGCAGGACCATGCCCACATTCATTCGTTCACCAACATCCTTTCATAAAGCACCTGTTGTCGAACACACAGCTAGGCACTGAGAAGGGGAACATGAAAGAGGCAAAGTTACTGCTCCTAACAGCTCTCAGTATCATTCAGGTGCTGGTTCTCAGTTCTCTGGGACCGTGGCCCGCCTCTCCCGGCCTGGAAAGGCAAGGTGAGCACACCATCGTTCTTTAGCTCAGAGTTAGGAAAGTCCTGCACCCGTTCTGGTAACACCCCCCCCCCACCCCCCGCACCAGCTCTGTACACTCAGAACCGTTATTCCATTGTGCCTTTTTGCCTTGGGATAATATTTGCACTGAACCAGCAGTAGTAACTATGAACTCAAAGCCTGCATTCTTCCTGAAAACTTGGTATCAGCCACTTGGCTTATGAGGTTGGAAACAGAAATGGAAGCTCTCTTTTCAGGGCTGGCAGCATGTTGGCCAGAAGTCACAAAGATTCAGTGAATCTATGAACATTTGCATTAGGTTTGTTGGCGTGAACCAGGTAGGATTCCCATATCCCTTGCTTACATCTTCCCATTCACCATCTTATTCCACCATCTGCCTTATAAATGGGCATAGTCCTCATCCCTGGTCATTACCACTCTGACTACCAAGCTGTCTGCTTTGAAATTCCTGGGAAGCCCACGATTTCCCGAGTGCAGATGCTCCCAGAGCTACGACCTGACCTTGGTACATCGGGGTCTCCCACCTCCTGAGAGATTAACCTTGACTACACCAGTTCATTTCCTGTCCTTGCAACAAAAGAGCCTTCTCCTTCTGCCTGAATCTGCCTCCACTTCTGCCCACCTCTTCTGAGGCTAAACCCACCATGTCCTCTGCAACAGTCTCCAAAGCACCTTGATACAGAGCAGGAAAACACCTCTGGCAGAGAGCACACATTCCCCATGGCATCTGCCAAAAAGCTTCCCGAACATCAAGGTGACGTCACGACACTAGGACCTCGGTTCATTTTCCAGTTCTGCCGCTTCTGAACTAGGTGGCAAGGTGACTATCAGCAAGTTACCTAATCTCTCTGAATATTTTAATCCTCATCTGTAAAACATAGATAAAGACAAAGCTGCTCACGAGGAGGTAGTGAATCCTTAGTGAGATGATCCGTGTAAAGCTATTGATGGCTTATTGTCATCAATAGTGTTGCTACTCCGGAAGCCCTCTCTTCCTGTCTCACTCTCAGCATATAAGCTGAGCACTTGCTTTGGCAAACAGATCAAAGCCATTTACTATGAGTGCAACATTTTCCCTTGTTCTCCTAAATATTGATGGAGGTACGTTTCCCTCACTTTCTTATAGTTCTTCCACACACTTCACCACTTTCCCTTCTTCTTGCTTTGCTTTGTAAGACAGATGAACTCCTCTAAGGCCTCCCCTTATTAACTCCTTGTCATCCTCTCCAGGTTTGTCTAGACCTCTTTTATGAGCTTTCCAATATAGCCATTGCTCACTCACTGACCAGCCTGGAATGTCTCTCCTTAGTCTCTTCTTCCTCTTAGTTCTGCCTTTCAATCCTTCCAACACGGCACTGTCTGCTGAACCTCCCTGTATTAATTATCTATCGTTGCATAGCAAACTGCCATAAACTTCATGGCTTAAAACCATACACATTTGTCATCTCACAGTTTCTGTGGGTCAGCAGTCTGGGCCTTGGCTTCATGGTGTCTCAAATCACAATCAAAAGTGTCAGGCAGGGTTGAGATCTCATCTGGAGGCTGGAGCAGGGTAAGATGTCTAACCTCATGTAATTGATAATAAAGCTCAGTATAAGTTCTGGATATATTTGAACCAATGAGCCATCTGGGCAAAGCATTTAGAAACAAGGACAACCAATGAGGGGGATATTGTCATTGTCCAGATTAAGAGGACCAATGGGGAAACATCAGGCCACCCCCCACCCACTAAAAAAAAAATATCTTTATGCCTCAGTTTCCTCTTCTGAAAGTGGGGATAATGATAAAACCTACCAGACAGAAATACTAGAAGGACTGAATGACATAGTGCTTTGCAAGTGCTTAGGATAAGGCCCAACACAAAGTGAGTTTTCTATAAGTGTTAGCTAGTTTATTATGATCATTTGTAATATGTCACCTGACATGTACTGGCTCACGTCCTGTGATTCTCTGCTCTTTTATGATTTTTCCTGGCTCAGAAACACACTGAGTATCTCTTCCTTGCTGACCCTGGGATCCCCCCAAGGCTGCTGTGATGGGCCTGCCTTTCTGCCCAAGTCTCTGCCTCTGATGTGGTTCAACAAGAGCAAACCAGAGCACCCTCCGCCTGGTCGTCACCTCCAAGCTGAGCTCAGCGCTGGGCTTTGAGAGTGAGTGACTTACTCCCTGGTCGGCACTTTTATTGTGGTTTCATGATTGGTTCAGGATGGCTGGGCCTTTGCTACCCACCCCCTTCCTCAAGTGAATTCCCAGTCCTGCCAGAGGCTGAAAGGAGAGTGACTTAGTCATTAGCTCCTCTGGCAACAGCCCCTGGCAGCAGTTCAAGGCAGCTTAGAAAACAGGGCAACAAGTGGCTGCAATATGCATTTCAAAAGCCTAGCAGACAAGAAAAGGAAATGAAAACCAGAAAAAGCAAGGATAGTAATGTCTGAACCTGGAGGCACAGCTAGACAACACTGGGCACCAAAGACAGTGCTCCCAGACCCTGGGGGTAAGGGACCTGGGAGGGCAATGCTAGCAAAGCTGAATGCTAAGAGGCCCAGGCCCTCCCTCTCCTTCTCCCATATGCGAGTCAAAAATGAATGAGGACTTCCTGTGCATCCTGGAAGACAATGACCAGGCACAATTGGCTTGGGGTCTGTGTTCAGAGCATAAGAAGGGTGTCCTATCCTGTGCAAGCCCCTTGCAAAATTCTTTTGACTCAGCCATGTTAAGATCCAGAGCTTCACTGAACAAGATCTCTAACATCCAGGCTTTCACAAAGAGAAGATACACAGGGAATGGTGATAAATAATGATAAAAGGGCTGGGATCTTTTCCACTGATTCCATCCTAAGTTACCTAACTCTTAAAACACAGAGCGAGTGTTGTCACCACCTCCATTTCACAGATGAGGAAAGAACTAAGGCACAGAAACAGTATATAACTTGGTTTAACTTGTTTGTTGTCTTCTGCCTGTCTAAACAAAATAGAAGTTCCATGAATGCTGGGACTGTCTGTCCTAGTCATCATTTTATTACAAGTGTTGAAATAGATGCTGGAATACAGTAGATTCTTCAAAACAGGTTTCGTTGTTTGTTTGTTTGTTTGTTTGTTTTGTTTTTTTTCTAAAAAGCAAACTTATCAAAGATCACAGAAATTTTAAACAATGTGGCCCTCTACTCATAAAACCTGCAATAAATTGTCTCTGATCTGGCATGTTCTGATGGAGGCTGTGGTGTCAGCAAGGTCTGGAGAAAGGGGGTGGGGAATGTGGTCCAGAGTCACATTTTCCCAGTTGACTCTCAAATTTGGGAGCTCTTAGAAAGACCCCTATAAAAAGTGAGATGATGTTTATAGTTTAAAAGTGGAAATCCTCCATTCTTACTGACGGACTCCATTTCCTACTTTGGGTTGACCTTAGACTTCAAAAGAGATTGTCCCCTATGTCTCTGCATCTGTATATTCACTTCGGGAAGGATTCTGATTGGTTCTGCGATGATATGCCCATCCCCTGGACTTCACAACTGCAAGTGCATGGAAGACTGACACTGGCAGTCTAAGAAACTCCAAAGGGGGAAAGAATGATTTTGCACAGAGGATTCTAGAGTAAAAACATATAATCAAAAGAAAAATATGCCCAAGTATGATTTTATCCCACTAAGATCTTAGTCATGATATTTGGGGGAAAAAGGGGCAAAGTTGTTGGCATAATAGCCTTTATTTACATTCCCTCACCTCCCTTCGGCCACGCTCAAAGCAAATACTGATAATCATTGAAAGCATTCTTTCCTGTTGAGCCCAGATGTGCCTTTAAAAAGTGCCTGTGCATCGTCTCTATTTCTCTATTTATTTTCATAAGTTCTGGCAGCACTAGTCAGAGCCACCCATTTCCAATTCTACTTTCTCAGTCTCCCTTTTCAGATCAGGTCCTAATCGGCCCTTTTTCCAGATCCAGTCCGATTCGAGAATAGGTAGATGAAGCAGGAATCCACATAATCTGGTTGGGGAGACAGTGACAAAATCCTGTAAGGCCCCAAATATCCCATTAGTTGTCTGTCATTTTGTTGCCATATCTCCTACTAAATTGGCAATTTAAAATATGATGTTAATATCAGTCTAAACGTGATTCAAATCCTGGTTCTTGCATTTGAATCTGAAGGGCCTTAAATAAATCATTTAACTTCACTGAATCTTACTTTCTTCTAAACATGGATAATAATCTAAATCATCTTTCCTATTCTCCTAGTGGGAGTATCCCAACTTCTTGGGAAAATTTCAAGGTATCCATAGTTGTCTGATGCTATATTCTTTGTTCTTTGTCACATTACTTTATATAATATGGGTTACAAATAATGAGTGTGTGTCCTGTCACTCCCATCTCCTACCCAGTGTAAACATAACTGATAAATTACAACACTCTTGCTGAACTCAAAGAGGTCTTCAGTTTTCTTCTCAACACAAGGTCTTGCCTCAAGTATTGAGAAAATTAGTCCTAAAATAAACACTACTCTGGTCTCACCTAAACAGATCTTAAAAGCAAGATTCAAAAGATCGGTCTATCCTTCTATCTGTCTGAATATACACATATCAAACCCCTAGCATAGTAAACATCATAATGTCTGCCATTCAACTAGAAATTATCAGGCATGCAAACAAAAAATAAGAAAATGAGAAAAATCAATCAATTGAAATTTTACACAATTGATACAAATCTTAGAATTAGCAGAGGAAGACATTAAAAGTTATTATAACTCTAACTCATACATTTAATGAATTAAATATAGACAGGTAAGATATAAATATTAACCAAATCAAATTTCTAAAATGTTTCAGAGAAAAATTTACAATGTCTGTAGATTAGACATAAACAAAAAAATAATAAACTTACAGACACTGAAATAGAAATGATACCCCAAAAATGACCATATTAAAGTCTTAAAAAATGAAAAAAAAATGAACAGACATTTCTCCAGAGAAGACATACAGATGGCCATCAGACACGTGAAAAGATGCTCAATGTCGCTCATCATCAGGATCATGCAAATCAAAACCATAATGAGAGATACCAACTCATACTTGTCAGAATGGCTAAAATCAAAAATCACAAGGAACAACAAGTGTTGGCAAGGCTATGGAGAAAAAGGAACCCTCATGCACTGTTGGTGGGAATGCAAACTGGTACAGCCACTGAGAAAAACAGTATGGAGGGTCCTCAAGAAATTAAAAATAGAAATACCATATGACCCAGTAATTCCACTACTGGATATTTACCCAAAGAAAATGAAAACATGAATTTGAAAAGATATATGTGCCCCCATATTTATTGCAGCATTATTTACAATAGCCAAATTATGGAAGCAGCCCAGGTGTCCATAGATAGATGAATAAAGAAGATGTGAGATACACACACACACACACACACAATGGAGTATTATTCAGCCACAAAAAGAATGAAATCTTGCCATTTGCAGCAACATGGATGAATCTAGAGGGCATAATGCTAATGAAATAAGTCAGTCAGAGAAAGACAAATACCATATGATCTCACTCATATGTGGAATTTAAGAAATAAAACAAATAAACAAAGAAAGGAGATAAGCCAAGAAACAGGCTCTTAACTATAGAGAACAAGCTGATGATTACCAGAGGGGAGGTGGGTGGGGGAATGAGTGAAATAGGTGAAGGGGATTAAAAGTACAGTTGTCATGATGAGCACCAAGTAATGTATAGAATTTTTGAATCATATATTGTAAATCTGAAACTAGTAAAACATTGTATGTTAACTATACTGGAATTAAAATTACAAAATGAAAAGAGAATTTGTGATCTATAGAACAATTTCAGGTGATCTAATATACACTAAAGCAGAGTACCCAAAAGAGGAGAAAAGAGGGTACAGAAAAAAAATATTGGCAGGAAAAATGCCAACCTTGATCAAAACTATAAATACCCATATCTGACAAGCTCTAAAACATAGAAATGCAAAGAAAATCCTACAACACAGAAATGCAAAGAAATGTACATCACAGCACAGCTTAGTCAAATTCCTCAAAGCCAATGACTAAGAGAAAATTGTAAACTAGCCAAAGAAAAGGACATGTTAAACACAAAGGAGCAAAGATTACAGCAGATTTCATATCAGAAACACATAGAAAAGGCAGTGGAACAACAGTTTGAAGTTCTGAGATGAAAAAATAGCCATCCATGTAGAATTCTATACCCAGCAAAAATATCTTTCAAACATGAAGACAAAACAAAGATTTTTTTCAGACATAGAAACACTGAAAGAATATTATCACATGAAGATGGTGAAATCAATAAGAGATGATAAACACTTCAGGCAGAAGAAAAGTGATACCAGATGGAAATATGCATCTTGGTTTCTCAACTGTTTTATATTATTATCCCCCTAAGAAATTTTTTAGACATTTTCCCTAATTGCCACCTCACAAAATTTTAATATCATAGATACAGTATCTATCTGCTTATGTATGGCATATATTATCTGTGCTATCAACATTAAAAGTGATACTTTTGCCCCCCAAGAACCAATTTCACCCACATGGGGGTGATATCTCCACTAATAATACTTGATGTATCACTTTCCTATTGCTGTTGTAAAAAAAAAATTATCACAAACATAGTGGCTTAAGGCAACACAAATTTGTTAACTTACAGTGATGCAGATCAGAAGTCTGAAATGTGTGTGTTCCTTTCTGGAGCCTCAAGAGAAGAATTTGTTTCCTTGCCTTTTCTAGCTTGTAGAGATCATTCTTGACCCCATGAAGGGACTAGAGGGTTCTTGGTTCATGACTTCCTCTTCTATTTTCAAGTCAATGATGTTATAACTCTCTGACCATACTTTTAAAAAGCTATCTCCCTCTGACCTCAACCTCTGAATTCAGGCAGGAAAGGTTCTTATCTTATAGGGAATCGTGTGACTAGGATGTATCCACTTGAGTAATCTAGGATAATGTTCTCATCAAACATTCTTAACCTTAATCACATCTACTAAGTCCTTTTTGCCATGTAAGAAAACATATTCACTGGTTCTGAGAATTAGGACATGGACATATTTGGGGGGCTACTATTCTCCCTACCACATGTGATTTAAATAAGGAAACACATAGACAAGAAACAGCTATATCAGTAGACATATAAAATTTTGTTCTTATTATTTAAATCCTTAAAATACAATTGACTATTAAAATAATAACCATGCAGTACATGATTTATCACTTACATAAAAGTGAAATGTTTTATAACAATTGCCCAAAGGCCCAAAGGGATGAAATGTAAGTACACTATTTTAAGGTTCTTATACATGAAATGTATAATATTACTTGAAGGTGGATTATGATGAGTTAAGGATGTATACAATAAACCCTAAAGCAACTACTAAAATAAAATAATAAAAAGAGATTTATAGTTAATACCTAAAGAAAAAAGAATGAAATCAGGAAAGAGTACTCAATTACCACCAAAGAAAGCAGGAAAAATAAAAATAGAACAATGAGATAAGACAGAAAACAGAGCAAGAAAGTAGACTTAAACTGAACCATATTAATAAATACTCTAAACGTAAATGAATTGTGTAACCTGATTAAAAGGCTCAGATTGTCATACTAGGTATAAAATAAGTCATAACGAAACTCAATGGTCTGATCAACTGAGGCCCAGGTCACATCTTGCATCCTCGGGTCAGAGCTGGAGCCCCCAAAGCACATGGGCTTAGAGTGGAGGATATGGTTTCCCAGAAGTCAACTTGGGTAGGATTTCTTTAAGAAGAACAAATGGACAATGGTAAGAAAAAGTCAACACATGTCCTTTTCAATGGCTTATTTATCATAGAAAATAATATTCCTCCCTTCCTCTTTTTTCCATGGAGGGCAACTTTGAATTAACTCTTCTTTTGATCATTTTAGGAGGCTTTCATAAAAGTAACTCTCTTCCTCTCTTCTCTTTTCCTGGATCTTTCTCTCCATCTTTCTTATCAGATTGTCATTTGTGTTTATGAGTTAGTCTGACTACTTTAAGAATGAAAAAAAATGGGGTACCTGGTTGGCTCAGCCAGTTAAGTGTCTGCCTTTGGCTCGGGTCATGATCCCAGGATCCCGGGATTGAATACTGCATCCGGGTCTTTGCTCAGCGGGGAGCCTGCTTCTCCCACTGCCTCTGCTCTGCTTATGCTCTCTCTCACTCTCCCTCTCTCTCAAATAAATAAATAGAACAAAATAAAATTTAAAAAATTATTTCATTTGACCAAACATATCTTACAAAATGTTAAAGAAGAGTAATATATTCAAATATTTCTCCTCTAGACTGCCATCTGCACAAAATATACTATTTATCCATATTCCTATTCATTCTTTGACTCATTCATGGCCAAGCTCAAATGTCACCATCTCTGTGAAACCTGCAATCCCCCATGTAATGGTGACCACAGCTTCCTCTGTTCCTACAACATGTTTGAAATCCTATTGGAAAGATTCATGTTTTCTTTCTCTTTCTCTTTTTGCAATAGTGGATCATGTACAAGAGAGATGAAGTTTTGTTTATCTCTATAGTCCCCAGTATGTATCAGGAAGCTCAATATATCATAGATTCTTAGTAAGTATGTTCTGAACTAATGAATACAGAGATGAATGAATGAATGCCCCCTGTTTCTTAGCAGTGTCCCATTGTCCCTCACGACCTCTATCTCCAAGATGGCTAGGAGGTTTCATCTTTAGGCCATATCGTGAATAATATGCAGTGGCTCTCTGGAACTTTGTCTTAATAAGGATTGTGAGGCTACCCCTGATCTCAGTAGGAGTGCCATGATGGCTCAATGAAGTCTGTCATGGTTTCTGGAGAGGGGAGAAATAACAAATATCATGAACCTCTGTGATGCTGGCTTTGGCTATGCCTTATGGCCAGTTTTGTCTGTTGACCAGATTACTGGTCAGATTCCAGCACTGAATCCAGCAGGGCCCACCCAGACTAGTCACAGAGATTTTCATCAAGGGATGGCCAGGATCATCAAGAAACAAAAGCCATATTGGGTCAATTTTCTTGTAAATTCCTGATCAAGAAAGGCACTGGGGTCACTGACCCCTGGCCTCACCAATCACTCAGCCCAATCCCCTGAACCCAAAGCCCAGCTGAATCCATGTTGGCTCCTCCTGGGCTTCCACAACCCAGCAGGCAAAACCAAATACAGCTTACCCCTCACATGTGTCTCCCAGCCTGTTTTGATTTTTTTTACACAAATTATGGGGCATAAACCACTTCCTGTGAATACCAGCCCCTGCTCAAATTTATCTTCCTGGGAGGGAGACATTTGTTGACATCCGGCTGAACAGTTTCTCCTTAATATCATCCCACCTCACAGAGCCAAGCAGAAAACCCCAAATGCATCTGAACCTTCCCAGTGTGGGCCCTTCTGGGACATCCTCCTGAGTCAAAAGCCAGCTACTGCAGATGCTCTCTTCCTATCTCTTCTTCTCCATCTTGGCCCTCCTCCTTTCTTCTTCTCATCTTCCTTCATGTCATACCTGACTTCCAGGTAAAGAAAAGATGGTCAACTTTTGAACACTCCCCAACCAGCCTTCCCAGGAAGCACCCATCTCTGGTCACAATTCACACTTAACAGAATTGTTGGCCCATCTTTTGTTTCTGGGGGTTGTGAAGGAATGGTGTGGATACAGAGGAACACAGTGGTGTGTTCTGTGTGCTCCTCACCATTCTGGCTTTCTCAGGTAACTCCATTCCCTTCTTGACCACTACAGTGGGTATTTTCCAAGAGAGTATGTGTCCTCCCTGTCAATGGTCCCATGGTTCAGTCCTTTTGGTGCACTAGCACTGTCCATTTTAGTGGTGATGGTCCATGCATATGAGGACACACCTGTTCTATATCTTCCTGATAGTGTTCACCATAGGCCCTCCCAGCAGACACCATGGGCGTCCTCTCCAGACACTTTATTTTATCCTGACACTTAGCTGTGTGTTTCTCATTTTCAACCTAATTACTGATACACACAGGAAGGAAAAGAGAGAGGATGCAGTATCAAAAACCGGAGATGGCCCCGGAGTCCCCACATTTGCTCTACTCTGTGGAATTCTTGATCCACTAAGGGCCAACAGGACCATGTGTTCTTTCTGCTATTAAGAAGGGATATCCTGCAAAGCACTCTGAACTGATTTCCCCAACACATTGTACCCTTAGAAACTAGCTGCTCTTTTTCCTTTGACAAAAGCAAAAAGAGGGGTGTTATTTTCCAGAAAGTTGACTTTCTTGAGCCTCACATGTAGCTGCACCCATTGAAGATTTAACTGGTGTCTTAAAACGCAGACCAAGACCAGAAATCTGTGTTGCACAACATAATTACTTAATAAATACTTATTCTATGAATAGATAAGTGAATAAAGAAATGAAATGATTTGCACCTACAAGTGTCTAAAAATCTACATTTATATGTATCTGTTCTACCTCTATCTCTTTGAACTGGATTTGCCCATGGCTACACACACACACACACACACACGCACACACACACACACCCTGTACCCAAAACTGATTAAGTGCATCCCCAGCCTAACTGCACAATCCCCCTGGTCTATCCTTGAATGTCCCTGCCTTACACTCACTGTGAGTCCTCAGTGCTCACCTTAGATTTTCTACACCATGATTTTGATCTTCTCTTCACAGACAGTGCGGTTCTTCTCTTCCCAGAGAAACACTTACCAGCACTGGGGAGAATGTGTGAGAAGGACTCTGGGCTCTGAGGAGGTAAAATGCCAGGCAGGCTTTTATAAGAGCACATATGTGCAGGGAGGGACATCAGGCAGATAAGCTCTTACACTCACATTCTGGATCACTTCAGGATTTGCTAGCTATTTTAGACCCATCAGCTAGAGCCACTAACATCTTCCTCTTGAGGCTCTAAAACATTTAATCCTGAGTGAATTCTCACTAAGGGTACCATTCATCAGCCTTGTTAACCATTCCACTAGATATGAGGAGAGAAACTAGGAAGTCTAGCACAGAGGTTCACAAAGCAGAGGCTTTAAGATGGAAACACAAGAGAAAGCAAATTTGTCTTTGAAGTCCTGGTCCTACCATTTACCAAATGTTTTATTTTGGGCAAGTTATAAACCTCTCTGGAACCCAGTCTTTCATTTAGAAAATACTAATAGTACCAATTTCAAAGGGATTTTATGAAAATTGAATTAGATAATCTATGCAAACACTTAGGATGCTGTCTGGCACACAATGCATTCTGCAGGCAAAAGAACTTACTAATTAACCACCTAGGTGAGGGGTAAAAAGTCAAAACAGTTTCTCATAAGGGCATCAAGTAGAATCTGAGTGTCCTGACCATATCCTTGGGATATGACCAAGATGAAGATGCTGGGAATAATTTGTTCTAGAAGGGAGGTTGTTAAAGTCAGAGCTCAAATTACAGAGTTTTTTAGTGGGCACAGAACTCTCTAGATCAAAAAGTAAATACTGACACATTAAACATCAAATAGATTAAGTGACATGTGGTATCCTGGATTGGATCCTGGAACAACAACAACAAAAATAATAACAATAATGGAAAAACAGGTGAAATCTAAAGGGAGTCTGGAGTTCAGTTAATAGTAATTAACTGTAGTAAACCAAGCGCTCTTGGTTTCTTAGTTCTGACAAATGTACCATGGTTATATTACCTTTTTTATTATGTTATGTTAGTCACCATACAGTGCATCATTAGTTTTTGATGTAGTGTTTCATGATTCATTGTTTGCCTGTAACATCCAGTGCTCCATGCAATCCGTGACCTCCTTAATACCCAATAGATGTTAACATTAGAATAAGCTGGGTGAAAGATCCACAGGAATTCTCTAAATTAGCTTTGAAACATTTTTGTAAATTTAAAGTTATTCTAACATCAAAAAGTTTATTTTAAAAAATCAAATATATCCCTTTAGCCTTTGGAGAATTTTCCACATGACTTAAAGTCATGTCTTTAATTTTGGCTTCCCCGGTGATACTGGGAGAGGATGGAGGGACTGGGTCCCTTCTCCCTGAGAGAAGCCAGCATGAGAGTCACTTCTGTGGCCTCTTCCTGGCTGTTTTCCTCATTTCTCTAGATTTGGCTGTGGCAGAGACAGGGCCTTCTCCATGCCAGAGCCTGGTCACCAGCTTAGCTTAATTTGAGAGAAAGATGAGGTGTCAGAAGGGAAAAGTAGCCAACATTTGGTTTTCCTGAGCTCATTTTTCTCAGAAAACTCAATGAATGTCTTATGACTCTGTACCCTCTCTCCCTGACACATTGTCCCCATTGGACAACGTTCCTGGCTGGAGTTGAGAGACTTCATAATGGCCTCTTGAAAACCCTGAGACAGGTCCCTGGATCTGCAGCCCTAATGGGTTAGCAAAATAAGAGGTAAAGAGGAGGAAACATCATTTCACTGAGCAATTACACTGATTCCAGAACAGTTTTGAATGTTTTACATTCTTACTGAAGTCTCATCCTAGAAAATGAGGAAGCCGAGTGTCTGGGAGGCAAGGGACTTGCCCACAGCCATATGAATAGAAACAATAGATGACTACATAGAGGTGGAACCACATAAAAATTACAGTTTCTTCCTGCTCTCCTCAGATACATTCACACAGACATAGATCCACACATGCCTCTCTTGGAGGTCAAAACATCTCCGATTTCACTAAATATGTGCTGACCAATTGTGCTTAGTGACGACATACATTTAATCCTAATAGCACTTACCCATTGTTAACCCCATTTTACAGAAGTAAATGAAGCCTAAAGAGCTTTAGTATCTTGCTTAAGGTTTACAAAGTTTATTAAGTGGCAGGGCTAGGATACAAACTCAGTCAATCTGATTCCAGACCTGGACTTTTAACCACGTCATCACTCAATGAATATTGGTTGAATGAGTGTTTGGGAAAACAGCTTTGATGGAGGAGTGCAGGGTTATCTCAATAATACCCACACCCTGGATCTCACATCTAGAATGTGTGAGACCATTTCTCCTAGAGTGGGCTGTCCCAACAAGACCAGCGCTCCCTTGCTTAACCTCTGTCTTCCTCTTCTCTTCCTTCTCTTGGGGACTTGACAGGTGCTTAATGCATGGCAAAGAGAAAAAAAAGCCACCCAACATATTTTAATCAAAAGAGAAAACACATATACACAAAGAGAGGGGGGGGATAGAGAGAGAGAGAGAGAGCACAAAATGTAAAGGAAATCTCCATTCTTTTTCTCACTAGCTCTAGGGCATATGACTTTGGGGAAAATACCAGCTCTCTGGGCCTCTTTCCTTATCTAAGAAATGGACTAAGGGTTCCTAACTCCTGCAGTTGTTGTGAGAATCAGACATCATTTCTCCAGAGTCTGTGCCACGGATGCAGACGAGATGCCCTACATGACTAGTTTTTGTTTCTTATCTTTACTGTCATCCTTGTCTATTCATAAAACCTGTTTACTTAAACAGAGGCTCCCTGCCATATGCCACCCAAACACAAGCACTGAGGCCACAGGTCCCCCAATTCCGGATACCACCCAGGCAGATGAAAGCTTGAGCCTTAACAAGGCTTATCATCAGAGTGGAGAGATTCGAGGGTTCAGCTGGGCTGGAAAAAGAAAGTGTGTGTCAACAGAAAGAGGCCTTCCCGTGGTCCTGACCCACTCAGCTAGAGGGGGGTTGCCACCTCAGATTCCCTGCCCTAAAACATGGTCTTTATTATCAATAATCATACCGGCAATGAAATTCAACCTGAGCTCGACACATGGACAGACTAATTAGCAGGAACACCTACTACCAACAAACACAAAGCTAAATTAAACTCTATCTTTTGGGCATGTCTGGGTGGCACAGTCCATTGAGCATCTGACTCGTGGTTTCGGTTCAGGTCGTGATCTCAGGATTATGAGATCCAGCCCCATGTTGGGCTCTGTGCTCAGTGAGGAGTCTGCTTGAAGATTCTCTCNGCTCAGTGGGGAGTCTGCTTGAAGATTCTCTCTCTCTGCTCTTCCCCACTCTCTGTCTCTCCTTCTCTCTCTCTGTCTCTCAAATAAATAAATCTTTTAAAAATAAGTAAACAAACTGTATCTTCTGGAGGTATTAGCTTTGACATTTTTTTTCTTCTGTTTGGTCTACTGCTAATGGATTTGGTTGAAAAGTAAGAGAAAGGGGCGCCTGGGTGGCTCGGTTGGTTAAGCGGCTGCCCTTGGTTCAGGTGATGATCCCAGGACCATCGTGATGGAGTCTTGCATCAGGGTCCAGGTTGCACGGGGAGCCTGCTTCTCCCTCTCTCTCTGCCTGCTACTCCCCCTGCTTGTGTACTCTCTCTCTCTGTCTGTCAGATAACTAAGTAAAATCTTAAGGAAGGAAGGAAGGAAGGAAGGAAGGAAGGAAGGAGGAAAGAAAGAAAGAAAAGAAAGAAAGAAAGAAAGAAAGAAAGAAAAGAAAAGAAAAGAAAAGAAAAGAAAAGAAAAGAAAAGAAAAGAAAAGAGAAAACAGTGTAACAGAGAAAACTCAAGAGACCGTGCCAAAACTTNGAAGGAAGGAGGAAAGAAAGAAAGAAAAGAAAGAAAGAAAGAAAAAGAAAGAAAGAAAGAAAGAAAGAAAAGAAAAGAAAAAAGAAAAGAAAAGAGAAAACAGTGTAACAGAGAAAACTCAAGAGACTGTGCCAAAACTCCTGGAGAGAAGCTAGTCCCTCATCATAGCAGGTCCCTCCCAGCAAGAATTAGGATTGTAATCAGTGCGATGATGGCCAGGGCCCTGATCAAGCCTGCACATGCAGGACACAGGGCAGGACTTCGAGCAGGGAATACTCTCCCGGTGAGGACCTGTGAGAGGGAATTTAGGGCAGCAGTTTTCTGAAAAAGCAGAATGGCCCCATCCCTGGGTACCAGGAAGACAGAGACTGGGCTGCCCTGGACCTCTGTTCTCTTGACCCATTTTCTGTAGGACTGTACCCTTTCTTCCTTCTTTCTTGTTTTCCTTGCAGAGATTTTCATCTGGCTTGTTTTTGTGTCTTCTCATCTTCTTTCTTCTTAAGCCGAGAATATTTTTTTTCTCCCTTTTGAGGCAGTTGTTTCCAATAAATCCCTGCTTGTTTTCTTTAAGTTGCTCAGTTATTTTAAGTTTCCTCTTTCGCAGCCCTCCGTCTGCATTTCTGCTTTCCATCTGGGCCGCTTGATTCACTCCGTTTCTGGAATGAAGACAAAGGGAGGTATTGGAAACTCAGAGAGACTGGCCTGCCCCTGGGAACAGAAAGGCCTGGAAAAGGACTAAATCCACCTGCTGATCTTTCTAGCACTTTTATTATGTCTCAGATCGACTAGTCACACAGCCAGAGACACCTTGACTGGCCATGAGGACAATCAATATTCCCGGTTTCCATAAAGGCGATCTTTATACACTGAGTGGAACCTTTGATCTGAGTGCTTCTGTGTGTGCCTATCAGTAAGGGCCATGGCAGAAAGCATTTGTCACATTCAAATTGGGAAACTTAAAGAGAGTTTAATGAAAGAACAATGTACAAAGGTGTAGGCAGGCTGCAGACAAACCACAAAGGACAGAGCAGTGTCCTAGGGATAGCCACAGCAGGGTTCTGTTATCACCATCCTCCTGAAATGGTAAGGGCAGGGAGCAGCCCTCTGGAGAGAAAGGATCTTGAAGAGGACCTGCCATCTTGGCCTGTGGATACAGCCAACCTTGGTACTCACAGGAAGGGAGATGAAAGTTTGCAAACTTCCATCCCACTCCCCGCCCCTCTGAAATTTCCTGCTGATACTCCCCAGAAGTCAAGAGAACCCACTGGGGTTGTCAATATTGATCAGACTTTTGGATCATAGGCCAGGGTGGGAATAGGTGGAGAATGAATCTGGAGGGGCAAATAGAAGTTATTCAGCAGAAGGACCATGCAGGTTCATGTAACTCCCTGCCCATATATACAGGCACATATATACACGAGTGTGTGCTAGGCTCATGAAAGCAAGTATCTGGGTTTTCTTTAGAGGAGGAGTCATTCAGAGGCTATATCTTGCTCTGTTCAGTCTGTATAGATTACTAAGGATCTTGATTTCCTCCAATTCTGACTACTTAGTGTTTGAAGAGCAGGACTAAGTACTGGAAATGGGAATCTCCCCTGGGATCTTATGTGTTGAAATTATCTTTAGATATTGAGGTGGCAAAAGGATGAGATATGTCAAAAGGAAAGACCTCTTCTTGCTTATAAAGAACTCACTCCAGGAGAAGGAAAAGTAAAGGATGAATGCTTCCATTTGAAGAGGACATCCCAACCACTTCACCTGAGCAGGTGGGAATAGAGATTCATTCAAATGATGGGGCATTAAGGAAAGGGGCTTTTTCTATGAGCTTCAGGTGAAAATGAAATCAAGGATTGGGTTGAGTCAGCATCTCAGTAGAGGTTCGAAATGGAGCTCAGAGACTCTGAAAGAGACATCAGATTGATGTCATATAGAGTAGGTCTGTAATAGTTGGTACATTACACAGCCTTTTTAACACAGCACGTTATCCATGTCCACAATATGGCACTACTACTTTGAAGTGTGTTGTTGGCATGTCTCTTTCTATCATTAGGTCATGAGGGTCTTGTTGACCATTATATCCCTAACATGTGGCCTGGCATCCAGGAAGTCCACACCAGTAATCTGTTGGACAAATGAACACTGGTATTTGTCCATTTTGAGGACTTTACATGGGACTAGGGTGTAGCTCTGAGTTTCACTGGATTGGGCCAGGAAAGAGCTATCCATGCTCTTCAGGTTTCACTTTAAGCAACTCCTCCACAAAGTCAAGGCCATGAACTTACTTTCATACCCAAGGGGAAACCCTCTCTCTCATGAGTTTTGGTGAACAAGACTCATCCTATTTGACCTGCATGATCCAGCTCCTGTATTCTTGGTCCAGCCTTTTTTAAGGTCCAGCTGATCAAGCTTTAGTTAGTTCCTCTACCTTTGCTTCAGCGACACCCTATTTTGAATCTAGGGTTCTGGTGGACAACATCGTGCATGTTGCCACTTTTTAAAGTCACAATTTTCTTCCTTCTTTCCTTCCTTCCTTCCCTCCCTTCTTCCTTCTTTTCCTCCCTCCTTCCTCTCTCTCTCTCTCTTTCTTCATCTTTTTCAAAGAACTTATTTATTTCATTCCATTTTCTAAGGCGTTACAGTTACCTGAGACAGGAAAACAAGATGTAAATATCCATTTTGTACCTAATCATTCCCTGTCCATCCCCACGACTACTCTAATATCACAGTTCTAATCTTATAAAGGACGAAGCTGATTATCACAAAAATGATTAAACTCATTCAAGGTTTCATGGTGAGCAGCGGCAGTTCCTCAGTTTGAACCTTGATCAATCTGTGACCAAACCTGTGCTCTTTCTGTTCTACCAATAACAAAGGAGCCCCACCTCCTCCCAAGTACTTCTGTAACTGTGTCACTTTGAAAGAACTGAGAGGGAAGGAAGGGCACCACCATCTTTCCTTGGCAAACCCCATTTCCATTTCAGTTTAATTTAGATTTAATAAAATGTTTAATGAATCTTAATTAAACCTAAATTGAAATTAAAAATGGTTTAACAAGGTTTAATAGTGATGTGAGAGATCACACAATTCCACTTCAATAAATATTTTCCTAATAACAAATAACCATTTCATTAGTGAGGAAAACGTTGCCATTAAGTCTAAATTAAATTAAATTATCCATAATTTACTGGCATAGTTCACAGTATATGTTAATGAAAAATATGTAGTTTGTGTGGGGTTTTTTGTTTTGGTTTGGTTTTTGTTGTTGTTTTTAACTGCCTGTGTTCTACAGATGACTCTAGTTTAGAGAATTTAAAAAGACCCTGGGAAGATTGTAATGGGTAGATGGTCTGAAGTCAATGGAACCAACTCTGAGATTCTGTCTTATCTAATAACAGACACAATGAGAAAGGGGGAAGAGAAGACATGAAGCTTTTCACCAATGCTGTGTGGATTTCTATCAATGTCACAACCATAAAATGGGGTATCAATAGGAGTGGGTGAAGAGATTGTGAACCTAGGAGATCTCTAGCTTAAGACAAAAGTGGGGAGAAAAATCAGACTCCTATATAAAATGGCTCATATCGGATGTGATGAGGAAAGATAGAGGATGCAGAATATGAAAGAGGAGAAGAGGGTCAAACATGCTTCCTGGTGTGTGTGTGTGTGTGTGTGTGTGTGTGTGTGTGTGTGTGTGTACATGGGCATGCATGTTTCCATTTTCTATTTCTTTTTTTTTTAATTTCTTCATGGTCGAACTTGAAGCATGAATTAGGAAAGAGATTGGTTAGAGACCATTCTGGTGAAGAATATATCTAGATTTCTAGAATAGGGGATCAAATTCCAGAGTGGGAGATAGGTTTCCAGCAAAGAAAGGGCAATGGGAAAGGCCTTTAGGGAAAGGGTATTGGGGCTTCACAATAAGGTCCCAGTTTGGGTTTCATCCCACAGTGCTGTGTGGGAGGATAGGGAAGGTGCTCTGAGCTGAGCTGTGAACCTTGCTGCGACTTGAAGGATGACAGGGACATATTCCCAACCAGTATTTTCCAAATCCAATAGGTCACCCCCACTTTCCAAGACTCCTGATCTCAAACTTTCCCATATAGAAAAAAGAAAGTGTTCCATACTTCATTCTACCACCCACAGGACAGTATTGAGGGCTACACTGATACTGTAGACATGAGCCACATGGGAACATTGAGCTTTTGAAATGTGGCTACTCCTAACTGAGATGTGCTGGGAATAGAAAATACACTCTGGATTTCAAAGACCGAGAGAATAGAAGTATCTCACTAATATTTTCCATCAGTTACATTAAAAATTATTTTATATTGATTATATGAAAGTAATGATATTTGGGGTTTATTGGCTAATTTTGAAATATTTTAAAAAGTAATTTCTCCTGTATCTTTTCATTTTATTCAAGGTGGCTACTAGAAACTTTTAAATTATGTCTGCGGCTTTCATGATATTTCTAGTAGAGCTCATCTAGTTAGATCTACCTTAAACAAAGCAATGGGCATATTTCATTCTTTTTTGTGTTAGTTGTCACACATTCTTTCATCCATTCATTTATTCAACAAATATGTTTGAACATTCATTAGCATAGACTCTGTACTAGGCATTGGAGATACAGTGGTAAGAAGAAACCAGTCCCATGTATCTGAAGCACATTCACGCACACATCCACACAGCTTCACAACACATGCTCAAGCATATTCAAATGTGATACACAGGTACAGATGGACCCACAACACACGGTCATGCACATATTCGCATATGCAGGCAACCACGTATGAAGAGCCACAATCAGGTGCTGAGAACCAAACACTCCTTGAGTTAGAAGGCTTTAACTCTTCAGGTAGGTTTAGCTACTCCAGCATCCAGCCAGGGAAAGCCACAGCTCTGCAGTTCCAGGAGGACGATCAGAAAATAGAGGTGTGGTCAAAAACTATCTTTGTAATTTTGGCAAAGCTTATAGATCAGAGTTGTAAGGGAGAAGACCAAATAGGGCAGATTCAAATCTATCTGTTCATGCCTGAGCGCACCAGGAAAGGCCAGCAAGGGGTAGGCTCTTGGTAGTAGATTTGTTTCCATGGAAGTTTCTCTTCTTGGGCCCCAACTTCCTGGGGAGTGAGGAGAGCTCACTCAGACACACTGGCTGGGCTGATTTTGGAAGAGTTTGGTGTGGTCTCATTCAAATAACTTTCTAGTTCACATCTCAGCTTTTCGGCCTAGAAAGTGGGGGAGAGGACTGAGGTGACATGAAACAAATCCAGTCAGAAGTTAGAAACCACACAGGTGATTTTAGTAGAAAATTTAATATAACAAACTACATGGTGAAGAACTGGGGAGACAAAGAGAACACCCTGGGATATCCAAAAGTAGCAAGTAAAGGAAATAGCTACCTCCTCTAAGGCTGTAGAAACAGAGAAAAGATGTTTGAGTTATGAAAATGTAGAAACTGAGAGGAGGGAAGCCCGGAGCTGAAACAGGCAAGGGAGGAGGGGTTCCAGTCAGTCAGTGCTGACTGAGGAACAGAGGTCGTCTTTGTCACTCTGTCATGACAGAACACTATAGACTGAATGGCTTAAACAGAAATATATTTTCTCTCATTTCTGGAGGCTGTGAAGTCTAAGATCAGGGTTCCAGCAGGATTTTGTTCCTGGTAAGAGCTCTCTTCCTGGCTTTCAGACAACTGCTTTCTCGCTGTGCCCTCACATAGCAGGGATAGAAAATATGGGCTGATCTATACTTCTTCTTGTAGACCACCAGCCCTGTTGGGGTACGGCCCCTCCAGTGAGACCTCATGTAACTTTTATCACCGCCTCACAGGCCCTATCTCCAAGGACAATCATATTGGGAGTTGGGGCTTCAATGCATGCATGGGGGGGTATTCAGTCCATAGCAGGGGTTATGACACTAATTCTACAAGCGTCATTAAAAAATATATATATATGGCCGACTGGATTCAGCTGCTGAGATGGGAAAGAACGGCTACCAGGGTGAAGAACCTTTGCTAAGGGCATAGTTGAGAGAAACAGGAAGCAGAGACCAGAAGCACCTGTCCCTTCTTCCTGTTTTCCGGCCTCTCTCTAGCTCCCCCTACTGACAGAGGCTAGTGTGGAGTCAGGTGGTAAAGCAGAAAGGTGGTAACAGCTCCAGCAACACAAGGTACGAAGAATCCAAGGCTGGGGTGGAACCCTGGAGAGGTAGTAGCTTAACAGCCGGCATGGGGACAGACATAAACATGAAGGATGATGAAGACATGAACACCATCTTCAAAAGTTTATCGTGCACAATTTTATCTCCAGAAAAAAAAAAATCCACCAGAAACAGAATCCTTGGTCAGATCCATTTAGGGAATCTTCATGGTATCCTCCTGTTCAAAATTCATAAAGATGCTTTTGGAAGAGGAAGTCCTTGGATAAGTTGTGCAGTAAAGAGACATGTGTTTCTTTTAACTGAGAGTTCCCCAAACACCTTTGACCATGGGCATATTTTCTGTTTGTTTCTTTTTGGAACAACTATCAATTTCCAAAGCAATTTTCCAAACATCTTCTGCAAAACTTTGAGAAGCAGTGTGATGGTGATGCTATCAACACTAAGACCATGAGAGATATACAATGAACTGTGGCACACTAATAAACTGACTCACATTTGAACATGTTGTACTTTTCTATAAATGCTTTAGTCTAATGACAGCTGAAGTAACTGTGCAGGCAGGAGTGTTTGCCCTAATGCCACTGGGGATTCCTATAACCCTATGAGAGCAGAAGACTTTTTTTTTCTTTCTTCTTCACAGTTGTATACTTAGCGACCCCCGCAATGCATGGGACCTTGTAAACATCCAATAATGTGTGCTGTGTGTGGCTGCAGGGAAGGAAAGGAGGGGAGCAAATGATCGGCCAAAAGGGCTAACAATAATATTCCAAGTGCAAATCAACACGGGGCCTGGCGAGGAGGAACTGCAGTGCTGTCCTGTAGAAAGGCAATGAAGCTGTTATCTGATTTAAAGTTTTCTGGTAGCCCCACTTTGAAGGTAAAAAAGGAACTGGTGGAACTAATTTTAATAATTTACATGAAACAATCTATCCAACAAGTAATCAATATAAAGACATTAATATAATATTTTGCATCCTTTACATTAAATCCTTGAAATCTGCTGTGTACTTTACATTCACAGCACCTATGAGTTTGGCCACATTTCAAGTGTTCAACAGCCACACATGGTCACTGTACTAGACATCATGGATAGAGACTTACCAAGTACAACCCCAAATGAGGGGGATATGCGGTGAGTGGTCAGATTAGTAAATGGATATTGAGCCAGAAGTCATTGTCCAGTTGCAGATATTGAATATTGTGAGAACATCTTATTTAACTGACATTATTCACACATAAGTTCATGGTGAACATGAAACAGAGTTCAAATGAGGAAGGAAGGAAGGAAGGAAGGAGGGAGGGAGGGAGGGAGGGAGGAAGGAAAGAAGGAAGGAAGAAAGAAAGGAAGGAAGGAAGGAAGGAAGGAAGGAAGGAAGGAAGGAAGGAAGGAAGGAAGGAAGGAAGGAAAGGAGGGAGAGAAAGGAAGACAGAGAAAGTTAATAGGGAATCATTTCACCGCGGTGGATTCTATTTGAAAGGGTAATGATATTTTAACACTCCTTTCTTTTCCCAAAGCCAATACTTTCCACTGACATTAGAAGCCTAGGTTGGGACCATGTGGTTTCTCAGGGTTTATACATCCTATGAAGATGGATACCAAATCTACCTTACCCACTGGTGAATTCGTAATGCCTAGTAAATTGCCTATACCTTAAGGATACTCAAAAAAATATTGGTGGAATTAATAAGATAAAGGAGAGAATAGACAGAAAACGCATGTGAAATTTTCCCAAGAGCTGAATATAGAAGTGCAAAGCCAGAAAGGAAAATTCTACGTGAGGGGAAGCTGTAGTGCCACCACCCCCCAGCTGTGCCTCGTCTTCACTCTCATTCCAAGGGGCTGGGACAATGAAAATGTTTATAGCTTCCTGCCCAAAGATGTTTCATCATCTTCCCTGCAACTGCAGGAAAGAGTTATGCAAAAATCTGGATCACTTCTCCAACCTTCTGATCTCTAGTTATACTCTCTCCAGTCCACTCTCCAAACTGACCACAGAGTGCAATTCTTGTCGGCATAGGTCTTTCCTGAGGGAAAGTTTTGTTCATCTCTGTGTAACTGCCTCAGTGTCCAGCACAGTGCCTCTTACCTAGCAAGCTCTCTAAAAGTAGTGTTATGTATATTGGAAGGAAGGAAGGAAGGAAGGAAGGAAGGAAGGAAGGAAGGAAGGAAGGAAGGAAGGAAGGAAGGAAGGAAGGAAATGAGTGAGGGAATTAACAAAATGTCATATCAGCATTTTCAATGTACCTTTGTACCTTAACAGGCCATTATTTTGGTAGAACCTAAATTTGATATTTTTGACGTTATTTTAACTACACATTCACATTTAAAATATTTGTCTTCCAGAGCAGGGAAATGCATGTGTCCTTGTTCACATATGCAAACCCAGCATGTCTATAAAGTGTTTTTCACTCATCTGAGCAGTATTCTTAGATCCACACATCTTTAAGAGATTTTTTAATATTATAGCAGTTCTGTCTATTCTGCCTCCCAGGAGTTAGAGACAACTTGACATTTGCAGCATAGGGAACCCCTCCTTCAGACTGAATGACACTTCACAGCTCTCTGTTCTTGGACACAGACCATCTCTCGTACAGCCATCAGCTCTTTGTTAGAAGCCTTGCACTACGAGCCTTTCAAAGCCTTCTTGCCCCTATACCAACAATATTATGCATCTAAGCCATTCTGAAATAGAAAACAAAGTCATCTAAAAGGGCATTTTTGTAAAATACCAATTTGCAGGTGTTTTCTCTGTCAACAAAGCATGCCATTTGTGGGAAGAAGGAAGACAACAGGCCCTCCTGTTTGGGCTCTGGTGTCTATTATTAGTTTTTTCTGTTGGAGAGAGGTGAGGATATAGTCATAACATTAAAACAGAAAACCTAAGCAGTATTTCAGCTGTCTGGGTATTGTGAGCCGAAGACATCTGTATTTTTAATTAGTTCTTTCATAAATGTGATTATGGGATGTCATGTGATCGTCGTAGAAACCAACACCTGGACCTTTAAAAGGACGGACCTTCAGGGTCCCCGGGCTTGGACAGCATGCTCAGGGAAGTCCTGGCAATGGCATTAACAGTGTTATCAAGAGGCCTCCAGATCCAAATGATTTTCCTGTCTGTAAATTAAATAATAATATGAAAACAAAATCCACTTGGTCCGGCAGGAAGGCACAAATATAACAGTGAGAATTTCCTGCCACAGGGACATTTCAAATCCCTGTTATCAAAAAGCCTACCGAATGGAGTCTGATAGTCCTCAGCCTCCGAGAATAAGTCAAAGGGCACCCCGGAGTTTCTCCTGGTTGTGCCAGGATAGAAAGGGCAAGGTCCCCTGGAAACCAAAACTAAGCCTGAGAGGGTGGAAAGATACAACCTTGAGTGTACAGAGGCCTTTTGAAACCTCTGGCTTCTAAATTCTCCTGGGGAAAGCATCATACCCCATGGTTAATGTAGTTATATTTAAGCAGTTCTTGGTTTTTACCCCAGGAACTCATCATGAGAAAATATACATTACGGTTTTGAGTATATGGAGAGCCCCAATTATAAAAATTCAAGGCCTCCCCATAGCTGGTCTTCAATGCCTCTCAGTCCTCTTCCTGTTGGTCACAGGGGGTCCAAGACCACCCACCAGCAGCACATAGCCTACCGATTGTTCCTTCCCCTCCTTACAAGTCACAGCATCCTGATGGGGAGAGAGAAGCATGTTCTTGATACAGCCTTTAAGGAGCTCAAATCCCACAGCTTCACTGGGACTTTGGTGGCAAAGTCTTGGAAAGCAGATTGGCTTCAGTCTATTCTTTTTCTTCAATGAGGGGTTTTCTTCTTTACCTTCTAATCATCATCCCTTATCGTTTCTAATTAATGATGATTAATAGGGAAAAATCTATGCAAACTGACATTAGGTGAAGTTTCCTCTTCTGGTCACCTCCCTGTGTCAGAGTGTGTAACTCATTATCAATGCCATTAAATCCCCCTTAACAGCGTTAGGAAATGTTGCTCAAGGTGATCAAATCTAATTAAGGATTATGGGTAACTTATCCACTTCGCCATATGAATGGCGGGACGTGTTTAAAATTCAAGTATTAAAAGCACACTAAGAGATATGTTTTTGAGAGCCAATGTATTTATTCTCAACAAACTTTTTTTTTTTTTTTTAAAAAAAGACGTTTTGGCTATATAGTGGTGTAAGTGCACATTTTTAAAAACCTGCACAAAGATAAAACCCAAAATTTACACGGCAAACCCCAGTCATTAGATCTGCCAAATACAGCCCATTTTGGCAAAATTGAAGGAAAGCTTTGGTGGTTTTCAAACAATCCCTTATTCAAAGAGATGGCAGGACATTTCAGGAAAGAAACACAAGAAATTGAGAGAGTCAGTGCTCCCAAATTTACAGGGATCCCTCTGGAGACATGAGAATGGGTTAGAAAGTCAGAACGCATGCACCCCTTCGAGGTCTTTGCCTGGGTCTTTGAAGTCTTCCTGGCTGCACTACTCCAGCAGAAGGGCGGTTATTCTCACCAGAGGTGGGCCAACAGAACTGATGTCAGCTACCTGCAGAGTAACACCTGCTCGCTGGGGCCAGACCCCGACTAAGGCAAGGGCTTCCGTTTGATCAATACCCAGGCAGGCATGCGATCGCCACCCTCTCCCACAGACACACAAAATGCAAGTTTCTCTGGTGGAATCTGGGTTTTATAGAATGAGGATTGTACTGAAGTTTGAAATAAGGCTGTCTTGATCTCCTCTCCAATTCTGAAAGTTACCTTAGCCCATCATCCCCTGAGGGTAATCCTTGCCCTATTGTTAAGTAGAATCCCAGGGGCAGGAAGGACCTGCCACAGGAAGCTTACTGGGAGCAAATCAAAGGTTTTTAATACTTTATGCTATCAATATAGGTGTACATTTGAATGACTGCTTTTGAGGTTCATGGCCCAAGTCTTACCTCCCAGACGGTGTCTAAAGTTCACTTTACACTTTAGGTCAAACAAAGGTGAACTACAGACAATAGAATTCCATGGGTCTGATTACTAGGATCCAGTTCTAAAATTGGAAGATACTTTCAATATTTATTGGTAGTAAATTTTTGTTCTAAGATTATTTTCTCTTTTTTACATATTTGTTATTTGTTCCTGTTTACTCAGAAATAATTTTAAGATTGCTAAAAATAGAAGCTTTGCATTTAAGATAAAAGTCAGGCGCTCTATAAATATAGAACAACAATTTAGATAATTGGATCTGTGACCTATCCAGTAGAAATAGTGCATGGAACACATAAGTAGACAAATAGTTACTTTAAAAAATCTTGGAAGTCTAAAGTGAAAAAATTACAGAGCTACACAGTTTTTTTTTTTAAGATTTAATTATTTCAGAGAGAGAGAGAGATCAGAAACTGGAGGGGCAGAGGGAGAGGGAGAGAGACTCTCAAGCAGACTTAGCACTGACTGTGGAGCCTGATGTGGGGCTCGACCCCACGACCATGAGATCATGACCATGATATCATGACCTGAGCCAAAACCAAGAGTTGGACGCTTGACCAACTGTGCCATCCAGTGCCCCAAGAGTTACACAGTTTTAACTAGCTCATAAATGTGAATAAAGGCATTCATAAAAAAAGATTTTTGATAGCCCTGACCTAGAACACAGAGTCACTTTTCCCATTCATAAATCGTGGTCCCATGAATCAAATTCTTGGCTTTTCAATACTTACGGGGAGAGCTTGTAAGGAGGATATGGCCAGAGGTGTAGCCACAGGGAAGAAAAATACCCCCTCTGTCTTATCCTTCTGGGTCACGAGTAAGTGGCAGTTGGAATTGTGATAACAACCTTAGCACACATCTTGGATTCCTTGTATTTATTGTGTTCTCTCTCCTTCACAGTCAGAGGTTTGTGTGTTCATTGGTTCAATCATTCATTCATTTATCTTTCCGTTTGGAATGAACATTCCTCCTGCAGAGGCCCCACCCTCCCTACAAAGCAATGAAGCTTTTATGTGACATGTTCAGCACAGGATAACCTGATCTGGAATGGCCAGAACCATAAGAGCAAATGTGTGTCATGGTGGGGGGAGAAGGGTGCATATATTTCATAACATGAAAACTTCATGCTTTCAGCTAATGTTTCTATGCAATCTTTACTCAAAACTCAGCCTCTAATAGCAACACCCCTCTTTTTAGGTAGCTGAAGAAAAGTAATGTGAAACAAAGATACTCCTTAAAATTAAGAGCTGAGGGTTACAACATTCATGTCAGAAATAACAGGCCAATTTCATTTAAAATGCATGTTATTTCAAAATGGCATCATAAAAGGATGATTTATTCATGTATACTTAATTAATTTTTTCTCAATAACAAAAGGAAGTAAATGTGTGATAGAACCCACATCGCTTGGCCGCAGTCGTTCAGTGTCCACTTCCAGAATAATACAGCGGCAGAATTAACGCTTGCCATCATTATGGACTGTGTCCTTTTTTCAATTTGCATTTGTGCGACGACACATGTATAAGGTCTTTTCTTGTGAAGCAATAAATGGTAGACATTATCCATACAATGCCTGCAGAAAATCCGCTCCCAAAGTGATAAGGACATGGCCGCTGCCACAATGATGAATTTTTATTAAGAATCAGTTTTTTAAATGACAGGGAGAACCAGAATGTGAGAGCTGTTTAAGGCAAGGAGGAAGAAGGGAGACCAAATCAGACTAGATCTAGAGGGGCGTCCTGGTCGCTCAGTCAGGTAAGCACCCGACTCCTGGTTTCCGCTCGGGTTGTGATCTCAGGGTCGTGAGATTGAGCCCCCTTTCCAGCTCCACTCTCAGCATGAAGTCTCTCTTCCTCTCCCTCAGTCCTTCCCCCTCCTGCCCTATCTCTCTCTGTGTCCCTCTCTCTCTAAAATAGAGTCATTTGGACCAAAATACTGGAGTAATTAATACAGTCTATTAACTAAAATATTTTGTATTACATTAATAGTCTTTGCTATTGCATTTTTCTCCTGCCTTCATTCTCTGAAATGACTTAAGAGAGTTATGGAAAGGATATGCTTCCTATATAGAAGGCTCCTGGCTGAAAACTGCAAGAAGGTGGTCAGTCTTTCCGGATCCTGGGATGTCTGTGCTGGAAAAAACCTAGATGAGCCTGTACCTCAAGCATTTTAGGTTTTAACTCTGGTCAGTACATAGCCCTCCTTTATAATAGGTGTGCTGAGAGTGTATTTTGACTTGATCAGAAGAGAAGCACTGTCGTCTAGCAATGTCTGCTACGGGCATAGAAATTGTGAGTGATGGTGTGCGTGGTAAATATTTGCCATCTCTGAGTTAGTCCAAACCCATCCTCATACAGATGTGAAAACTGAGGCTCAAAGATTGCTAAACAACTTGTCCCAGCTCTCATAGGAGCAAAGTCCTGACAAGAGCCCCATCTCCCGATTCCTCGCCTTGCACCTTTCCATTCCATATTTCTACTAAGTATGTTGTTATTCTTTTCTAGTAAAGACACATTGCTGCTTTTATGTGAATCAACAGGGAAAAAAAAATACAGCCAAACTTTGTTGTAAAGCAAAGAATATCTGTAGACGCTCATCTTAAAATGAAAAAGCTGAAAATTATATCCCACTCTAAGCATCCCCCACTTTGAAAATGGGGAATGGGGGCAGATAAAGGACAAAAGTCATCTCTATAGCCTGCAATAGACGGTATTGATTTGGCAGGGCCAAGAGCATGTCAATGTTATATACGGCAGCAGACCGGATTGGTGCAGAGGAGATAGTATTGTTCAATAGTCATAAATAATAATTATGTACAGGGATTGTCTCACTGATGCTCCATTCCCCTGTCTTCACTAATAATCAGAATCTGGTTCTTCCAGAGACCACACTTCACTCTTATTCTAACAAGGCAGTAATTCTTTCTCAGCTCATGGAAAGTACATACATCTCTGCTAAACGTCCTTCCGCACTGGCATGTAAGGTGATCATAAGTTTAATTAAAGGTCACGACAGCATCCTGGCCTCTGGTCTTCCTCACTCCTATTGTTCCTATAGAGCTGCCTCGAAGCTGGGCGCATCCAAGGATAAGAGCCTACGGGCTTCCATGCCCATGTTCTGGTTCCTATCTCACCAGAAAAAAAAAACTCTCAACAGGCTTTCTTCATGGACTCTGGGTCGAGACTGAAATCACCACCCATGTTTCCCTTAAGGGACAGCAGTTCCACGTTCCCTCAAAATATTTAGCGGAATCGTAAAAGCCAAAGTAGAACTCAGGGAGAACATTTCAGTGAAGACTCAGGGTGGGCCAGCACTCAAGTGATTAACACTCAGGTCACTTCCCACTGACAGATGAAGATGTTCAGAGCTTCAAAAGTAGTGTCAAATACAACACACCTGCAGCGGGGCACGGCTTAATCAGACACATGCCTAAAATCTCAGATGTCCTCGCAAATGCAGCCTTTTGTGTGGAAAAGAATGTTCTGTGTCAGATGGCCTAGCTTTGGGTCCTGTCTATGTTTCTGCTAGATTTACAAGGCATTTTTTTTTTCCCCTCACCTGAATGGGGATAAAAATAGTTACCTCACAAGACCGGTAAAAATAAAATAAGAATACTACATTTAAGAACCTTATAACTACATCTTACACAAAAATGCTGAATGATGTGGAATGGTTTTGAGTCCATGTAAACTGTATTAACATGAGTCGGACAGGTAATTGTCGAAAATGAGACATTACGGTGATGCTGCAAAAGGTACTAGGGTGTGCCGAACTGCAGACTTGGAAATCAGACTTTCACATGGCCCATGTTCCTAGTTCATACAAAAACTAGGAGCTGCGAAAACTAAAATCCAGGGGAAGGTACGGGGGGTCCATGGAGACACATCCTTCACCCGGCTGCAGACACTTTTCCCGAGGGAGTATCAGCTTTCAGGCGAGACAGGTGCAACTGTCCAGTCTGACTTCAGAATTACTGCTTGCCCCTGAAGAAAAAGCCTGGCATGTGTGAGGCTAGCTAGAGAGTATTTCGGAGCCCAAGCATGGGGTGCTAAGGGGGGAGCGAGGAGCAGAGAGAGAGCAGCAGGAGACGGAGAGTCAGCAGATCAATAGAACCACTTTAGGGTAATGGCCGCAGCTGCAGAGGCAGAGCGGGGCAGGCCTGCAGGCAGCTCCATCACTGCCAGGAAAGGCCCATTTGCAGGAACAAAGGGCTTCATCTGTCCTGTCAGGCCCAAGACCTCGCCCAGCAGCTGCAACGGCAGGACGCCTCTCTGTGTGCCAGACGGGCCGCCGGCTACCTGCTACCTGCTGGCTTTGCCCCATGTCGGCCCCAGAGTTTTCTAGAAGAATGCGGAACGTGGAATGGGGAATGCGCTGAGTGGGTGAAGTGTGCTGACACCAGGCACAGAGCAGGGAGGGAGGGGTCCACATCCCCTGTGGGCTCTACCTGAGAGCTGTCGTGGAGGGTAGGGTCCATGGGTGTCCACCGAGAGGGAAGGGAGCCCTCACTTCAGCCAAGGGCTGCAAACTCCTCCCGAGGCAACCTTTAGACAGAGCAACTGTTAAAAAGTGGAAAAAGTGACTGGTTTGTTCTCCAGGCTTTGTTCCTTTCCCAAGTCCTTCTGTAGAGTGTGCGCCAGAAAGGAAAACCAGCTCCATCCGGCACGGGAAAGGGAGTAAGGGCGAAGCCGGAGGCCTGGCAGCTCCACATGCCACAGGAAATGCCAAGTGGGCAGCAAAGTGCCAACCTTTTGGGATAATCTTGACTGAGTAAGTAGCTAACCATTCTGGATCATGAGCCATGAACCTGGCATGGGGGCCTGGTACTATCATGATCAACAGTGCTAGAAAATGAAGAAACAAAGTATACAGGATGATGTGATTGTCTGAGGTCACATTGATTTGTAAGTGGCAGAGCTGGGGCTCACACCTAATCAGGTCTGTCCAACACTGTAGCTTGTGCTTCAGACCATCACTCTGTACCGGTTAGAGTGGGTTTGGACACTTGGCACTTACCATAGTAAAACTCAGTGTGTTTGCTCCCCACTAAGATGTGACCAATGAATATGTCTTCTTATATTAGTCAGGGTTCTCCAGAAAAACAGAGCCAATAGGATATAGAGAGATATGTAAAAAGAGATTTATTCTGAGGGATTGACTCACATAATTAGAAAGGCTCAGAAGTCTGACTGTCTGCTGTCTGCAAGCTGGAGGCCCAGGAGAGCCAATGGTGTAACTCCCAGTCCAAATCCAAAAGCCTGAGAACCACAGTACCAATGGTGTAAGTCTAGGTCTGAGTCCGAAGGCCCAAGAACCAGCTGCACCAACAACCAAGAGCAGGAGAGATGGGTGTCCCAGGGCAAGCAGAGAATGAATTTGTTCTTCCTCTCCTCTTTGTTGTGTTCAGCCCTCAGTTCAGATGAGACCCACACACAGAAGGCTGTCGTCTTTTCTCGGTCTACCAATTCAAAGGCTAATGTCTTCCAGAAACACCCTCCCAGACACACCCAGAAAGAATGTGTTACCAGCTATTTAGGGATCCCTTAGCCTAGTCACAGTGACAGGTAAAATTAAACCATCATAAGAGACTCTTAATCATAGGAAACAAACTGAGGGTTGCTGGAGGGGAGGGGGCTGACAGATGGGGTAACTGGGTGATGGACATTAAGGAGGGCATGTGATTTCATGACCACTGGGTAGTATATAAGACTGATGAATCACTGACCTCTACTTCTGAAACCAACAATACATTATATGTCAATTAACTGAATTCAAACTTTAAAAAATAAATAAGTAAAAAATTAAACCCTCACACTTCCCACAAACTCTACTAGGATGAACTTCATGGTTGTAACTTTTTTGAAGATTGGCATACAGGTTTATGGAAAAGATGTCATTGATCTAAAGGTGACTGTAGTAGAGGAATTCATGGTCCAGGCCCGGGCACGTGGGGGAGATGACGTGGAATGGTAGATGAGAACGCTCAGACTGGGAGGTGTTGGTGAAGCATCTACCACATGCTGAGTACCTTACATCAAGTTGCCCATGTAATCTTCACAACAGTCCCTCTGAAGTGGCTATTCTCATACAGATGAGGGAAGAGTTGTATACTGTTTTGCAGAAACTCTTTCAGCTGATGAGTATTGTGGCCAAAATTCAAATACTAAGGCAGCCTGACTTCAGAGTCCATGCTCTTAGCCACCAAGTCTTACCACCCGTTATGGCTCAACGCATTTTTCCTCTTGGTCATGGGTGTATCTGGTGGGAACATATTGTAAAAAAAAAAAGAAAGAAAGAAAAGAAAAGAAAAAGAAACAGCTGGATTATCTAAAAAGCAAGAGGCCGAGAGCCTTTCTCTCCTCTGTGTGAAATTCTATAGTTTTACTTTGGTCCATTGGAATGGAGGACCAACCTTTCAACACTTTTCAAGAGACATTTTTTGAACTAGATGTGTTCTGAGCACTTACATAATGGAGATTATGTTAAAGGCTGAGGCAAGATAAACCCAAAAGACCTAGGGTTTGCCTTCAGAGGGCTCACGGTCTAGTGGGAGTATTAAGAAATACTTGTAAGGGGCACCTGGGTGACTCAAGTGGGTTAAGCATCTGCCTTTGGCTCAGGTCACAATACCAGGATCCTGGGATCAAGCCCACATTGGGCTCCCCACTCAGCAGGGAGCCTGATTCTCCCTCTCCCTCTGCCACTACCCCTGCTTGTGCATACTTTCTCTCTCTCTCTCTCTCTCTCAAATAAATTAAATTTTTTTAAAAAAAGAAACACTTATAACACAAGTATAAGAGTAGAGATGTACACAGTGTGCTGTGAGAATACACAGATTTTCATCAACTGACTCTATCCATGGGAGTAAGGGAAGCCTTCCTGGAGGAAATGACAAAATCCATGAGTTTTGATATGTGAGTTGGAGTTTCCCAATAAACAGATCAGGAGAAAGACATTCTTGAAAAAACAAAATGTGTACAGGATATTGAAATGCAAAGAGATTTCTAGTTTCTCCTTAAGGTGTCAAAAACCAAAAAGAGGATTGCTCCCACTTGACAAACTAGAAAAAGGTGGACACTCTACAAATTCATAATTTTTCTCCAATCCACCAAAGATCTGGAGTCACAGAGAAATAATCAACAAATCTGAAAGTTTGGTAGACAGATTCCTCCAAGGAAAGACACACATGAATTTGCCCAGAACGGCACATGGAAGGAAAACAGGGTTGCCACACAAGGAGGTAGGAAGCTCATCTTTTGATAAAGTACTCAAGGCTGAGAGAGAACTGGTCTGAGAATGTAGACACCCAGTACACATGAGCAGTGTGCACCAGGGTGGTTTGCACTCCCTCACAGGGTCTCTTCCACAGGCCTCACTGGATGTAGATGAGAAAGAAGAAAGGCAAGCAGGGATGTGGAGAAAGCCTCCTTCATATTACAGCCCTGAAAAAGGAAGAAGATACTGCTGTCAGAAAAAAAAAAGAAACCCTACCCAAATCTTTCATGTGTATTGCTTTCCTAGGGCTGCCATAACAAAGGGCCATAAACTGAGTGGCTTCACAAATATTTTTCTCATAGTTCTAGAGGCTGGAGGTCCAAGATCAAGGTGTTGTTGGGGTTGGTGAAAAAAGGATCTGTCAGGCCTTTCTCTTTTTTGTGTGTGTAAAGATTTTATTTATTTATTTGACATAGAGGAGAGATTACAAGTAATCAGAGAGGCAGAGAGAGAGAGAGAGGAGGAAGCAGGCTCCCTGCTGAGCAGAGAGCCCGATGTGGGCTTTGATCCCAGGACCCTGAGATCATGACCTGAGCTGAAGGCAGAGGCTTTAACCCACTGAGCCACCCAGGTGCCCCTGTCAGGCCTTTCTCCTTGGCTTGCAGGTGGTCACTACCTCCCTCTCTCGCCACATCATCTTCCTCTGTGTGTGTCTGCATCCAAATTTCCTTCTTTTATAAGGACATATTGGATTAATACCAACCCTAATGACCTCATTTTTACTGGATTACCTCTGTAAATATCCTATCTCAAAATAAGGTCACATTCTGAGGTACTGGAGGTTAGGACTTCAATATATGAATTTTGGGGAGGACATAATTCAACCCCAAACACACCACCATGAATCAAAAGACTTCAGCCATTAGGGGAAGGGCAAAAGACTTTATCCAGATGATGAAAAAAAAAGTCACATACTAGAAGAAAATACTTGCAAAACGCTTACCTAATTAAGAACTTTTATCTAGGATAAATAAAGAGCTCTCAAAACTCAATGATAAGATAATTTTTAAAAAGGGCAAAAGGATTTGAACAGATATTTTGCAAAGATATGCCAATGGCAAATAAGAACACATAACGATGCTCAAGATCATTAGTTGTTAGGGAAATGTCAATCAAAACCCTAATGAGATATCATGCCTACTAAATTGGGATTGGGAAAGGGGAGACAATACCAGTTTCTAACAACACTGTTACTAGAACTTAAATTTTGGTGATAGGAATTCAAAATGTCACACCCACCCTGGAAAAACAGTTGGACATTTTCTTGTAAAATTCAATGAATGACATGTTTACTTACTGCTTAGCAATCTCCATCCTGACTACACAAGTGAAAGGAAAAGCGTAATTTTACACAAAACCCTAAAAGGAAAACGTGTATAGTGGCTTTATTCATAATTACCTCCTGAAATCCAAATATCCTTCAATGGGTGAACAGATAAACAAGCTATGGAACATATATAAAATGGAACACTACTCAGCAATAAAATGAATCAGCTATGGATACATGCAGCAATGAGAATAAAGCTCAAACACATCATACTAAACAAAAGAACCCAGGGTCCAAAACTACAAAAACGTCTGGAAATTTCAAAACTAAAAGGACAGAAAACAGATTTGTGGTTGTCATGGGCATAAGGCAGGAGAAGGTGTTGACTGCCAGAAACATGAGGACATTGCTCAGCATGATGAAATTTCTCTGTATCTTGATTGTGATGGTGGTTACATGGTGGTTTGCACTATAAAAGATGAGTTTTACTGTGTGTGGATTGTATCCCAATTAAAAAATACTTTTAAAAAAGCACACGAAGATGCATGTGTGTGGATTATGGTGTTGAAGTGTTCCATGTTCCCAGGGGTGCAGACTTGCAGTTAGCGAGGTGATGAGGGTGGGAGGATGTGGACCAGAAATGCTCCTCCTATTCTTGTCCCTTATCCTCAATAAGGTTGGTTCTCAGTTCCAAAACTTTGAAAGGAATAAGAGTAATGAATATGCATTTGGGGAGAATGCTTTCACAATAGATTTGATGATAAGGACAACTAAATATCTGAAACTCTACAAGTTTCCAACTTACCAGAACAACAACCATAAAATCTATAGTAGATGGTATGCACCACAGAAGTAGGCATATATTTTTATATGTACAGACCTATGCAATACAAAAAAAGCCCACTTTATATTAGTTGTTCATAACTAGTATTCTTTACAGATACCAGATTTGGTTTTCAGTATTCCTTATAGCTCTTTTCTGCTTCAAAGTCTTTCAAACAGGCCTTTAGTGATTTAGCTTAGTGAGTTGATGATCTATGTTTTCATTATGAACATGGTTATTATATTTGAAGATCTGATCATGTCTCTCTATTGCCATGGTATTGATCATTCACTTCCCCAAATCATCTATAAGAAGATTCTATTATATACATATTGACACGCTGTGCTCAATGTCAAATTTTCTAACATTCCCTTCATTTCTCTGCTAGTATTAATCTCTGTGTTCTTGATTTATTTTTGGGGTTTAGCTTCTGCTTAGCTAATTCAATTTTCCACACTGTCAATTCTACTCGCTAATGCTTCCAGTGATTATTTTAATTGTTTCATACAATTTTTGTTCTCTTCCTCTGTTTTCCCTCAATCTCTTCTTGCTTACTAGAAGTGATATCTCAATTTCTATCTTAGGGAATGAGTCATAGCACCCTTCTATAATCCAGAACGTCATGTGTGGAATTTAAATTTTATTTCGAGCTCAAGTTTCTTCTGAGCTCCTAATAATTTGGAGCCCCAGAGACCTATGTTCCCATGTTAGTTCTGCCTTTTACTAGCTGTGAAGATTTGGGGAAGGTAAAGTCTTTGCATTTTAACTCTGTTTTAGTAGATGCTGTTGATGCTCAACCCTCATATTCTCTCAGGCCACCAGAATTCCCAGCTTTACATGTGTAGTGCCTACATCTTTCGTCTCCTCTGTCTGTGGTCTGTGTGCAGGCTACAGGAGTTTGCTCTGCCACACTCAGCTTCCATCTAGAAGTGTGTGGTAAGGTGGGAAAATGAACACTCCGTGGCAAGCTTCAACTCATAGCAGATGGGAGGCACTCCTCTGGAGTGGGATAATTCCGAGATATATTCAACACAGTTTTTCAGAAGACCTTAAACAGATTATGGACTTTTCCTCCTTCTTTCTCTTCCTTTCCCCATGGTCATACCTGTGTGTCCTAGAACCATCTTCCAAATAAACGATCTGCACCCAAGTTTTTGTCTCAGGATCTTGGAGGAACCTAAATTAAGATACGCATCTGTCTTCTAACCTGTTCCTTGGGGCTCCTTTGGTTGGCTGTAGGGAGATTCTTTTTCTGCCTTTGTCCATCTTTCCCATAGAAGTACAGATGCCACTCTCTATTCTGTGGTATTTGAGCAGTCCATTCCAAAAGACTTGGTAACTGTCTGTAAGACTAGATGGTAAGGCCCTGGAATTCCTTGAGTGAGAATCAAGCTCTGCCCAGCTCATCCACTGGCAGGAAGAGATAGGCAGTTAGCTCATAATCCAATAATATAACAGCCTTATTTTTGCTTGAGGAGCTCCCTCTTCTCTCTTATCCCCCAATTAAACACACTTCTATAAATCTCTTTAGAATTCCAGGTAGATGACACTCCTGTCCCTTTGTAAAATAAGAATTAGAATACCTACAAATTGTACCATCCCAAAGAGAACCCCTTGTTTTTGTTTGTTTGTTTTTGCCTTGATGAGAATCACCCTTGACAGTCTGTGTGACTAGACATGTTATGCACTGAATGACAGAGACGGGAATAAAGAACCTGAGGTGAAAGTCCCCTACTTTCTTTCTCTGCTCCCAGAATTGGGGGACTGGGTTAAGAAGGGGCAAGTTAATGTCTTCTGGACACATTAATTAAGGGGTTTGTGAAATATCCCATAAATTCCACTTGATCTCAGGAGTCAAGATTTCCTCTGGACGGAGTAGTCCTGGGATTTGGTTTCTGCCTTGATTTATTTTCTTCCAAAAGGAACTAGTCTTCTTTCCCCGAAGCTGGAGAATTCCTAGGATTCATAGTGAGTAGCTGATGAGATTTGTGGATTCCACAGCCCCCCAGCCCCTGTCTTCTTACTCCTATAGTGGAGGGTAAGGGAGAGTGACAGAGCCCTCATCCCAGCTTGATCTTGTTTCTTGATAATTTAAAGATGCATATGAATAAAGACTATTCTAAACTAAATCTTGTTTTTTGATAATTTAAAGTCATATATGAATAAAAACTCTTCTAGACTGAATTCAAACTCAACCCTGTTCATGACAATGGGTTCCAGAATTATAATAATATTGCCCAAAGTTTTCTCTTGGTAACTAGTAATCATCCTTGAGTTTATATTGTTTTTGCCTATGTACTCACTGCAGGAATTGCTTTGTGTCTCTCTCTTTTCTCTATCTCTCTCTCTGAAGACAGCTCTTCACCTTTAACACTTATGTGCCTACTGTGGATCAGGCATTGTGTTGTGTGCTTCAGGAAAATTATCTGATTTAATCTTCATACCAACTCTGAGGAGTAAATGTCCTTTCTCCCATTTTAACAGATGCTAAACACAGACTTTAAAGTTGAAATAACAGAGTTAGCATCTATATTTAATTCCTCTTGCTGAAAAGTTCATGCCTTATATACTACACCATGTTTAACTTTTGAAGGATGACTTTGGATCTGTGTTAAGGAGTTCATTGTACTTTATCATTTACCCTGTCTACAATCCATATTCCCAACTTCTCACTTGGTCAGTCTTTTTTTTTTTCTTTTAAGATTATTTATTTATTTATTTATTTGACAGAGAGAGAGAGAGAGAGAGAGATCACAAGTAGGCTGAGAGGCAGGCAGAGGGAGAGAGGAAGAAGCAGGCTCCCTGCTGAGCAGAAAGCCCAATGTAGGGCTCGATCCCAGGACCCTGAGATCATGACCTGAACTGAAGGCAGAGGCTTTAACCCACTGAGCTACCCAGGCGCCCGACACTTGGTCAGTCTTAAGCTCAGCTTCTCTTCACCCATAATATGGAGATACTTGATAAGCCATTAGAGTCGGAAACTTGAGAGTATGTAGCTGTTATGGGATTCCTTCTATGACTGTCAGGTCCTATGGTAACCCCTCCATTCACTGGGTCAGCATTGGGATACGGAGATATCAAATGGGATAGAAGAAATAAAATACTTTCTCTCCTGCCTTTTCCCATTTGGTTTCCTTCTTCACTTTGTAGGTTGTTCTGTTGATTGGTCTGTAAAGAAAAGGGGCCAAAATGTTCTTGAAAATTACCTCCCCTGGGCCAGATCTGGGGAAGCCAAGCAGGTAACAACCATGTCACAGATGTCAATAGCAATTTCCTGTTTCACTTTCCTAAAGATGAATTCTCAATGGCTTCGACCAAGGTCTGTTTATTACTAGGGAGTCTCCCAGATGATGCTGGCAAAGACCATCACTTATTATCTGACTTCTTCCTCTGAAGAGCTGGAGTATCAGTGGTTTTGATCCTAGGGATTGTGGCTTCCAGGATTATGTTAAACTCTAGAAAGAATTACCATTTTCTTTTCATGTGTTTAGGAGCTTATTTATATTTTTTGATGTAAGGTACAAATTTGTCTTTACTTTCTTAAGAAGGCTATGACAGAGGTTGCTAAGCATTTAACAAATCTATTTCCTTTTCTTCTTAGGCACACAGGTAGTTATATCTCTAGTCTCCCTTGCAGTTAGGTGCAGCCATGAGATTGAGTTCCATTCAATGGAATTTGGGCAAGGGATTGTATGAAAAATTGTATGAATTTTTCCATTCTCTCTATTCCCTCATCTTGTGAGTTAATGTCCATATTGCAGGGTACTCTTGGTATCCACATCTTAAAGATTAAAAAAATCCATGGTAGGTTGGGATGCTGAGTAACTGGCTTCAGTTCCTTCACCAGCTGAACTTGATATGGTTAAGAAATGCACATGTATCTTAATAGACTACTGAGTGTTTATCAGTTACAGTGGTCAGCATTATCTATCTTACCTACCAGGTCAAAGGCCCAAAAAACGTAAGAATGAATGCTAGGTTTCCTTATGTCTTCAAAGTTCAGAATGCTCTGCAACCATGATCAGGTCCCCCAAAAAGTCTAATCCTTTGTTCTAAGCATTTACCCCAAAGATAAAAGGTTACACTTGACCAAGGTCACCTAATTAGTTTGGGAGGAACTTGGGCTCCTACTCCAGTCTTCTGATTCCTGCATTCTTATCATTTTACTTCCTAGCTCCCTATTGTTTCAAAGAAAGACCACAAGAAAAACTACTGACCACCAGAGAGATGGGCATGTCAGTTTAACAAAAATTCTTAAGGAATTTCAAGGAATTCTTAAGGATGGCTTTCCTCATTATCAACATTAATAAAGTAGGAGTTGAGTCGGTTTTGTTTGCTTACAGTCACATCCACAAGGATTTGGTTATGCACAACAGTAGAGGTACTTAATAAATACATGTTGAGTGAAATACTTGTTTGTATGTGGGGATATATGGATATGTTGGGGGAGAATTGGCTTCAGTTGGTTGGGTCTGAGTCTCATGTGCCTGGAAGGAAATTTTGATATCCACTCCTAAGAAACAAAGGAACATCACCATTCCCTTCTTTATTCCCACCCTAGCATGCTCACTTTGTATCTGTAAGCCCCACCATAGAACAGATTCTGCAGGAAGGGTGGGGCATCATTCAATGCCTATCATTTTCCCAGAATACCACTCATGTGGTCAAGAGCAATGGGGGAGGAGGGACATGAAGGGCACTGAGGAATGAGGGCCGAAAGTGGAGAAAATAGCTTAGAGAAGTAGAGAGCCAGGGCAAAGAAAAAATAAAAATAAAGACTTCATTAAAATTATACATCCCCACAAGCTCCTTCAGTATGGTCTAGGGCAAGATGTAGAGGCTGCCACAGGAGCTGTTGTGACAACAGCCTAAGAGGCCTCTTCCCTTGCCAAACACAGCTGCCCTAGCACCCACCTGACACGTGGAGTGATGGTGCTCAGGGAAGTAGGTAAGTGAATATGTAGTCTGGCTGGAACTGCAGGAGTCTGCAAAAACATGGCAGGAGATAATGCTGGAGTGAAAAGCCGGGCCCAGAGGTCAGAGGGCCTTCAGTGGAGGACAACTATTTCGAATTACAGGTTCATGGAGGATAAAGTTGTCCTACATCAAAAGTCAAGTGCTTCTAGGCTGTGTTTCAGAGTTCATGTTCACCAGATCTCCTATGGCCAGAAAGTTCTCTGCTCTCCTTCATGGACCTCAGATATTACAAAGTGACCTTCACAGCAAGTCTGGCCTGATGGTCAGCCCCAAACTAAAAAGGAAACAGCAAAATGGTTTCTTGAGTGTCTGGACAATCTTGTAGCCTGAAATAATCTCCTTTACTACAAATGTCTACCATTCTGATGATCCACCCAAAAATAACAATCCCAGGACTTGACATTTTATTCTCAGAAACATCAGAACATGCAGCCACTGGGCACTGAAGTGAGATGCCTTATTACAGTCATTTGAATGGGGGACACAAATTACAGGAGCAGACATTCTAGTGGGGCAGTCATGGAAATTGTCACAAGGGCTGAGAGAAGCCAACCTGTCTCATATAACCAACTGCATGACATAGTGGGTATAGTACGATGGGGACCATCTCCAGAGAACTTGAAATGAGGGTCTTTGTGTCTTTATAGCAAGTTGTATGAGTCCTTTGTAGCAAGTTATTTTGCTGTTCTGAACCTCAGTTCTACATTAATGAAACCAATGTATGAAAATAATAATAATGATACCAAAATTTAGTGATAACTACCTATGTGCCTATCCTTGCTCTAAGAACACAGCATGTGTGATATAATTTGATCTTCCCAGCAATAACATGTTAGGCATTACTATTATGCCCTTAATAGTTCAGAACTATTATTATTTTTCTAATAGTATCTTATACCACAGGTCTGTTCTAAGAATTTAGATAAACTTATCTAAATACAAAACATCATTTTAATAATAACAAATAACACTTTGGAGATGCCTCCTTTACTTGATTCCATCTATCTATCTATCTATATATCTATCGTCACCTATCTATCAACATCTATCCTGACTTTCCACTGTCCCAGTGCATCTACTGTGTTATCAAAGCATGTTTTAAATGATATTAAAACACCTAACAGCACTATTGTTAATCATTTCATATATGCCTTTCCCATGATTGTGAATTCCCCCAGTTTATTGAACAGAAATATTTTATATGTCTTTACACCTCTACTAACTAGAACACCTTATGTGTTCTATAAATGTTTGAGAAGATATGATTGTAGTTAATCATATATTAGGTATTTACTATATGTCAGGCACTGTGCCAAGAACTTTAAATACATTATTCTGATATAATCCTTACTATAATACTGTGCAGTCTCACAATTAAGCATGCATTAGAATCACATGGATGGCTTGTTAAAACACAGAACTCTGAGTCCCATGTCCAAAATTTCTGATTCAGTAAATCTGGAGTGCAGACCTAAGAATTTACATTTCTAACAATTTACCAGGTGATACTGATGTTGCTGGTCTAGGGACCACACTGAGTATCATTGCTAAAGTTACTATTTGCATTTTAGAGATAAGATAATTACATCTCAAATTGTTGAATAACTAGCTGTATTGGTATTCTAGGGCAACTATAACAAAGTGCCATAGACTGAGTGGCCTTCACAACAGAGATCTATCGTGTCATAATTCTGGAGACTAGAAGTCCAAGATCAAGATATTGGCAGAGTTGGTCCCCTCTGAGGGCTGTGAGGAAAGGATCTGTTCCAGGTGTCTCCCCTGGCTTCTGGTGGACTATGGGCAGTCTTTGGTATTCCTTGGCTTGTAGAACCATCGCCCTGATCTCTGCCTTGATGTCCATCTGGTGTTCTCCCTCTCTGCATGTCTGTGTCCCCATTTCCCCTTTCTATAAAGAACACCAGTCATACTGGATTATGGCCTGCTCTAATGACTTCCTATTCACTTGATCACCTATATAAAGACTCTATCTCCAAATAAAGTCGTATTCTTAGGTATCGAAGACTAGGACTTCAACAGATAAACTTTGAGGGGACACAGTTCAACCATGATACCAGCCCAATCTCAAGGCCATGCAGCCAGTAAGCATTACAGGTAAGATTGAAACTCAAGACTCTGTAATTCCAGATCCCACACTTGTAATCATTTCACTGATTTGACTCCTGGGTGAAAGAAGCAAGTGAATAAATATGCAGGTAGATCAAAGAGTTACTAGAGGAAAAGTAATTAGAGTCCTGCTTTTATGTCAAGTGACAACAGAAAACTCTTCTCCTGGTGCCCTGCAAAGCACAGAAGATACTTGAGCTGTGACATCCTCATTGGTCTGATGGATGATACAGGAGTACAGACAGACATGACTGTCCTTAGTGCACAGCTGCCATTCAAAGTGTCCCAGTCAAGAAGTTTGACTTTTCTGTCTTATTGGAAAATACCACAGAATGCCTCAAATTTAAGGGTTTCTATTTGAGTCAATAAAGAAGAATTCAAACTCTCACTCTTTGCAGATGATATGGTACTTTATGTGGAAAACCTAAAAGAGTCCACTCCAAAATTGCTAGAACTCATACAGGAATTCATCAGAGGTAGGATATAAAATCGATGCATAGAAATCAGTTGCATTTCTATACACCAACAACAAGACAGAAGAAGGAGAAATTAAGGGGTTGATTCCACTTACAATTGCACCCAAAAACATAAGATACCTAGGAATAAACCTAACCAAAGAGACAAAGAATCTGTACTCAGAAAACTATAGAATACTCATGAGAGAAACTGAGGAAGACACAAAGAAATAGAAAAACGTTCCATGTTCATGGATTGGAAGAACACATATTGTGAAAATGTCTATGCTACCTAGAGCAATCTACCCATTTAATGCAATACCTATCAAAATACCATCAACTTTTTTCAAAGAAATAGAACAAATAATCCTAACGTTTATATGGAACCAGAAAAGACCCCAAATAGCCAGAGGAATGTTGAAAAAGAAAACCAAACCTGAAAGCATCACCATTCCAGACTTCAAGCTCTACTACAAAGCTATAATCATCAAGACAATATGGTAAAGGCACAAAAATAGACACTTAGATCAATGGAACAGAATAGAGAGCCCAGAAATGGACTGTCAACTCTATGGTCAACTAATCTTCAATTAAGCATGAAAAAAATGTCCATTGGAAAAAAGATAGTCTCTTCAACAAATGGTGTTGGGAAAATTGGACAGCCACAGGCAGAAGAATGAAACTGGACCATTTCCTTACACCACACACAAAAAAAATAGACTCGAAATGGATGAGAGACCTCAATGTGAGATAAGAATCCACCAAAATCCTTAAGGAGAACATAGGCAGCAACCTATTCGACCACAGCCACAGCAAGTTGCTCCTAGAAACATCGCCAAAGGCAAGGGAAGCAAGGGCAAAAATGAACTATTGGGACTTCATCAAGATAAAAAGCTTATGTATAGCAAAGGAAACAGTCAACAAAACCAAAAGACAACTGACAGAATGGGAGAAGATATTTGCAAATAACATATCAGATAAAGGGCTGGTATCCAAAATCTATAAAGAACTTACCAAACTCAATACCCAAAGTACAAATAATCCAATCAAGAAATGGACAGAATACATGAACAGACATTTCTGCAAAGACATCCAAATGGTCAACAGACACATGAAAAAATGCTCAACATCACTTGGCATCAGGGAAATACAAATCAAAACCACAGTGAGCTACCACCACATGCCAGTCAGAATGGCTATAATTAACCAGTGAGGAAATGATAGGTATTGGTGAGGATGCTAAGAAAGGGGAACCTTCCCACACAGTTGGTGGGAAGGCAAGCTGGTGCAGCCACTCTGGAAAACAGTATGGAGGTTCCTCAAAAAGTTGATAATAGAGCTACCCTACAATCCAGCAATTGCACTACTGGGTATTTACCCTAAAGGTACAAATGTAGTGATCCGAAGGGGCATGTGCACCCCAATGTTTATAGCAGCAATGTCCACAATAGCCAAACTATGGAAAGAACCTAGATGTCCATCAACAGATGAAAGGATAAAGAAGGTGTGAGATACACACACACACACACACACACACACACACACACACACTAGAATATTATGCAGCCATCAAAGAAAAATGAAATCTTGCCATTTGCAACGATGTGAATGGAACTAGAGGGTATTATGCTAAATGAAGTAAGTCAATCAGAGAAAGACAATTATCAGATGATCTTACTAATATGAGGGATTTGAATTCGAGAAATAAGACAGAGGATCATAGGGGAAGCAAGGGAAAAATGGAACAAGATGAAACCAGAGAGGGAGACAAATCATAAGAGACTCTTAACCTCAGGAAACAAACTGAGGGTTGCTGGAGAGGAGGGGATAGGAGGGATGGGGTGGCTGGGTGATGCACATTGGGGAGGGTATGTGCTACGGTGAGTGCTGTGAATTGTGTAAGACTGATGATTCACAGACCTGTACCTCTGAAACAAATAATACATTATATGTTAATAAAAAAATAAAAATAATAAAAATAAAAAGTTTTCCTTTATAACTGAACTTCTTGGACCCTCCTTCATCTAATCAGAAGGGATATCTGGCCATTTCAGGTGGGCCTGGTGCAATGTAAAGGTAGTGTCCCTTTTTTTTCTGGAACAGCTATGCAGGCTTCTCTGGGCTGAGAGTGGAGTGGCTGTGGGAGGGGGAGGGGAGCAAGGTGGGGAAAGTGCTAGCTAGGTCAAACAGCATGGTTGCATTTTCTCCCTGACTCTTGAAGGCTGAGATTTGTGGATAACATAAAAGGTTACAGCCCCTCTTTGGAAGCCACAAATAACCCTGCTTGGGCCATGACAGCTCAGCAGCCCTTGGCGTGCCATTACACATTTCTGCCTGGGATTCCAGCAGTGCATTGGAGCAGCTGGCCCCAAAGTGCGGTCTCCACAGAGCGTGTCGTAGGAGATCTGGGTCGCTGGGGAGCCGTTCCCTCCTATGACTCAAAGCCCAGAGACAGAGCTCAATCTAATGAAATTACATACTTTCTGGAGTGATTAATAAACATGGTCTATTTCTCCATATGGGATGAATATTCTTAAGAGAAAGGAATGTGAGTTTGTGGGGGTGCACTTATGTATGGCTCGACCTTCACCTCCATGTAGCAATAGCTAAAACTTCAACATTTTGGCACAAAGAACCTAAGGAAAGACTCTGAAAATAGAGGTATCCCCTCGCCCCCAACACATACATACAAAAGAGTGTATGTAAAACGTGGTGAAATCTGAACAGTTCCGAACTCAATTTAGTGGTGTTACATCATGGTAGTTTCTTGATTTGGACACTGTACTGTGGTTGTGTACGTTATTATTATTGGGGGAAGCTGGGCGAAGGGTACACAGGAATGCTGCCCTGTTCTTGCAGCTTCTCATAAGTCTTAAACCACTTTAAAAATGATTTTCACAGTGAGAAAGGGCAATTACAACAGCAGCAACAACAAACACAGAATTTTAAATACTCTACTGACCAGGCATCATCATCATTCATAGAAGGCATGGTGCAAAACATTCATTAAAGCATTATGATCATTTCCAAGTCAAATTTCTTACGTGGTCTACTGTTGGATATAGGTCTCCAGGTAATGATGTCCCTGCATGAGTCATGATTTGACATAACAAAATGGTATAAAAAGTGTCCACTGACTCCTCCATGTAGTGAGAGTCATTAAGTTATGGATGTCCAGCACTTCAATGCATCCAGAGGGTAGCTGAGTGCGGCCCAGCCCTGGATGTCAGCACTTTCCATGTGCCCCAAAACTGCAGTGCCTGGCTCTTGACTGTATGCATGCTGCTGCCAATATGGGTCGATCTGGAGCAAGGGATGAGGATCACATACCCTTAGGCTGCTGTCATATTGGTCCACTCAATAGTCCCAGCCGAGTAGGTTGTCCAGCATCCATGCCCACCGGTCCTCAGGACCTGGTTTCATGGCCACTGCTGCCAAGGCATCATTAGATACTTTCAGAATCATTAAATAGCATTTTCTCTTTACCAGAATGATGTTATACATGCTGTAGAAGCCTCTTCCAGTGTTTGTTGAATAATTATACTCAAAGTTTTCTAATTCTTATAAAACTACCCAAGATATTCTTTTATTCAACATCTTTATAATCATTTATAATCATTTAAATCATTGTGTCAGAAATCCTATTTAACTATGATCATTGGGATATCCTATGATAATTAACTTGAACTAATGAGTGCATATTAGAAATAATATAAATTAATCATATAGTTTCTCACAGTAACTATTATATACTTAACTAAAATGAAAGTATTTCATTATTTTATCAACTCATGCATTTAAATAAGTCCTTATCAGCTGACTATCAGCTCTTCTTGAAACCAGTACATAATTCTTTAAGGCTGGTGGGCTCTCAGTCACAAGAAATGTTCATGAGGAAAACATTCAGACACTTTTAAGGGAGATAATTGAATAAAACAGATCTGTTTGCATAAATATCTCTTAAATCCATGAATAAATCAATGAATAAATGAATGCTTAAGAATACCATAAGTTTATTCTAACCATGCAATACAAGGATTCTAGCTCCTTTATTCAAAGTGGTAGGAATTTAGCTATAAACATGACAGATAAGACTCCTGTGGAGTTTTCATTTCAGTAAGCTAAGGAGAGGAAAAAAAGGAGGGAATAATATAATTTCATATACTCATAAAATCTATGAAGTAAAATAGAACAAACAGAGTAAGAGAATGGCAGTTTGTTCTAAATAAAAATTTTCAGGTTATTTGTGTCTTTGTTTGTTTTAAACAAACGTATCAGAGTACATAATTCCAAAGACATGTGGTCTTACATTTTAGCCACTCTGACAGGTGTAAGGTGATATCTCATAGTGGTTTTGATTTGCATTTCCCTGATGATGAGTGATGATAAGCATCTTTTCATGTGTCTGTTGGCCATCTCTATGTCTTTGGAAAAATGTCTACTCAGGTCCTCTGCCCATTTTTAATCAAATTATTTGGGGTTTTTTGTGTTGAGTTGTATAAGTTCTTAACATATTTTGGACCTAAAATGAAAACACAAAAAATAACAAATGTTGGTGACATGGAGAAAAATGACCCTTGGTGCACTGTTGGTGGGAATGCAAACAGGTGTAACTACTGAGGAAAACAGTATAACGCTTTCTCAGAAAAGTTAAAAATAGAATTACCATATGATTCAGGAATTCTACAATGGGCATTTACCCAAAGAAAATGAAAACACTAATTCAAAAAGATATATGCACCCCTATGTTTATTGCATTATTTACAATAGCCAAGATATAGAAGTAACTCAAGTGTCCAGTGACAAATGAATGGGTAAAGAAGATGTGGTGGTGGTGGTGGTGGTGTGTGTGTGTGTAATGGAATATTACTCAACCATGGAAAGAATGAGAGTGTAGCATGTGCAACATGAGTAGACCTAGAGAATATTATGCTCAGTGAAATAGGTCAAGCAGAGAAAGACAAATAGTATAGATTTCACTCATATGTGGAATTTAATAAATAAAGCAAATGAACAAACAACAGAAGAGACAAAAAAAAACAGACTTAAATACAGAAAACAAACAGGTGGTTGCTGGAGAAGAGGTGGGTAGGGGAAGCTGTGAAAGATAAAGGAGATTAAGGGCACACTTATCTTGATGAGCACTGAGTAATGTATAGAATTATTGAATTATTATATTGTACACTTGAAACTAAAATGACATGGTATGTTAATTATACTTTCATTTTTTTTTTCATTGTGGTCTTATTCCCAACCCATGGGATGGCAAAACCTTGTTTCCTCTACTGTTTCTACTGGGAAACTACTCTATTGGACTTTTCTTGCAGCATATTGGGAATATTCTTCTTACTCTCCTGAATGCCAGGGAGATTGTGCTCCTTGAGTTTGGATGAGTCTTATGAAAAAGACAATTGAGTCATATGTGGTGTTAGGACATATACCCTAGAAGACAGCCTGACACAGAGCTTATGTGCTAATGTTCTGCTGGGAGAGGCAGTCCCAGAACAGGGGGGGTAAGACTTTAATACACTGTTCACAGCATTAGGAGAAAGCACATCTGTGGCTGGTCCATATAGAGTGCCCCTGGATTGGCTATAAAGAACTGCCACACCTTGGAATAGCCATCAGAGAAAGAAGGGGGCTGGCATTTATCTGCCATTCCTTCCTGTCTCCTACTTCTCCTTAGTTAAGTTTTCCCTTAGTTAAGTTAGGAAGGATACTAACAGCTCCTGCTTCAGAATTGTATGATCCAGCCCCTCTGGGCATAGAGAAAATGAACTCCTGTGCACAGTGATGGGGAACTGCATCTCAGCTAAGTAGGTGGAGGAGCCCTAGCCTCCGTGGTGCTGGCTCTATTGGTTCTGGGCTCTCACTGTGGAAAGCTCAGTGGAAGCCATCTCAAAAACCCAGCCACCATTGTCAGGGACGCCAAGGTCAATGACAGTGCCAGGAATGAGGGTGGCAGGTGGAGCTTTCCACCCAACAAATGGAATAGAGCTCAGCAGGCAGGGCAGGCCAAGTGAATTTGGGAAAGCACATCCATCAGGTCCCATATACTGGTCACAGTTTGTGATCCAGAAATGACTCTGAAGCTAGTTCCTAGAAAGTAGCCATAGGGACATGCTGAACAATGGCAGTCTAATATAAGCTTTCTCTCAAGGTGATTGTTTTGAGGATAATGCTCTCATATATATATTCTTTATGTTTATTACAAACAACCCAATCATTATTTTATATTCTTTTCATTTTCTCTAAACTTTCTCTATACAAACCAACTTTTACTGAAATGTGTTTAACATTATAGAAGACAGGGTGAACTGGACCTCTGCATGTGCCATTAACCTTACACTGTTTAAGAGGGTGTGGTGAAATGTTTAGTCTAATCTACTTCAATGTTCAGAGGCCAATCTGGTATTGTTGGTGTATGTTTCCATTGAATTCAGTTAGCACAGATGCCTTTGATTTCCAACCAGACCTTCAAAAAAAAAAAAATTTTGAGACTCAGAACACAAAGACAAAAATCTAAATACCATTCATGGTAATTGGGTGCTTCTGAACAGTAGAGATTTTTAACACCTGACACTGAGCATAAGGGAGGTAAGCAAGGAATAAATCTATCTGTTTTTAAATCTCTATCAGCTGTAAAGCTCTGTGATGGTTAATTTTCTGTGTCAACTTGTCTGGGCTACGGAATGCCAGATTAGCTGGTAAAACATTATGGGTGTGTCTGTGAGGGCGTTTCAGGAAGAGATTAGCATTTGAATGGATGAACTGAGTAAAGCAGAGGGCTCTCTCCAATGTGGTGGGCATCGTCCACTCCCTTGAGGGAGCAAATAAAAAGGTAGAAGAAGGGGAAATTCACTCGCTCTTGGCTTGAGCTGAGACAGCCGCCATCTTCCCTTGTCCTTGAACATCATCAGCACACCTGGTTCTTAGGTTTTCAGACTCAGATTTAGACTTAACATCATCAGGCCCCTGATTCTCAAGCCTTTGGACTTGGACTGAGTTACTCACTATCGGTTTTTCTGGTTCTCCAGCTTATAGATAGTAGATCATGGGAATTCTTGGCTTTCATAACCACATGAACCAATTCCTAGATGTCTCATGTACATAAATATATCTATCTACATATGCTATTAGCTCTGTTTCTCTGGAGAATGCTGACTAATATGAGCTCATACCCACTTCTACATAAATAACCCACAGTGATGCTAATCCTGGTCTTAAATCCCTAGCCAGATGAATGCCCAGCCAAGACTATAAGGAAACCTCCTAGGGAGCCCACAGTCCTCTCCCCTCCTAGCTTATCTCTCAGCCTTTAACCTTCCCTTCCACAATCACCCATGTGCTCCCTGGCTTCCTCTCAGCCTTGACCCTACGGGTCTGCTGTCCCATCCAGCCCATTCTTTCGTGTCCCCAAACATGTCAGTTATATCATAGCACAAACCTCCTATTTAGAATCAGTTCACAACCATCAGGGTTCATTTAACTCACCAAGGCTTTTCTTTTTTTTTTTTCTTTTTTTTTTAAATACTGATTTCCAGACCGCACCCAAAAGGAAATCAAAATTTTCAGGGCTAGAACCAAGACACTTTATTTTTATATCTCGAACCACCATAGATGATTCTGAACTGGAGACATGGTGATGAGCCACCTTAGTTAGAGCAGATTTGTCCCCCTTCATGTAGTCCCCACAACTGCTTCAGCTTCCTTCCCTTTTGACCTGCCTCTTCTTGCCTTGCCATCCTCTTTTTGACCTGCTCTTCTGGGCACCAAACTTCCTCCTTGATAATTGTATGCAAGCTCTCATTTCTATCCAGTTCACTTGATGCCTTGACCTTAGAGTTGGTTGTGTCATAATAACTAGAATCTCAGAATTAGAGAGCACCCAGGAGATTCCCTAAACTTACCATCATCTCAGCTGGAATGTTTGCATAGCCTCCCTACCAGAACTTTTTCACCTGAGGTCTGTAAACTTCAGTGGAAAATATTACACCTTCATTTTCCTTCTATTAGGACTGTAAGCAATAATTATAGTTGTATTAGTCATACCTTGAACTTAATCACCAATAGATATCACAGATAGTTCATATCAATGTAGTTATCACAGCTGTCTGAACATCTTATATATTCTCCTTAGGGCCTCATAATGATAGTTATTTGATCTCATGGTAGATATTATTATTTAATCTTATTAAGGAAGAACACATAATACTGTATTTCAAATATTTTCAACATTTTAACCTTTTTCAAGATAAATGTTTTTCCTTATAAATCTATGTATTTTTACCTCATATATCTAACAACAGCATTCTCCACAATGAGATACCACTACATACACACCAAAATGGCAAAAATTAAAAAGATAGACGACACCGAAAGTTAACAACTATGCAGAGTGATCAGAAATCTCCTATGTTGCTGGTGAAGGTATAAAATTGTACAGCCATTGGAAAATGTCCACTGCTTTCTTATAAAGTTAAGTATTACCTATCCTGTTTATTTATGTGTGATAAATAAAATGTATGTCTGCAAGACTTGCACAGTACGTTCATTGCATCTGTACCCATAATTGTTAAAACACACACGCACACACACGCACACACACAGACACACACACACTGGAAAGAGCCCAGGGTCCATCTATAGAAGAGTAATGAATAACCCATGGATTATTGGAAGATGCAGCACCAATGGAGCACCACTCAGTAAAAATAGTCATAGTAAATGAACTACTAATGCATGTAGTATCAACGTGGCTAAGTGAAAGAAGACTTACCCAGAAGAGTACATACTGTGTTCCATTTGTACGAAGCTCTAGAACAGGCAAAGTTCATCTGTGGTAGAAAAACAAATCAGAACGGAGGTTTCCATTAATGGTGTGCAGGTATGAACCTACCACCAATTTTTTATCAAGTCTTCTACTGATGGATACTTCAGCTATTATGCTTTGGGCCACTATGCAGATGCTATTATAAAAATTCCTGTGCATGTTTGTTTTAGGACCTAGAGATCCTCACCTTCTGAAGATGACTTGATGCTTTCCTTCCTGACTAGGCTCTGCTTGAACATCCTCAAGAGCCCTATGAGCAGCACAGCCCTCTTTCAGAAGCAGCCTTGGCCCCCCCCGCCCCCGCATTGTGTCTTTAGCACTGGAGGAGCATGGGTTGCTGATAAGGCTGTCAAATAAGTAAAGAGGACACCTAGAAATATCCCATTGTCAGGTTCCCCTGCTGACTAGAGCTAGCTCAATGAGTTGCTGGTGCCTGCTGGTCTTTCTCAAATCCTTTTTTATACACACACCATTTAAACTTTGGCTATCTTCAATCCTACTCGATTTAACAGTCTTCTCACATATAGTTGCAGCTATCTGGAGGCAAGTCCACTTTTAGGAAATGGACAACATTCTTAACTGGAACCCAGAGTCCAGTATCTGGCCACCCTCTTATGGAGCCTATTGTTGGCCTTACCTGACCTCTAGTATTGCAATGCCATATTACTCTTCCAGGATATCAGACCCTCCTGGTCCAACTGACCTCTGTAAGCAGCCTAACTCTAATGACTGACATCCAAATAACTCTGTCCTTCATTGACCCTCTGTCTAGTTTCCTGTGCCTAGCCCCCAAGTCAGGCCACTTCTGTTGCCCATTACCCAAGCCTGGCTAACGCCTTAAAAATGTACTGATTGGGACCCTTATAAAACCTTTCCATGTAACCTCAGTTGCACCACAAGTGACTTGACAAGGAAGGAAAAACATGGAGTGCTTCACATCTTCTCTAATCTTCTCAAAATTTCATTCTTCAGTTCTTACTTGAAACAAACGTTTCACACACACAAAAAGATAATTGTCCTCCTGAGAGCTCCCTTTTGAATGTCCTCTCTTCTACCTTAAAATGATGTCTCCTTAATCACTGTCTCTAAGTTTTCTTAGGTTCCAAGTTAAGAGTTTTCCTATAAGGAGGCGTGTTGGATAGAGGAAAGAGAAAACATGCTTACTGGATGCCTTCTATGTGCTAGTTTCCATGGTCTATTTAACAGTAAGCAGAATATATGAGTTAGGAGTTTTGTTCACTGCTAGTGACAAAGACTGGAAGTAAAGGGAATATATACAAGATTGAAGATCATGTCTTTTTCAGGTAAAGGAATTCATAGGTAGGCAATCCAGCACAGGTATAACTACCCCACAGATTGATCAGAGACCCTAGAAAACTTCTGTCTTTAACCTCTACCATCTTAGCATGCAGCTTCTAGTCTCCAAAATGGCTGCTGCGGCTTCGGCTGTTACCATCTGCATTCCAGACGACAGGAGTGAAGCACAGGGAGGCACTCTCCAGCGGTGTGAGTTCCCTTTAAGAAGCCACCACATCATCTTTTGGCTTATTCTCTTTAGGCAGTGATTAGTCACATGACCATACCAAGATGTAAGGCAGTTGGAAAATGTCTACTTCTAGCTGGGTGCTGTCATCCTAAATGAAATTGGGATTTTTTTTTGTTTGTTTTTTCTAAGGAAGAAGAGAAAATGGATATTGAGTGGGACATAGAAGTTTCTGCCAAGGGGCAGTTTCCAGATTCCAGAATTAGGCCTGTTTTATGCTAAGCTCATGATGCCTCTGTGTCATTAGAGCCCTCTGGTATGTTTTATATTTACATCCTTAGAGAACTGCTAAACAATTTCCAGGGTGTTAATCACTGCTTCTTTTATGCCATATATTTCCTTTGCATCTCCTTCTAGCATTGCAAATATCTGAACACATTTCTTTCTTCCCCACTTAAAGTCCACCAAGGACTCAACTCCTGTGTTTATCCTTATAGCAAAGTACAGAGCCCAGCCCCTTGTTCTGATAGGCATTTGATAATTGATAAAGGATTATAGATCTAAAATGCATTTGTCCATCTTTATCCAGCACATGCTCCAACCCTTCCATGACAGTTTATAGAAAAGAAATTGTTTTCGTCTTTGCTACTCCCAAATTCACCTGTTCTACCATTACTTGGAGTATGCTTTTATTTTACAAAATAATTCCAACAGAAATGCACGTGTGATGGCTGGTTGACTACCAACTGGAGTGGGAATTTTGCCAAGCTTTGTACACCCATTTTGCTCTCAGATTGTCAGTATAATGCTCTCTGCCTCTCACAGCCCATTTTTAAGAGACATTATCTCAACCAGCTCTGAAAGGTATAACACTTTACTGTTGTTACACTTAGGAGCAAAGGCAGAGAAGACAGAAAGGACTGTGGTAGTCTAACTAATGCCATTATAGTGGATTATGAGGTGAGAGTGTTTATGTTGCTTTTTAGAACACAAAACTCACTCATAACACTATCTGGAGATTGCAAAAGGAAAACATTAATGGCAGGAAATGCTAGATTTAGTAAAAATATTCTCTATGCTTTGAACTACATTATGGAAAGATATGTTTTCTAAGGATAATTTTATACTAGGTGTTTACTGTCATCTGCAAAGTGGTGTGAGTTTGTTTAGAAGTTAACTCTTACCAGGCCTCCAAAGGAAGATATGGAAAGGAATTAGTCTATACTGTAAGACAGATGATAGATAAATGGATAGATAGATAGATAGATAGATAGATAGATAGATAGATAGATAGATAGACAGATAGACAGATAGATAACCTGAGGTATGGAAGAAATATCAGTGGTGAAATGTTGCAGAAAGGCAGAGACTCAGTTCACAGTCCTTTCTTCCTTGTGGCCCCAGATTGCCAAGATGGTGAAGATATAGCTCTCCCAACTAAAGAACCTTCACAGGAAGATACCCAGGATGGGGAGGCATGGCTAGAACAATGCATATGATGAAGGAGTCAAGAGCTGGGAATATTGATTCTAGAGAAGAGGAGGCCTAAGAGGACATGGTCACAAAAGAGAGGAGCAAGATTTGGTTTTAAGGAACTGAAGGGGTAGGACCAAAATGATGAGCCTATAGAAGGTAAACTCCAGCTCATTAAAAGGAATAACTAAAACTCAGCATCCTCAGAGCAGTCCAGGTAGTCTGAGTAGGGAGTTCTCTGTGGCTAGAGGAATTCAACTGAAAGTGGACGTCTGTTTGGAAAGAATCATCAGACAAGAGGCATGAGCAAAACTGCTGCTGCCCACTCCACCCCACCCCCAAGCTTTCCTACCAGATTGTTGCAAAAGTCTCCCAGCAAATCTCCCTGATTTGGCCTTGCTTTTTGGCAAAAAGAAAAAAGAAAAAGAAATCTGCAGAAGCCCGAATGACCCTTCTAAGAGTAAATCAGATCGTGTCACTACTCTGCTCAAAGCCCTCTTATGAACTCTGGTCTCACCTCCTATGAAAAGCACAGTCTGTATAACGTTCTAACGAATCTATAAAATACGGCCCCCCTCCAGGCTACCTCTTTGAATTCATCTCTTATTACTCTCTCCCTACCTCATTCCACTCTAACCACACTGGCCACCTTGTTGTAACTCAAATATCTCAGGCATGCCCACACCTCAGGGCCTTTGCACCTGCTCTTTCTCCTGCCTGGAATGTCCTCCTTCCAGATATCTTCATCGTGGCTGAATCTGCCACCAATTACTTATCTCTTCCCGGCTGTCACTTTTTCAGTGAACCTTTCAGACTCCACTCTGGTACCCCCATCATCTAGCCTTGCTTTATTTTTCATGGCACTCCACACCATCTGACATATCATGTTTTTTACTTGCTAGTATATTGTCTTCCTTCACATGAATGCAAGTGCCATGAGGGCAAGGGTCCATCTCTGTTTTGTTCACAAGGTACATCCAAAGAACTTGGAGGAGTGGCAATGCCTGGCATAGGATAGGTATGTGGGAAAGAAATGTTGAATGAATGAATGAATGAATGAATGAATCCTCAAAGACAGGGTTCCAGGCTTCAGGAAATGAGGCTGTAGGCTCTGGAAAGCCACTGGATAGGTTTAAATAAGGTCATCATATCATTACTTTGGATCTAAATTGATCTCTCCAGCAGAATCAGGAAGGGAGACTTGGGATTCCAAGCCATGCACAGAAAGGGAGGCCACAGAGAGGACTAATTCATAGTCCAGGCAAGAGGCACAGAGGGCAAGAGAGCTGTGCTTGGAAGAGATGTTTTTGGATTTAAAACTAGGCAGAGAGATTCCATTTTGGATGCCTAGTGTATCTGTACAAAGGTATTGGGTTGCCTGAGAGCCCTTTCTCTGCTGGGCCCCAAACTTCATCACTACAAAGCCACATGGTCAATGCTTTCCTTTCCAGTATGGTGAGAGGGGGTGTAGGAATGTTTTCCTTGGCTGTCGTAGTCTCAAATCAGGACCAATAGGATCAAGTCCAACCAGAGCCCAGATCTAGCCCTGCTCCAGAACAGACCGGACATTTGGTGTGTGAACAGACAGCCCAGATACCAGCCCCCAGTTTCCATTACAAAAATAATAAAAGTTCGAGGGAAATGAGATTGGAAAACCAAAGTAAGTAGAAGACTCAAGACATCCTCCTATTTGTTTTTCTTCTGTTTCTAGGCCCTGAGCCAGGAGGGCCCTCTTCCCAATGGTTGCCTGGTTACAGCCTGAGAGGTTCGCCAGGGTAACATCTGGAATAAAGGTGGGTGGGCAAGGAGCCAGGGCCTGCTCAACTTGAGAGGGATCTGAGAAAGAAAGGAAAATAGAAATTTTTTTTTTTGTCTAATTACTGCCCAACCTTGAGGACAAAGGAAGGAAATATTTGAGATAAACAGAAAATATGTTAAAAGGTTTTCTTTTAAAGGGTTATTACAACTCATTAACATAGCAAAGGAATAGGAAGCATGAGGGAACTCTGGAAATTACAGCCATTTAAATTAGTTGTGTTTTAGAGTGGACATTGGTCACTCCTGACCCTGGGCAACTCTGCAGTTTGTATCATTTTGTATTATTTTTTAGTGCAGCCTGGTTTAGGGTAGAAGGAACTACATGAAAATATCTAAAAATTATAATGTAAACATTAATCGCAAATATTTATCAGTTGCTTACCATGTTCCACTCTATATGCATTATCTCATTTAATCCTTGTCGTCCTTTAAATAAGACTGAGCCTCAGAGATGGTAGGAGTTTCCTACTGCATAGCTCTTCACAATCATCATAATTGTTCCTATTATGATAATTTAAGACCACTCTGACTTTAACTATAATAGGACACCTGAGAGTAGTGTAGGGCATGCCTCAAAAACAAACAAACAAACAAACAAAACAAAAACAAAAGCTAAATATTTTTGGTCAGGCAGAAATGATCACATGATTAAAACTGGGAAGCAAATGGTAAAATAAAGGTAAGGGAGCCACAACTAGAATGTAAATTCATATGGGCAGGGCATGTAATTGTTCTGTTTATGACTGTACCTATAGTATACAGCAGACATTGGCACCTGGTGCTAGCTTAATAAATGATGGTGAACGTACCAGATAACTACCAGTTTCTGCTAAGACATTATCAATACATAAATCCAAGATGATCCCCTACTTATTGGTGATATTTGACCCAACAAGAACTCTTGTTGAAAAATATTCTACACAGAGTCTAATCAGGTAATCACTGCTTCCCAAACTAGGATCCTGTTGGGTCTTTGGCTCAGGAGCCTTGTCTTCTATCAGTCAGACAGGTGTAAAAGATGATTATGTAGAATGTTGAGTTCATACAATTCAAATCACATGCTTACTTGACACCCACAGAGGGCCAAGCCCTCTTGTGCTAAACACAGATTCAGCAGTAGATTAATCACTGTGACTGCCCTCAAGAAACACAAGGCCCAGCTGGAGAGATGGGCACAGAAGTGAAGAAATGGAATAAGTGCTATGCCAAAGACATTGTATATCCATGAAAGAAGGAGGTAGCTTGGTAGTTAGGAAGACATTGGAGAGAAGAAATGGTTGAGTTGAGTCTTGTAGGGGTGATCATCAGGCACCCACATGGGGAAAGCATATTCCAGGAAGAGGGACCGCTTGCACAAAGACAGAGAGGTGTGAACATGTGCACCCTGTGGGTGGAGCGCTAGCCGGCGTGATGTTGGGAGACGAGGCAGGATCGCTCATTCAAGCGCTCCTACAGCCTGTGTATAAGTTTGGATTCTGTTCTCTAAGTAACAGGAAACCAAAAGGGGAAGGAAACTTTCAAACACAGAGGTTATATTATCAGGAGTTAGGGATGGGTTGGCTGCAGATGGTTAGAAAGGAGTATGAGGCATTTTGTCACACACGAAAGATAGGGCACGAGTTTGAAGAGAAGAGAATATGGTCAGTTTTGAGGGGTACTCATTGCTGTGGGTATACTAAGCAGCCAAACAAGCAATAGAGACAGCGGTTGGGTGTTCAGGACAGTGATGGTGACTGGAGAGAATGTTTGGGGATTCACGGTGGTGGAAAGGGCGATGATATGCCCGCTCAGGGCTGGGGAGAGGTTGTCATGTGTACAGCTAAGATTCTTTCCCTCTTCTAGGTCATAAATCTTTTGAGAATCTCATGTAATGCTATAGAATCCATGTCAGAAAAACATCAAAAAGCTACATGTGTACACATCATGTCTGCATTCAATGCCAGGATATTCCTAGACTCTAGAGACCCACAGAGCCACAGTTAAGCAACTCTGGAGTATAGGGAGGATGAAGAGGGGCCATATGGCACTCCTGGCCATAAGAAAGTCTGGGTGGTGGAAAGGTCAGAGACATTCAAACAGAAGAGTTTACAACAGTGCCCCACCCCCACCCCCCACCCTGGAATGGGCTTCCCAGGAAGCCAAGTGACATTTGCTTCTGAGCTTAAATACTCAGATTTAGCAGAGTAGACTTTCGGCTCTTGCCAACTCTTTAAAATAGTTGACAAACCCCCCTTCCCACCTTCTTACCCACATTTCTCCTTCCACGCGCTGCATCATACTGATGTGCCTTTAGAGGAGCTCCATGGACCCCCAAGGAAGAGGCTGACCAGAAGTTCACTTCAGATTCTTCACAACTGTGAGTTAATCACTGGGGAAACCTCTATTCTGGTGGTAAAAGACACTTGGGGTTTTCTCTAGAGCTTCCAGAATGACAAGAGTTCCTTTAAAAAGCAAATCAAAACATGATAATGATAGAAAACAGGTTCTGGACTTACAAGTGTTCTTGTCCTTCCCACAGCCAGCCTTGAAATCTCAGCAGCCAGGTCTGTGACTGCTGCAGATCATTTGTCCATAAATAAAGCAGTCATGGTACAACAAAGCCCACACCTTTCCCGAATTTCTCTGAAACACTCCTGAGTCCTTCTGCCCCCATGGCAAGTCACGGCCTAAAGTCCCTCTCTCGGGACCATCTGGTCTTGTTTAAGCCAGACAACTGCCCTGTTCACTGGTCCCCTCACTCCAGGACAATCCCCTGCTCTGGCCTTTGTCCCCTACCTCTCTCCTCCCAGCCCCTCCCCTGTCTGTTTATCACCCACACTGCCCTTCAGATTGTCTTTCTAAAACAAAAATACTGACTCACACCTTCCCTTGCTTAGACTGCCATTCAAAGCCCTTCTGCTCTGGCCCCGCCCACCTCACCAACCTCCTGTCCCCTGGCCTCCTACTTCCCCACATCCTGCGTGTCAGCCACACCACCCTACCTCCATCTGCAACACATGCCTTCCTCTTTACCACCTCCATGCACATGACCATCTTGTTCTAGAATATCTGGTGGACTCCAACCTAGTCTTCAAGGTTTACCTCAAACACTGGACCTTCTGGGGTAGCCCCTCAGACCCCTTCCCTTCTCCCAGTGAAGGTCAATTTTCTTTCCATGAGCTCCTGTGAAGTTCCAAGCACTGGGCTCTAGTAGCACATGATGGAGTACATGGAGTAAGCTGTTAGCGTAGGAGTGTTTATAGGCTTGTCTCTCCCCACACTGGACTTTGAGCTCCCTGACACCAGTGGCACATCACTCAGGCCAGGCCAACTGCAGGGATGGAGCCATCCAGTGGTTTCCCCAACGTTCTTCTCATCCAGGGAGAAATTCCCTTCTATGCAGTCTTCTAAAATATTGACCCAAAGAAGCATGGGCATATTTAACCTCCTTAGAAACACTTTTCCAAGACAGGAAGTGAAATGTGAATAGGCAAGGGATTCCTCCTAGGATACGTGAAATTTATTTTTCTTATTGAAGTGGGAAAAACGTGTAGCAACTGCTCTGTGTTACCACATGCACTTAGGTCCAATATTCTATGTCATACTTGCCCCAAATTCAGTCTGTTTTCACCTCCTATTGATTCATATGATTTCATCTTCTCTCCATTCCCTCCCCTCCCCTTCTCACCCACTCTCCCTCCCCCTTACCCCCTGCCTAGTCACACAGCAAATGTTCGCTGACTGCTTCCTCCCCATCCTGTCTTGGGGGACACCGAGCAGTCCTTCCAAATGTTCATGTGCCCATGAATCACCAGCGATCTCGTTAAACTACACAATCGGATTCAGCAGGTCCAGGGCTGAGCCTGAGAGTCTGCATTTCCAACAACCCCCCAGGCGATCTGGACCACCCTTTAGGGAACAAGAACATAAAGGACAGGACGGGGGGGGGTGAATCAGATAGAGACTGTACTCTCAACAAGATGACCTCGAGTGCCAGTCCCGACTTGGCCTCCCCGGCAGGGAGGTCCCCTCTGTGTCCACCAGGGCTGCTGCTCCACAAAGGGCAAATTCCTACTTTTCTTAATGAGATATAACTGATAGAGGGGTAGTTGCCAGAGGTGGGGGTTCATGTGGAGGGAGCAAAAAGGGGTTAGGGGCGAAAAGGTACAAATTTCCAGTTATAAAATAAGTAAGTCCTGGGGATGTCACATACGGCATGGGGAGTGTAATTAATAATTCCGTATTGTCCATGTGAAAGTTGCTAAGAGAGTGGATCTTAAAATCTTTCATTAAAAGGCCTATTTGGGGGCATCTGGGTGTCTTAGTCACTTAAGTATCTGCCTTCGGCTCAGGTCATGATTCAAGGGTTCTGGGATCAAGTCCCACCTCAGGCTCCCGGCTGAGCAGGGAGAACTCTGTCTGAGTTTCTTCTCTCTCTCTGCCTCTCCCCTCTTGTGCTCCCTTGCTCTCTGTCCAATAAATAATGTAAATAAATACATACATACATGCATACATACGTAAAAATAAAAAGCCTATTCATCGTTGAATGGGAGAAATACGTGCAAGGATGTTGTGAGGCTGGAAAAAGGGAAAGGGAGACATTCCTTCTTACCCCCCAACATGAGGGTTTGGGAGGTGAGCCAGGCCACAGCAGCATGCTCACGATTCTGCTGTTCCTCTGAAGCACCAGCTGAACCAGCTATGAAAGATCAGATTCCAGCCTTAAGACCTCTAAAACAGTGAAGGGAATCTCATTTGCGTGCTCGAGGAAGGCAAAGGAAGAGACTGAACATCTTCCCACAAAGGTACCCAGAGGCCCAGGGGCCGTGGGCTCCTTCCTGTTGTCATCAGATCACTGCCACAGGACGCTGGAGAGTTTCTGGGGGGCAGAGACTGATAGGTAGGAAACTGAGGAAGTCTTAGCAGTGCACCATGTGCTCGCTCTGAAAGCACTGGAGGAGAGACCGGGCTTTGGTAGGACTGGGCAAGCTTCTGCCTAAACCCGTTGCAATGTTAAAACAGCATGAAGCTAGGAAACCAGGAGGCTCAGGAAAGAGCAACGTCTTCTTACAGCCACCTAGCCTCCTCTTTGCGCTTTAGAAACAGAATCCTTACATCCCCGCCTACCGCCCGGCAGGTCAATCATTCCGGCCCGCTGCCTGGTCCTTCTTTATCTTTCTTTTCTTTTTTCTAAGTGTGTCACCTAGATTGTTAGTCATTTGTCCCTCTCAGGTGCAGGCGAGCTTTCATTCATTTGTTCATGCATTCATCCTCACATTTCATATCGCACATACTTAGTGTACACCTGTCATGTACCAGATACCATATATATGTTTTCATGAAAAGCAGTGAAAACAAAAACATAAAATAAAACAGGAGTGGCAATACGGCTCTTTCCACTTTTCAGTTAAGGCTGATTAGTTCATAGCACCCTTTGGCTATTGTTACCTAAAAACCGTCCCAATTTCAATACTATCCAGAACACGTACCTCTGTCTTGTCCCCAAGGGTATCAGGAAATCACATTTCAAGTCCCTGATTAACTTCAGGCACACGATCTCTTTTCTTTCTCCTTGAATGACCAAACTAAAGACCTTATTTTAAAAGAATGAATGGTGCTTTAACCTAATTCCTGATTTATTTTAGCAAGTGCGTACTGGCTCCCGGGGAGCATAACACTCCTGTCTGAACCTGCACAAATGATCTCTGTGGCCATCCGTTCTCCAATGGTGCCTCGGAGCCAGTAGTCACCGCTGCAAAATGTGATAATCCCTCTTTATACACCTTTACAGAATGTGGCTGTCTTTGTCTGCCTACATTCCTTCCTCTTATCCACTGTTCCTCGAAAATCACTCCGATAAAATGAGCTTATTTTCCTCACCATCGGTAGACATCATTCAAAAACTTGAGCCTGTCAGAGAGTGTTCCCTGTGCAGCCGTGTTAGAGATTTACAACACTTCTTCTTCATTTTATTTATCACGCTATTATACAATTATCTAGTTTTACCCTTAAAAATGGTATTTAAAAAGTGCCCATTTAAGAATTCATACCCAGAAAATATTAATGATGGTTGCCTCTGAAGAGTGGAATTTACAGGGTAGGAGAGATGGAGAGGTACTCTGCCTTTTTATTGTATACTTCTTAGATCACTTGGTGTGTGTGTGTGTGTGTGTGTGTGTGTGTGTGTGTGTGTGTGTGTCTTGGACATCTGATCTTTACCCAAAAACAATTTTTAAAAAATACATTTTTCTACCGAGTGTGATAGATGTGAACCAAGAATTCTAGAACCTGGTGATAGGTATTCCTACCTGTCCTCTTAGGACCCAGGCCACACTCCACTGTCAAGGAAATGACAGAGCCTGGGAAGAGCTCCTGCAAGCATCACCTGGGATGCCCCCACCCCCATCACTTAGCCCCACCTCCTTACCAGTAGCCTGTTCTCCCTCCTGACCTTGTCTGCCGGACTTGCCACAATGTCTTCATGCCTTTTCACCTGGGATATCAGCACTTTCCTGTGTCTCAGTCTCCCTGGCTCATGGGTTCATTCTAGACTGAATTCATCTCCTTCTTTCTAGCACAACACATGAAGACTGACTCATGCTGACAAACCACCACCTTGAACTTGCGCTTCCTCGAATGAAATACCTTCACATAAAGCCAAGTGGATTTGGAATGAATTGTTCCTGTGGTTTCAGAAGCTGTCACAGAAGGGCTCAGGTGGGTGTCTTAATACAGCTACCCTCCCCTTCCCAAGGCATTATTCACTCTTAGTAAGTTTTTATTATCCATCCTTTCCCCACCCCAGGCTTCTATCATTTCTGCCTCTACCGCAAATGCATTTATGATTAGACTTAAGCACAGGGAAGGAGTTTCCCCCATATTATTTGTTATGTCTCCTCAGGGACAGTAGTGTCAGTAAGCCAAGCCAAACCTCATCAGACACTCTGCTTTGGTTAAAAAAAAAATTCTCAGAAGATAACCTAGCAACCCCTGTCAAGGACTGGAAACCATCAAGTGAGAACACATATTGGCGAAGGAAGCCACCCTGTGCTCTGAGCTCACCTACCCAGGTCAAAAGTCAACCACCTGGGCTCTGATCCCAGCTGCTGCCTCTTGGACAATCTCATGACATCATCTGTCTACCACCCGCCTGGTACTTTTCATCTCTTCCTCTCTACTGACTACTTACAGTCGGGCTACTAACAATTCCATTGGTTTTCATCTTAAAAACAGAACAAAATAAGCCAAACAATCCCCTCAAAAGACCAGTTACATCAGTACCTCTGGGATGGAGTGCAAGCATCAGTATTTTTTGAAATGCTCTCCAGGAGATTCTCATGTGTACCCCAAGTAGAGAGCTGGCCCTCAAGAAAAGTCTCTGGAAGAAGGCAATTTTCCTTTTTTCACTCACTCCTCTGCACTTCCAGATTGATTGCATTCTGGTTTTGACCACCAAGGCCTGATGTAAGGACACCACCAACTCTTCACCCAGTGGCCACTTTTCTGATCTGTCTTCTTAGGTGCGGTCTGACATCCTTTGCCTCCCCTTGCTTCATTGAAAGCCTCTCCTCTGGGATAATTTCCTGCTTTTCTTCTAGACTTGGACTGCTTCTCTTCATCTTCCACCATGGGCTCCTGGTTTTCCAGTTTGGAGGTGGAGTGAGGACAGGAAGCAGCCTACATAAGAAGACTCTCCCTGGGGCTTTTATATGGCCGACATTCTTATATGGACGGTACTGTTCAAAAGACATTCAGAAACAACAAAAAAGAAATATTAAGAAGACTGAGCTGATTCCAAAAAATGCAGGCAGACACCAGGAAATGGGGTAGAGAAGATGCCAACCAGATGCTGCTCAATGCCAGCTGGGAGAGTTTGAGATCAGACCCCAAACGTGGCTCAGATGAAACACAAAAACCAGATTCCTCCAGAACAAAGCTCCTGGGGACCTGGGGCCAAGCTTTTATTCAGTAAGAGAGATGGCAGGGTGAGGGGGCAGAACACAGTGACATTAGTTTCAGCCTCCTCTGCTGCAAACTCCAGAGATCTCTCTTCCTTGGTCTTGGAGTCCTATTCAGGGAGGGCAAACCCACATCACACCACTTCGACTCCTGGGAAAAGTGCAAAGAATTAAGACCAAAAGGCACATCGGGGAAGGCTCTGAGAGCCGGGCAGCTGCAGCCACAGCCCCTCCTGGTCCCCAGGATCTGAGCTGTTATGGTTCTGTTTTAAAATAAACTAAGATTCAGATGAACAGAAAGTTTGTATTTCACATTAACATTGTGGCTTTTTCTCAGCTGGGTGTTTTTATTTTCTCTGTCACTTTGCATTACAGGACTAACGCGGCTTTCCAAAAGAACAGCTCCATCAGATAAGTAAACAGCCTGAAGTGTGGGGTGTCGATTGCAGCATTTAAGGTTCCCTGACTCAGGGAAGCCTTGGCCATAAAGGTCAATGGCTGCGGGCCCAGAGCATTAGCTTCAGGCTCAGCTCGAAACTGGGCTGGCAAAGAGGCCGTACCGCATCTTCTAGGCTATGCTGCCTTGCATTTTCTCATGGGCCAGCAAAGATGCAGCTGGAAAAATCGCTCAGTGTAACTTGCCCTAGCTCTTCCCAGCACAGCTGGGGGCACTGACTACTGCCCTCAGCTGCCTTAGCCCTCCCCAGTCCTGGGCAATGAAGACCAGTTAAGGAGGATGGTGGCATGTCCCTGCCCATCAGGAAAGTGAGTTCAGAAACGGTCACATTCTGTATATAGCAGTCAGCCCACATGGGGGTGAGAGAGAACAAAACACACACTTACTTGCTGCATTTGGGCCCCTCCATCCCAAGCTCTTACATATTGCTTAAGGCCTGGTGGTCCCTATACTTGTTCTGGATTCTCACCCTTGATGCTGTGGGTAATGTAGCCCAAGAAAGAATCACGGCCTCCCAACCCAGACCCGCCCTCCACAACACCTGTTTGAGCAAACCTACTACATCCACATCCTGACTAGGCCTCCTTGAGTGACCTTGACTTTGATAGAATGAAGAAAACTCTGCCAAGACCAAGTCCCTCTGCCACTATCCCCCAACCTTGCAATAAGACTTCTTACATATCAATCTTGACCCAGATGAAAGTTGACTTAGCTTTACCGTTGGCTTCAGTGATTTAAGTGACTTTCCTCAGGGTGTCTGGCTGGCCCAGTCAGTAGAGCATGCAACTCTTGATCTTGGGTTTATAAGTTCGAGCTCCACGTAGGGTGCAGAGATTACTTAAAAATAAAATCTTAAAAAAAAAAAAGTGACTTTCCTCTTCCTGAAGCAAGCAGCTAGTCCCTCCCAGGACCCAGCTCATACTGTTTCCTCCTCACTCCCTCTTCTCGTTGGGAAATCAACATGCCTTCATCTAGGACCAACCACCATTGAGTAGAAGGAGTTGCTCTGGAAACTCTTAATTTTAGCACACTGATGTCACTTTGGCAAACATGGGTTCTCTCCTGGAATCTTCTAGACTGATCACATGTTATAAAACAGCAAAATTTTTCCTAGGACAAAAAGTCGCATATTTTAATAAATCAAAGGGGAAATCCGAAGCCATTTTTAAAATATAGGCTCTCATGACAGTAAGTAACAGAGAGCACAAGGAAAAATGCTGTGATTTTCCCTCACTCCCAGCAGTTTATTTCTAAATGGGCAGACCTACCAAACTGTCTATAAGAACAAGAATATGGCTCAAAGGTATGTTTTCTGCTTTGATATATTGATAATCTATTGATAACAAAACACTCAAAATGCCTATCAATCCTTCTGCTCATGGAATGGACATATCTAGCTAATCGCTTAATGTCTTATAATTAGAAATTTTGAATTTAGACAGAATAATAAAGTGAACTCCCAAATTCCCATCACCCAGCTTCAACAATTATAGACTTATGGCCAATTGAGATTTATCTATATTACTACCATTGGCTCCTCTCCCAGATTATTTTAAACCATATCCAAGACATATATCACCGCATCAATAAATAGTTTCATATTTATCTATATAAAACTAGAACTTCATTTTTAAACATAATTACATTATCACAACTAAAAATTTAATAATAATTTATTAATTTTATCAAATTCTTAATTAGCATTCAGATTTCCCTTGATCTCCTTATAAATCATGTCTCTGGATTTTCCTATAAAACTCAAGATTGAAATAAGGTACATAACATTGCAACTGTTGACATGTCACTTAATTCCCTAGATTAAATTAGCATTTTTCTCCGTACCCCCCTTTCTTTCTCTCTTTCTCTTTATCCCCTTTTTCTTTCTTTCTCTCTTTTCCTTACAATCCGTTAGCTGAAGAAAAAGGTTCATTTGTCTGAATTTTGTTGTTTGCACCATTGTGGTGTTATTTAGCTTGTTCCTCTTTCCCCTGTATATTCTTAATAGTTAATCATTCTACCCTTAATGGTTATTCATTCCTCCATTCCACTATAATTTCTGAACCTACTTTTATGACTAAGGACCTACTGGGGCTTCCTGGTTCCATTCTAAACCTTAGGCTTCTATCTCCGTAATGATGGAAACCTCAGGTTGTATGATGCACTGAAAGGATACAGGATTTTAATCTATCATCCACCTACTAGATGATCTTGGGCAAATAAGATTCACATTCTTTGGTTATAAATGAGGATACTAGTATCACCTTGAAAAGTTTATTTGAGAATTACAGGTAATTATTATAAACAGGGAGTGCACTGAGTGGCACATCATTTGACTAATCATGTACCCAAGGGGCAATGTTACACGGTGGATGTAGCACCGATTTTGAAGCCAGACAACCTTGAATAAGACCATTTGTAGAGTGGAAACAAAATATCCATTTTGTCTCAAGGATCAAAGAGAAAATATATGTGACATAGACTGCCCGGTGCTTAGAGCATAGTGAGTATGATAGTTGTAGATGATGATACTGGTGTCAGTTTATCAAAAAAAGGCTAGAAGACAGGGGAGATTGAGTTCAATATGGTTATTTTTTCCCCAAAATTCTCTTTGATACATGCTTCTTCCCCATAATTCTCATTTTATCTTAAAACACAAAGCCAAAAATGTGGGTAAATACAAAATGCAATGAGAATACAGAAGAAGGAACAAATAATTTTTCCTGCAAACACCAATGAATATTCCCCAGGAGTCATGACAATTAGACTGGGTCCTAAAGATGACTAGGTATTTGCCAGTGAGAAAAAGGATGTATCAAGAGGAACAGCACTGATAAAGCACAGCACAGGGAAATTGGTTGGGCTTTATCGTATTGGCAGTGGGGAGTGGGATGATGTGGCTTAAGTAGGGGAATCTTTTCTATGATAATCTTTATCATGTTGAGAGGGAGGGAGCAAGGGGGGGAGCTCAGGTGACATTGTAAGAAAGGAAAGTAGGTTAGGAAGACATGTGACATATCAAGTAAGATATGGTAACAGACTAATGTAATGTCAAACCACATCTGTCTGCCATAGCTTTTATCAAACAATTAGATACAATATCTCTGAAGATTGCATTAAGAAGGTAATGTCTTGGGGCCCCTGAATGGCTCAGTCAGTTAAGCTGCTGACTTTTAGTTTCAGCTCAGGTCATGATCTCAGAGTCCTGGAATCGAGCTCCTTGGTGGGCCCCATGCTCAGTGGGGAGTCTGCATGTGGATTCTCTCTCTCCCTCACCCTCTCCCCCTGCTCATTCTCTCTTTCTCTCTATCAAATAAATAAATAAATATTAAAAAAAAAGAAGGTAACATCTTGCCTGTAGTGATCATGGAGTTGGTATATTTGAATCTGAACTAAGGAATAAACAGTTATGTAGAACTCGTGTTCAATAATAAAATGTGGGTGATGGCTTTAAAGAGGATCACAAAGTTCTGAGGGTTATTCCTAGACTTCTCAGGGCAGGCCCACAGAAATCACAACCTCCTTCAAATGCCATCATTGTTTCAGATTCCCTGAGAAGGGAAAGGCAGCACACACACACATACACACACACACACACACACACACACACACACACACACACACACACCCCTCTCCCCTACCCTGTGTCATGATTCAGTCGTACTTATGCTAGTGTTTCCCAAAACGCACTCTATAGAGCTTTATTCTACAGATGCTTCATGGAAAGAAGAAGAGAGAGAGAGAGAAAGGGAGGAAGGAAAGAAGGCTGACTTTCCAAACTAGCTTGGGAAATTCCGGCTGAGACAGAATTTAAAATGTTTCTAATCTCACAAAACAAACTGAGGGTTACTGGGGGATGGGAGGGTAGGGATAGGGTGGATGGGTTATGGACATTGGGGAGGGTTTGTGCTTTGGTGAATGCTGTGAAAGATGTAAGCCTGATGATTCACAGACCTGTACCCCTTGGGCAAATAATNAAAAAAAATGTTTCTTTACTGCAGGACTTCTCAGAGACTTTGTTTAGTGCACTACAAATCTCTAACATGAGCACAGAGTATGCAAGATTTTAACAGAGACCCCCCACTCCTCCCACCATAAGCATCTTGTATGTATATTTTATATGCAATTATAATGTGGAAAGGGATACTAACATCAGTGGTGTTTAACTGCTTCTTAGAGATATCTCAGGACCCGATTTTGATGCCAAAGATACTGAGCTAGCAGAAATATTTCTCCTGCAATTATTGCTGAGTGAATACAGACATTGTGGGAATGGAAGTCCTTTACATCAGTCAGGTTTTTTTCTGTTTATTCAAGACTAGTGTGCATAATTATCAACGAGCTAGACAGACATTTCCAACACACACACAAAGAGAAAGTTGTTTTACAGCCTGTGCCAACTCATCTTCTAAAGCCCATGGGGAGAAAGCTCAAAGTGGACAGGAGTTGGAAAGAGATCCTCATAGATGGAAGAGAAAGAGAAAGTTCCTTGAGTGCTGAAACATCTCTGAGATTCCACTTCTAATGTCACGTGCTCTCAGAAGGCTCAAACTGAAATCCAGGATACGCACAAGAATGAGCTGTTCTGTCAAGGAATGAAGCGTGATTACTTGCCCTCCCAACACACACACACACACACACACACACACACACACACACACACACACCAGCTCTGTCACATCTCTGCCCTATTCATCCATGTGGGCTCAACCACACCAGCCCCTTATCAAACTGGGGACAAAACTGACTCTGTCATGTCCCCCGTGACCACCTTCAAGATGCAGACATGGTCTAAAGTCTGTCTGCAGCCCTGTCACTGAGCTGTACTACCCATGCAATGTCCTCCAACCTGTGCACCTTGAGTCTTGGAGGGAGGTCATAGACTCTGTTGCCGGCCTGAAGCCTAAGTTAGGGAGCTCCACTTGATTCCTGGAGTCCCACTGATGCTCTGCTTCACCTCTATGAAATCCCTTACTTTTATAAATATCTTCTTCTATTGCCTGAAACTGTTTCAATCTGTTCCACTCTCTCTAGAGTAGAACTTTCAGCAGTGATGGGAATGTTTTATTTCTGCACTATTCAATACAATAGCTGCCAGCCAGATCATCTTCCCAGACCAATCACTTGCAAACTGTGTTAGCCTTGTTTGGCACACACTGGCCATGTGGCATTGGACAGTCACTTTACTGAGCCTCAAATCCATCATCTGGGTTAATTATACGTGCTTCATAGGGACACTGTAACATTGTATTAAATGAGAAAACACTTCTAAGTGCCCATAGCAGGGTCTACCCCACAGCAGGTGCTTGGTGAATGTGTATTACCTCTCTCTTCATCCAAAGGTAAGTCCAGTTGTCTAAAATGCTCAGATGGTTCATATTTCTCTGGGTAACCTCAAGACTGCCTTGTTTATCCCTTAAATGCTAAATCCCATAGGGCTTGAAATTGGAAAGCTTTAGATCAGTGGTTGGAAAATAGTTTTTGGCTTTCCTCTTCTGCAACATATCTCAAGCTGGTCTCCTCATTCTAGCACTGGTTTTTGGAAAGCCTATCCTCAATTTCCTTCCTGCATCAATCAAAGAGCAGCCCCTTTCTGGGGGAGGCTGGAAATGAGACCCATTGTTCATTCGCATTGTGCGAACTTTCCTCAATTAAAAAGAAAAAAAATGTCCTTTAAAATGTGTAGGTTGGAGGCTTTGCTTCCTCCTATTTAGAAGAGGCCTGGGGACAGCTGGTAGGGCAGCTGCAGCCCAAGAGGGAGGGAAATTGGTGGAGAGATATATCAGGGTCCACTCCTACCAGAGGACAAAGCTGGTCATGTTCATGTAACCCATAGATCTGTTGGAGTCTTCATAGCCGTAGAGACACAGGCCCAACTTTCTGGACCCCACTTTTCTAGTCTGTGGCCTCCCCAAATTTCTCCAAAGTCCAGGGTATTTAGAAGCCTTATAATCTCATTGTCTCCTATACCTCTGGGGTTCCCGCTTGTCTCATTGTGGGATGAATGCCAAGCTTTCGTCAACTAAAACACTATACATATTAATAAATAAAATATAGAACAGAAATCACACATGCATAGCTGGAGTTTCACCAAGAGATCACGCAATAAGACCTCAAAAATGATAGGCTTTCTTGTCTGCCAGAAGAGAGCCACCCACGTGGAACTCCTCTCTGGTCTTCCCCTCCCAGTGCCTGCTGTCTTCCCTCTTCTTCCCAGCCTTCTCTTCCTCAATTCCCCAAAACACTTCAAAGAACTCATCCTATGCCTTGGTGAACTGTGATGCACCTGCTAACTCCTACTTGTAGATCTGGATCGCTAAGTGAATCAAGACATTCAGCTCACGAAGCAGCTTCTCATTGAACACAAGCATCCTTTCTCAGAAGACAATGGTGAGGTCAATGGTAATGTTTTTTTTCCTGATGCAAATGGAAAATGTCATGAGGAATTAACATAGTTCTTTCTTAGGACACCTAACAATCTTTTAGCTGCTGCCATATGTCCTGAGGGACCGTTAACAAGAGGTGCAAAATTTTGGCCCCAGTTATGTATCTACCCATTATCAAAATCATATCTTATGACATTTCATAATATAATCAGTATTAAATATGAAAATAATATTATTACAAAGGAGAATGAGGTGATCCTTATCTGGAAGAAAATATCTTTTTAGAAATCATTTGAGAACTGAGTTTTACAATTCTATGATTCCATAATAAAATTATCTAACACTTGTAAGCTTTCCAGGAAAAAATAAATCTTAAAAGCCAAGGAATTGAAACAAGTAGCAGAACTTCAAGTTGAATAGTTAGAATCCCAAAAACAGAGAAGAAAGAATTAGGAGGGAATAGGAACAGGATTTGATATTCCAGAAGCAGGTTGTTGGTGGAAGAATAAGCAGGAGGGACTAGTTTAGATACCTACGCTTGAAACTAGGGGATTAGGGACAACTAGAGTTAGAACATCCAGGAGTTATGAGGTCCCTATAGAAGAGGCTGTCAAATGGGACCTTCAAAGATGATTGAGTTAAGATGAGGTCATTAGGTGAGTCCAAATCCAATAGGACTGGTGAAAGGGGGAAGTCTGGACAGAGACATACATGCACACAGGTAGAAGAACATCATGTGAAGGTGAAGGCAAAATTCAGGGTGATGCACTCACAAGCCAAGGAATGCCAGAGATTGCCAACAAACCACCAGACACTAGGAGAGAGGCATGGAGCAGATTCTTCCTCCCAGCCCTCAGAAGGAATCAACTCTGCCCATACCTTGGTCTCAGACTTCTGGCCTCCAGATGTGAGACAAAGCATTTCTGTTGTGTTCTGAGATGCCCAGTCTGGGGTACCTCATTCCAGCAGCGCTAGGAAACAAATGCAATGTCCTTAGAAAATTTCCCAGAAATGCAAAGAGTTGGTCAAAAGGTGTGAATATTTTGAATGGTCTTGATGTATTTTGCCAGGTTGCAAAATTTCCCCAATTTTATGCTGATTTTGAGCTCCATTAACTATGAGAGTATTCGTTTCAAACGTAATCTCCCCAGAATACGATTGTTTTTATAAAGTTTGCTAATGCAGTTGGAAAACTGTATCATAATGATTTTGTATTCAAATGTCTTTGATTACCACTGAGATTAACTACTGTCTAAATTTATTAGCCATTTTTATTTTCTATATTTTGAGCTCTAGGTACTGTCCATGTCTTTTGAAATTATGTTCACATCTAACTTTCAGAATTATGGACCTTTTTCCTTTGCTATTTGTATGAATTCCTTTTATAGAGTAGATAGTAATTCTCTTTCTGCCACACTTAATGCAAATTTGTCTTCATGTGTTATTATTTTTATTTTGTTTCTGATCCTCTGAGTATATATTCTGACAAACCACATTTTTGAGGGATTTTAAACTTAAATATGTCAAGATGCTTATGTTATTTATACTAGGATAGAATTTTGCTACAAAATATAGTTATTTAATTCATCTAGAATATAGTATTTGGAGATAGGGTGTTCAGTGAGCATTTACTTTGTTTTATTAATAAATCATTAATCCAGTAACCCCATACCAACTAATGATTTACCCTTCTCTACATGATGAAACAGTGCATACACAAATAAATATTATATTGAATATTATATAATATATAAATATTACATACCTGTATAAATATAGATATTACATCATATAAATATTATATTATATATAATATACCAATAAATGTATAAATTATATTTTATATAATTTTTGTTATATGATTATTAATATATTAATACTATATTAATATATTATTATATAAAAAACTATGGCCAGGAATTGGATTTAACCAGCAACCTAAATATGTCACTGGGCAAAAAAATTCAAGAAGGGGGATTTGGTCTTAATATCTCTGCCCTTTCTTTGCTTAGTATTGAATGAAGATGAAGCCTCAGACCACCCCCTAAACCCCCGTGTATGCTTTCACCAGCCCACTTTCCCCCCTGCTCTTTCCCCTCTAGTTTCTAGTGATGTATATCTTCTAGATTCATCTGTAAGCTCCATGAGGGTCTTTCTGATTTCTTTCCTGCAGCATCCTTGATGTCTAACATGATGTCTAAATTAGCATAGACTCTCCAAAATAAAATTATTAAGGTAGGGATTGTTCACCCCACTAGGATATAAACTGCTGACTTCACCTAGAATGTTCTTCTCTTTCCCATTCCCTATTTCCTATTTCCCTTCTATTACTTAGCTGATATCAAGCAGTAGTTGGGAACACAGCCTCTAGGCCCAGACTGCCTGGGCTCAAATCTGGGGGCACACTGTGCATCCTTCTTGGACCTCATTCTCTTCTTCTGTGATCCAGGAATAACAATGGTACCTCCCTCAATGGGCTACTGGAGAATGAAATGAGCTATGAGCACAAAATCCTTACAAAAATACCAGACACCTAGCTACAATAGGCATCTCAGGATTGTGATATCGAGCCTCATGTCAGGCTCTGCACTGAGTGTGGAGCCAGCTTAAGATTCTCTCTCTCTCCCTCTGCCTCTCTGCACCCCTCCGCCACCATCTCTCTCAATCTCTTTCCCTCTCAAAAAAAAAAAAAAAAAAAGACAACTCCTTTAAAAGGCCATTTCCACCCTCCCCAACTAGGTAAGGTCACCTATGAACCCTTCTAATTCTCTCTCCTTTGTGTCATGTATTTATCTTAATCATTATTTGCAAATTGCTTCTTTAGGTCTCCTGTTCAACTTTAAGTTCTGGGATGATGGGCTGGTGTGTCTCTTATTTACTGTTGCATCTCCTGCCCTTAGCAGAGTTCCTGGCATGCAGGGGTCCATAATACAATAGATAAATAGAATGAGTTATTGAACACGTGAATAAAGGAATGAGCATCTAATGGTGGAGGAGAGAAGTCTTGCAGATGCCTCTACCAGAGACTGAAAACCCATAGCCTGCCTGCTGTAGAAGCTTCCTGGAGCCCAGCCACGCCCATTCATGTATATAGGATCTGTGGCTGTTTTGCACTAACACGGGAGCCTGGAGTCATTCTAACAGACTGAATGCATGGGCTACAACGCCTGAAATNGAGCCCAGCCACGCCCATTCATGTATATAGGATCTGTGGCTGTTTTGCACTAACACGGGAGCTGGAGTCATTCTAACAGACTGAATGCATGGGCTACAACGCCTGAAATAGGAGCTGTCTGGCCCTTTACAGAAAAATATTTGTTGACCTCTTACCTATACCATTGATTCTCAAACAGAAACATGCATCGGAATCACCTGGAGGACTTATGAAAATACAGGTCATGGACTCTATCCCCAGGGTTTCTGTAGGTCAGGTATGAAGCCCAACAAATGGCATTGTTAACAAATTCTCAGTGTATGCTGCCTCTCCCGTATGGGGACCCACTTTGAGAAGCAGTGGTGTTTGACATTCAGACACAGTCACATGGTTCCGTGTGCATCTCTGGGCATATGTAGAGCTGAAATTCCAGGGCCTGACATCGCCACTTCCTAACCATGGCCCATGATTCCCTTCAGTTTCAATCAAGTAGGACACCCATTGCCATGGCAACCCAGAGGCTAACTTTGTGGCTTCCATCATTTCCAGGATTTTGAGAGGAGGAGCTGACCCCAGAGACTCCACTGAACCACAGCGTGTGACCATGACATGACCTCTGCCCACAAAACCCAGGCTAAGACTTCTGCTGCCCTCATGCTAACAGCAGGCTTGGAAAAGGTAAATGATTGGCTCCTCTCCCTTCTCTGACCCACCACTGCTCACACAAGTAATAATAACTTTGACTGCTTGCATGCTCTGGGCCAGAGCTTTATAGCAACATGCCAGTAATTGTTACCCTTTTACAAGGGAGGAAATTGAGGTAGGTTCAGAGAAGTCAAGCCATTGTTCTCTGGTTGGGCAACTGGGAAGTGGCTTAGCCAGGCTTGCAAGTCACTCCGGTTCCAAAGCCCATGTTAACCATAAAGACACTGCTCTCTATGGACTCTTCACGCTTGCGGGAAGGAGGAAGTCTTCATAGAAGAATGGATCACTGGCAAAGACAGCCATGTGCTTGTTCTTGCCCAAATCTCTGGCACAGCAAGAAGTTATCAGATCAATTAGTAATTGGCACTTATTTAGAGAAACCTAGGAGATCAACCCTGCTCAAACCTCGAACCAACCACGCACAGACCTGACCTTCCCAGCTTCCCTGCAAGAACACAGTGGACAGTGGGATGCACTACCCAAACTGCGTCTCAGTGGAGGCCTTGTGGCTCAGCCACTGGGAAGGCTGTTGCCACACCGTTCACCTGTCAGGCCTTCCGCAGTTGCCTCAACTGCCCCATCGGCCCATCTCACCCAAGCTCACCCTGAATCCCATGACTGGTTGACGCCATCATGTAAAAGCCCAACACTTCACCCCAGCTGGGGACAGTTCTAGCTCCAGATTCAGCCAAGATTGGCTCTGGAGCTGCATCACAGCGGAACTGACCCACTTCCCACCGCTGCGTCCCTCACCTCCTACCCACAGGTTAGGACCCTAAGGGCATTACCAGTAAACACCCCACTTGCTAAACTCTGTCTCAGTCTGCATCCCAGGGAACACAGACAACAACAGAGACACCCCCTGTCAGAAGCTGCTTTAGGCACACCTGTGCCTTCTACCAGTGATAGTCCATGTCCTTCCTACAGACGTCCTTGTGGCCCAATCAGCATATTCAGGAACATCATGAATCCACCAGAACTTTCCACTTGAAACTGCTTCTTTCTCCTCTTTTCAAAATATTCACCCAATCATCATCATTTATGGCCTCCCGTTGCAGCAAAAGGCCCCGAGGAGGGCTAGTTCAAATGGGGCCCTGCCGTAGAATCTCAGTCATAGATCAAGGCAACAACTGTCTGGAGTTTGCAGCCAAATATAGTAAAAAATGTTGCATATATCACCTTTCCACACCAAAATGGTACTGCTCAAGCAAGTCTATTTCTTTTTCCACTCCTTGATTTAGTGGCTTCCTCTGGTTTATGAAATATTTTTTACCCAGGGCCCACTGAAAACATCTTTATAAAATAGAGTTCATCTTTGAACAGGTCACTTTCCTATTGAATTTTTAACAGTTCAAGAAGGAAGAGGGGAGGATTTCTGACCCAGATATTCTTTGAGCAAGTATTTAAGTGAGTTCTTAGATGCCAGGATTTAAGCTCCGTTGACAGCCAATATAATCACCAGCTTGTAAAACAAAATCTTAAGTTCATGCCTGTAGAGAGCACAGTGAACAGGCCCTGCTTAAATCCCTGCAGTGATGTGGCACAAACAATTTCATTCCTGCCCATGGCTGCTGTGCCAGTCTTGCCTTTATACTGTGAGGGACAAAGCTAAGATTTCTAAGTCCCTGCTCTTTCAGCCATACGTGCAATTCAATAAATATTTATTAGGCATCATTTATGTGCATGTAAGTCTAATATGTCTGAAATACCTGTGTTTGTGTGCTACGTTATAGATGTTTTCCCTCTCTCTCTCTCTCTCTCTCTCTCTCTCTCTCTCTCTCTCTCTCTCTCTCTCTGTTTTGTCTGTCACTGTAGCTCCAGGAAAGGGGGAAAAGGATGCCTCCTTGGAAAGAGGAAGAGCAGTCTCCTTTCCAGAACGAAGAGGAAGGGGAAGCCCGCTCATTCTTTCCTTGGAGATTAGAGGTAAAGACAGACGAGAGCTTCTCCTTTGACCCTGGAAGGTTGTGGAAGAGAGAAGGGTAACAGACAGCAGGAGATGGGGTTTTTCCAAGGGAGTAAACAGAGCCCCAGAGAGAAGAGACACTTGTATGAATCTTGCAGCCAAAGTCAGGAAAGATCCCAGAGCTCCTTCCACATGTCTTTCTGTCTGGAAGACATTTTCAAGAGTCCAAACCCTCCACAAAAGGAAGGGACGCCCTGACTGTGGTAGAGATGAGGTAGAGACAGCTGGGAGAAGGAGGATGGATCTGTCCGACGGAAGATTTCCCCAGGAGTGTCGCAGACCTGAGACCAGGACTGAGAGCCCCCCAGCACACAGCAGGACCAGAACGCACTGGTATTCTGCTGGTGCTGACCAAAGACCACGACGGGTCCCAGAGCAGCACCCCTGGGTGTAGGGCAGAGAAAGGCAATCTGAAAGATGCTTACTCTGAGGAGAACGCAGGCAAATGCCAGAAATTATTGATTCAAAGCTGCAGAGCCAAGAGAAGGAAGCTGTACACAAGCAAAAGAGACATGGAGGAGTCCAGAAAGGGGGAGATGGGGTTGAACCAGCCAGTGAACCTGTTGACAGTTTCATCCCTATTTTGTTCCTGAGTTTCGGGGCATGAGTGGCAAGAGATCGGATACAAGGAATTTGCTTAAAAAATAATAATAAAAGGTGTCTGAATCTGTCCAGTTCCCATATTCGAAGAGCAAAAGTTTGGTAGTCAACTTCAATAGTGAAGTAGACCTTCTCCATGTTTCTCTCCAGTTCACAGATGAGGAAACTGATGGTCCCAGAGATAATGTAAATTATCCAGGTCAGCCTGTTAGGGATGGAACCAGAATTCGTGCCCAGACCTGCCTGACTCTGGAGTCTGGCTCACGGTGCTCCCTCTCAGCCTGGAAGGGACAGGACATCAGAGCTGGCTGGAACTTAGAAGCTGAGCAGGTGTAGGGGACCCTGAGTGAGGGGATCAATAGAGAAATAATTTCCCAGTAAGTGACTGGGAGAAGAGGCATCTGGAAGCAAGGACTGGGGGCTGAGGGCGATTTTTGGCCCATAGTCTTGGTCTGGCTTTTGTTTGCAGCCCCGAGTACGGACAGAAGCATCTCTGATTCCGTGCACCCTGGGCATGCCAGCATCCGCTGCCCTGGCTCTGAAAACCATCATCCATTTCCAAACAGCCCCAGCGACTAAAAGGAGGGAAAAATACTTTTCTGACTGGCAGAATTCATCAACATGAATTGGCAGCACCTATCAGCCTGAAACAGCAGTTTGCAATCCGCTGGGTAACAAATCTTTCCGGGGACATTATCTCACAGGAAACAACACAGGATAAATTCTTAACACGATAGGATTCCTCCCTCCTTTACCTCCTCCCCGCTTCAAAAAGATTTAACATCTAATTCAGGTTTGGACGAGCCGCTTCATCTCTGTAGAAACACTGTTGATCTCTGTCGGACCCCAACGGCCTTGGGCAGAACAAACGGAAGGGAAGGCGGAGGCGTGGACGGGCGGCGGTGACAAATAAATACATTACGTCCGCCTCTGACGGAGTGCCGTGACCTCCAGCACAATGCCAAGTGCAGCCGTTTGACAGAAGTCACCCAATTTTCCTGCAAACTCATGATCTGAAGGGGCCACAGCAAGAGAAAGATGCCCAACAAGGCAACCCCATTCTATCAGATCCCGGGGGACGGGGGGACTGGCTGGCTCTTGTCACAGCCTCTCCTTGCCGTGCCCGAATGAGACAAAAGCCCTCCTCAGAGGCAGAGTGCAGAAGGCAGGATACGCCCCCAAACCATCTTCCCAGGGAGGAAACTGAGCTCCAAGGAAGTAGGTAAAGAGGCCAAGAGGGCATAGCTCAGAAGTAGTGGTGAGGAACTGAAAGTAGATTTTGTTTCAAAAAAAAAAAAAATCCCATTAGAGGAACAGGTTGGGACTCGTTCCGTGGTGGTTGGTGTTGCTTTAAAGAAAATACCCATTATTCTTTCCTTAGTGAAGCAGATCCACGATGCCATGTATTGGGTTTGAATCTTTACATGCACATGGAATCTTAGAGCACTGATGGTAGAGGAAAGGGCTGACTATTACTTACTTAAATGAATGAAAGCGTAGGGACTTCCAGAGTAGAGTCATGAAACTGTCTCAGTCTTAGGGTAATAAAGTGCAAGCCCTTAACCAGACGAAGCAAGAATATCCAATTCTTGGTAACATGTAAACTCACGAATTGGTCAAACAAAAGGATGTGCCTGAATTGCACGGAAAAGCCAGCACTTCGGTGGGGTCCCCCGGGAGCTGGGAGTCATCCGAGCTGAGCTCCACCCCGTGTTGCAGAGTGAGAAGCGAGACAGGGAGAGCCGTCCTCTGCCCCAGAGGAGCAGGACAAGCAACGGGTCCCCGACCACCTGCCCAAGACGCGTCCCCCGGCCACTTCACATGGCCTTTGTGAAAAGAAACCATGAAGAAGTTGGGCTGTGGGCTGCTTTAATGAACAAGAGAGGCGCTGACCAGTTTGTGACAAGCACGGAGAGCCAAGAGGGTCTGGAAAAATGTCCAGTAGGAAGTCCTTTGTCCATGGTCTTGACTAAGAATTCACTTAACCAAACAGCACCATGCTTGGCACGCGGGAAATGACCCATAAATACTCGGGGAGCAGATAAACCACCCGTCACGGGGACAAATGGACAGTGTGTGGCATACCTCAGCAGACCTCATTCCAGGTGCTTCTCTGACACTGAATCTGATTGATCCCCGACAAGTGTCTCCCATTGCTTATTTCCTACTTCTTTCTGCCCCCTCTGTGTCTCCACTGGAATATTGCTCTAGAAGACAAGAACCCTATCGCCTGTTCGCCAGCCCACCATAAGCACCAGCAGTCCATGGAAGCTAAATGAGTGAGGGATTCTCCTTTGCTGGGACTCTTCACACATATTCACTGTCTCTCCCACTTTGGGTGATAAGAGCGATGCATAAACTCGTACAACGTTAGCATCAGAAGAGTGGCACCTCTCATCTCAGAGGTGAGACAGATGAAGTTCCTGGAAAGGGGATTTCTTTTCAAGGTCATTTCTCTTGTCCCTAGCGAACTTAGACTAGTTCAACACTCACTGCATGACACCCTCTATGTTTATGTATCCGTATGTGCATTACACTTGTCTGTCTGCTTGTGTATACACAGTGAGTAAACGTGTGTGTGTCCGTTGGAAACGGAAGCCATTGGCTTTGTCACAGACGCTTTCAGGATGGAGGCTTCTAGAAAGAAGTCATTGCAGGGGGGGCTGCCATGATCTCCCTCTTGGGACCCTGCTGCAGGGAGCGGGGTGATTGAGAGCCTCCAGCCGCCGCACCTTGGAGCTCCTCCTGTCCGTCATGTCAGGCCCAGCTCCTGCACTGCTCTCAGCTGATGACTGAAGCCCGAGCGGCAGGGAGGGTTGAATAGGGCCTTCTGGATGCTTCTAAGAGACAGTTTTGGCGCTGAAACTCCCCACTGATGGGTCTGGCCGGAACTCTGTCAGAAGCTCGCTATAGTCTGAGGCTCCTCCTGCCCCAGCCTCCCCCACCTCTGTCCTTCCTTAGGGTCAGACCCATATGTGGACTGAAGACTCTCTCTGCTGAACTTTACTTCCTGTCCTTTTATCCTGCACAGACGCTTCCCCCCAGTAATTCTCCCCTCCTTCCTCCTATCCTCACTTCCTTAGACCGTGGGGGAGGGGGGCACCCAAGATCTCTCCCCACACTCACCATGCCAGCATCCCAGTAGGCTCCCTGGGGTGTGCAGCCCTGGGGAGGGGTGTCAGGAACTGGTGTGCCCCAGGACCTCAGCCCCCATCTCCATGTCCTGCCACATGACATGCTTCCTGGAACTTTGAGGGGACTAAGAGGAACATGTTCTAGAAGCTGGTGGGATGACCGGATGGGGTTTCTCACACACGGAGGCAGAGGAGGCCTGGAAGTCCCTTCTCCACGGAGCTAAGAGGAGCACACCTTGGCCTTCCTGCCCCCCGGGGCCACTGGCATCTGAGGCCACAGCCCCAGGGGTCTCTGGTTAAGCTCATGTCTTCGTGTGCAAGGAGGAGGGAGGGACAGAACACTTACTATGTGCCAAGCACTGATCCCTTGAGGACCTTACAGGCAAGTGGAGAAGGAAGAGCAGGCTGGCACTTAAGTGTATGGGGACAGCAGTTCTGGAAAGAGCTAAACCAGACCCAGGCACTTAGGAAAACAGCCCATTGCTGAGCAGCTACGATGAGCTGGGCACGGAGAGCTGCCCCTGTGTTCTCCCCATTCATTACTGCATCCACGATATGAAGGGAAGCCTGTTATCAGCTCCACCTGGTGACTAAAGATATTCTCCTTACAGAAGCTCAAGTCTTTGGCCAGGGACATCCCACAAGGAGCTCTGCACGTCTGACCCGGATGTTCGCACAGTGAACCACTGCATGAAATGGACGTGTTCCTGAGACAGGCCGAGGACAGGTTCACGGGGGGTAAGCAGAGCGAGGGACAGAAGCTGGGGGCGGTGGACCTTGTGTGGCTCCCTCAAGAGACAGGGAGTGCAGAAAGCAAGGGGGAGAGCCACAGGCCCGGAGAAGAGGGGCCCTTCCTTGGCAAGGCTAAGGTGATGCGGTTCCTGACCCAGACCTGCGAGGCAAATGTGGAAAAATCCAGAACCAGATCCCCAGATGACACGGCAACGGCATTATGAAGATGGAGACTCTGAGACCAGAGTGGGGAGGGAACAGCTCCCCAAGGACACTCTGAGCAGTGGCTGAGCTCAGGACAGAAGCTGAAGGGCTGACCCACTCACTGCCTTCATCCTCCAGGGCAAGACTTTGCGGGGAGCCTGACCACAGAAATACCTTCCTTCCTCCCTCCCCTCTCCTCCCCTCTTTCTTTCCCTTCCCTCTCTCCTCCCCTCCCCTCCCTTCTTCCCTCCCTCCCTTCCTTCCTTCCTTCTTTCCTTCCTTCCTTCGTGCCTTCCCTCTTTCCTTCCTTCGTGCCTTCCCTCTTTCCTTCCTTCCTCCCCTTCCCCTGAGGCCAATTCAGATGGCCCCGGGGAGATTTAGACTCTGCCTGGCTCTTCCCTTTGCTCCCTGGGGCTTGTCACCAAAGGGCCTTCCTGACTTCCCGCTGCTTGCAGACCTCGAGGGTCCTCCTGTGCTGCCTCCTGGCAGGAGCCAACCCCAGCAGGGGAACTCGCACCCCATTGTCACTCCTGACTGCAGACACCCAATCCTGGCTTTGATGTGTTCAGAACAGAGCAATGCTTCCCAGTGATTGTCATAGCAGAGCTGATGGCCAAATGCCTTGCTGAACTGTGCTGCCCAATACTGATGCCCCCGTTACCCAGCTGTATGCACACGAGCACACACAGGCACATGTGCTGGCACACACAGGCACACACGGGCACATGCACACATGTGCACACGTGTGGGCACACATGCACGTGTACCGGCGCACGCGGGGACACGTGTGAACACACATGCACACATGCGGGCACACAGGCACACGCACACCCAGGCACACGTGCAGGCACACACAGGCATGCACACACAGGCACACGAGCAGGGGGACACATGCACACATGTGGGCACACACAGGCACACACGCGGGCACACATAGGCACACATGCACACATGCAGGCACATGCACAGGCACACACAGGCACACACGTGCACACGTGCGGGCACACAAGGTTCACGTGCAGGCACACACATGCCCTCCAGCGCCCAGGCGGTTCAGCCTGCCGTGCTCCCAGCTGAATGGTAACGACATCTCCTGACTCACCGTGAACGCCGGCTCCACGACTCCCTCCAAGGCTGAGGAGCCCCGCGCTGTGAACAACGGTACCAGTAGGCGCTAGTGCCTGGTCCGGTGCGGAGTTTCCTGCGTACGTGGTCTCTCTTCATCTGCGTAAAAGAACCAAGGGGGCTGATGTCATTGCTCCACTTTTATGGGTAAACAAACTGAGGCCCAGAGAGGTTAAGTAACTGGCTCAAGGCCACGGAGCTAGGAAGTTGCAGAGCCAAGTTTGGCTTCTGGACCCCAGGGTGATGCAGCTGGAAACCTAGGATGTCCCACAGCGATGACCGGTTCTGACCAAACTGGAGGGGTAGGAGAGTCTGGTGACCGTGGTTTCTTTCTAGAAGACTGTCTTTCCGAAAAGATCAGTGGGTGAAACAGGTGGGCCCCCCCAAGCTGGCACTCTAAGGAGCACGGAGGGCGAACAGCATGCCCTCTGGGCTGCGGGTGTGCAAGGGAAGGAAGCCTGGACCGCCTTGGGCTTCGGGGAAGGATTCGCAGCGGAGTGACCCCTGGCCTGAATCTTGGAAAGTAAGCATGTGATGGGAAAAACTATAAAATGACGGCACACTGCAGACAGAGGAAAAAAGTCCTCAGCGGAGGCTAAGAGGGAGACAGGGGCTGATGTATTAGGGAAACAGTATCAAGTGAGTACAGCTGGAAGCAGGACAAAGCAGTAGGATGAGTTCGGGAGCGGGGGTCTGCGGGCCGTGGTAGGAAATAGCAATGTCAGTCTGCAGGCAGGCACCGGGGGCCTGTGGCCAGACTCAGCAGGAGAGTTATCTGCTCAGACGGTCGCTTCCAACAGCTCCCTGGGGCAGACGTCCTGCCTCCCGGGGAGGCCGGAGATGCAGCCAATGCAACAGTCGTGGTGGATGAAGCCAAAGCCCGAGGAAGGGCCGCAGAATCAGGGACGGGGAAAGGAAACTCCCCAGCTTCTCGAAAATTTGTTGTCAGTTGGGAAGTACATTCAGCTTGACCATATAGATAGTGTCCAGTAGAGCATCCAAAACCCAAATTTTCCCCAAACCAGGCTGCTTCGGTTCTGGGACAGCCATCACAGCGGACGTGTATTCAGTGCTTATGACTACATTAGGGTCAAATGCCCACAGCAGCCCAGGGATGACTATCCTTACCCCCATTTTACAGATGAGCAAACCGAGACTTAAAAATGCGAAGGGACTTCCCCAGAGTCCTGTAACTGCTGAGTCACAGAGCAGTTTCAAGGCGAGGTAGCCTGACTCCAGAACCCAGAGACCTCGTCTCTCTATCTTCTCAGAGACAGAAATGGGAGGCAAAGGGAGTGGGGGCATCCGCATCCCCCTGCTGAAGGGAAGACCGGCCTCACAAGAGTCACCTTCTGGCGGTTGACCCAGGGTTCCTCAGTCTCAGCCCTGCTGACATTTGGTGGGGAGGCTGGCCTGTGCGCTCCTGGCCTCTACCCACCCCGGCCAGCCAGTAGCAAACCCCACTCCCAACCCGCCGCCACCAACGCTAGAGACAACGAAAGTCATCTCCAAATTTTTCCAAATGTCCTCTGGGGCAGCATAGGGAAGCAAGATCAGCCCCATTTGGGAAGCGTTGATTTCATCTCATCTCTGAGTGCCCTGGCAAGAGAGAGCCGCCTTGGAAATCCATTACAATCCGAGGCTGGTGAGGAGTCCCCAGAGGTACCCGACAACTTGTCCTCTGACCAAGAGAGCTCTCTGCTCTGCAGATTATTAAGGGAGATTTTTCTGGATGCTGAGTCCGGCTCCAGCGAGGCCACCCCAGCCCTCTACCCTAGCTAGCAGAGAGGACCGGACTTGGAAGCAGGCAGGGAACCTCTTCTCGGGAGAAATACATTCTGGGACATATTTATATGAATTAAAGGGTCAGAGTTTAAGTGGGCAATTCTGAGTTAGTCACCTGAGAGCCCAAATTAGCTTTGCTTCTCTGTGTATTAACTCCCCTTGGGGGGACTGTTTAATGATTTAATGATGTTTAACTCTAAAGTTCTTCAAAGCGGAGGAACGCGCGCACCTCTAAGGCAATCACTACCTCCCCGGAGCTGGTGGTCTGTGTGCAGCACCGCCCTGAGACCCTACTCCCTGCTGAGGGCCTCGCCTTCGGGGCCACCACGGGCAGAGTCCGGGCAAGCCCGTGGCTGTGGGTTAGGTCCCAGAGAGGAGGTCTGTAATTTAGAAGAAAAGCTTACCAGAAGAGACGGAGGAGAGAGGACTTAATGAGATTCCACTGCTCCATTTCTCTGTTCTTAGAAGGACTCTCATTTTATATTTGATCATTCTGTAATAAGGATTCATCTTCAGTGTAACATTTACATTTAAAGTGGCAGTATGTCTTTGGCCTCTAAACACCTGCTGTTCAATCGATGCTGGGCGCAGCAAGTCTCAGCAGCTTAGACTTGAAACATAATACAAACCACAGAGATGCTCTTTCCATTTACAGAGATAAATTATTTTTTACATGTAAGTGCACTTAAACATGCAATAAGTCATGGTGGTATATGTCAATTTATCTCCATTTTACAGATGAGAAAAATTGAAGCTCAAGGCACTTAAATTATACTCCCAAGGTCACACAGTAGGTTAAAAAAAAAAAAAGACTGTAGCCCCAGACCATCTGGGGTCACCTCCTCCCATGATGTGGGATCTGTCTTTATTCCCTGATGCTCCAAACCTCAGCGAGTTCCAGTTCCAGTCCCTCCACCTGCCAAAATTGGACTTTGTCTTCACAGAGGCCAAATTCATTCCTACAAATACCCAGCCTCCTGGATCCTCAGCCTCTTCTTATCTAAGTTTATTGTTCAAATGTAGATCAAGTCCCCTGACAAGTTTGCCTAAAAGGCAAAATATCCTGGCACGGTGCCTAGCATCTAGTAAAAACAGCAACTTCTTATAACCCTTAATACGTGCCTGTTTTAAGTATTTTACATTAATTCGTTTTATTCTCCAAACTCTGATGCAGGTATGTTTTTATGCCCATTTGACAGATGAGGAACTGAAGCATAGTGAGGCTGAATTGCTTGTCCAAGGTCATGTGGCTGACCAGTGGCAGAGCTGTGATTGGAGCCCAGAGCACCTGGTCCCAACAGCCGCGCCCTTACAACTCTGCAACTATACTCAGTAAGTGATTGTGGTCTCTCTCCTGTCCCCTTCTCTTCGCCAGCCTCCTCCAGAACAGAACTGTCCCTAACAGTCATTTGACAGCTACTGTAGAATGTCTGATGTTACAGTTTTATGTGTTTGTCTCATTTACCCAACTCCCCACAAATACTTACATTCTCTTACAGCAGCATGAGGACGTTTCATGAGTCATGCCCGGGTTGGGCAGGAAGGTGCGACATGTCAAAGTAGTCAGGCGGGACTTCCAGGGGTCTCAGCAAGCCCCGGGCACACAGTGACTCTGCTGCAGTCACGGGGAGCTGTCTATCCAAGGTGAATGTTGGGAAGGGAGCAGCTATGGGACAAAGCTACTGAAGTATAAAATACACAGAGTACAGGCAAGGGTATTGGAAGATTGGTCTTTACTTACAGGGCAACCCGCCTGCATCCAGGTTGCAAAGATTTGCCCCAGAGAAGAACCATAGACATCATCTCTGGATGGAAATAGTCTCTGGATGCTTTTACAGTATAGCATATAATTCAAACATTGGCTCTCATTTCTCATGCTATGTCGCCACTGTTAGCAGGACTCACAGGCAAGACTTGGGGGGAACTTCTACTACATGCAGTTATAGAATAGCTAATACTTACTGAGTTTTTACTCTGTCCCAGGAACTGCTCCATGCAGTTGGTACACATTCACTCCTTTAACCACCCCGTCGACTTCGTGATGGAGGGGGCGGTGAAGGGCATTGCTCTTGGACCCCTACAGGAAAGGACCAACTCCTGGACCCTGCACTTTGGACACTGCATTCCACAAACATGCACACGAAAGGAGTTTTATTACAATCTCATGGACTCCTTGGTGAAATGGCTGATTCTAAGACAGGGGCTGAAAGCATACAAGATGAGTCTGTAGCTTCCTAGAGTGCCAGAAAGTAAGGATGTGCTCATAAATGTTAAAAGAAAAAAAGAAAGATCGAAGTACATCTAAGGGACACAGAAGTCAACAGAAAGGAAAAACTGGAACAATTCAAGCAAAACATTTTTTTTCTTTTATTATTATTATTATTATTATTATTATTATTATTATTATTATTATTTGCCCCAGGGGTACAGGTCTGTGAATCATCAGGCTTACACCTTTCCCAGCACTCAGCATAGCACAAACCCTCCCCAATGTCCATAACCCATCCACCCTATCCCTACCCTCCCACCCCCCAGTAACCCTCAGTTTGTTTTGTGAGATTAGGAGTCTCTTATGGTTTGTCCCCTTCCTGATCCCATCTTGTTTCATTATTTTTCCCTCCCTATTCCCCACGACCCCC
>LNAC01000052.1:1052671-1068243 GCA_002007465.1 Ailurus styani
CCCCACCCTGCCCCTCAAGTTCCTCATATCAAAGAGATCATATGATAATTGTCTTTCTCTGATTGACTTATTTCACTCAGCATAATACCCTCTAGTTCCATCCACGTCATTGCCAACGGCAAGATTTCGTTTCTTTTGATAGCTGCATAGTATTCCATCGTATATATATACCACATCTTCTTTATCCATTCATCTGTTGATGGACATCTAGGTTCTTTCCGTAGTTTGGCTATTGTGGACATTGCTGCTATAAACATTCGGGTGCATGTGCCCCTGAGGATCACTACCTTTGTATCTTTAGGGTAAATACCCAGTAGTGCGATTGCTGGGTCGTAAAGCCTGTCCCTCCTATCCTGGGTCTCCACCTCCTCCAGGAAGCCTTCCAGGTTACACCGGTCATGGTCAAATTTCCCCTCCACTGAAAGCCAGGTGACCAAGGTCAGCGTCGACCACGAGAAGTCCCATTGGCAGTCTGCACTGCACATCACCTCTGTGGTCTTCTTCCCAAAACCTATCAGCCCAGTAAAGCAAAAGAAAAACACCAGACAAGTCCCGATTTCATTCCAAAATTCAAATCTCAAATTTCTCGAGGCCATCCAAAGCAGGGAAAGTCTAAGAAGCTGTCACAAGAGGACCCAAGGGAGACAAGACTACTAAAGATATATGTGATATTCTGGTTGGGAAACTGCAATAGAAATAGGGTATTAGGGGGAAATGGAGAACGTTTCAACAAAGTATGGACCTTAGCTAATAACAGTGTATCAATATTGCTTTATCACTTGTAACAAAGATACCATGTTAGTGTAAGATGTTAAAAATCCGGCAATCTGGATGTCTAGATGTTCTGTATTATCTTCACAATCTTTCTACAAATCTAAAACCATTCTAAAACAAAAATTTATTTTAAAAAATGTTTTGAAATACCTCACAGTGCCTCTGTGACGTGGGAACCAGCGCCCTATATAGCCACTGTGATGATTAACACTATTAAGATCCTAGGGAAATTCTTGTCACTGCTCTTGCCCAGTGGATGACCTTGAAACCCAAAGAGACTGTTTGAATGTCATGAGGTCTGTTGTCTTCAGAGATGGACACTGCTCTGGAGTTGGGGAGGATTAGAGAGAAGAGAAAAGATACATTAATTAGCTTGTCATATCTTTGGGCAGGAATGCGATAGATTCTTCTTATAACAAAGTATGATTTTTTTTTGGTGGTGACAAGCATCCATTTTCTTTCTTCTTTTCGTGTTCCAATTTAGAGTTCTCTAGTTATTCACAAATCAGTGCAGTATTCAAAACAGTGCACATAACAGCTACAGAATATTTTGCAATGTTAAGCAATTCATATTTCTCTGAAATTTGAATATATGTAAGTCTAGACATATCATGCATGAAGCATGATACCACTTTGTTACACAGACAACTAGATGAATATTAAATCCCAGAGTGGTGATTTTTAAAATTTTTTTCTGCAAAATTTTGATTAAATTCTCAATAAATTAAAAATGCAGGTTTATTCAAGTGTTATTTTTTTTTTAAAGATTTTATTTATTTATTTCACAGAGGGAGAGAGATCACAAGGAGGCAGAGAGGCAGGCAGAGAGAGAGAGGGGGAAGCAGGCTCCCCGCTGAGCAGGGAGCCCGATGCGGGCCTCGATCCCAGGACCCTGAGATCATGACCTGAGCTGAAAGCAGAGGCATTAACCCACTGAGCCACCCAGGCGCCCTATTCAAGTGTTATTAAATTACTGATACTTATTTTAATTTTTGTTTGCCCTTTGCTTTTTTAAATGAACTTTTTATTTTGCCTTTTGCTTTCATTATTTTTTATTGTTTTAATTCAATTAACCAACATATAGTACATACTTAGTTTCAGAGGCAGTGTTCAATAATTTATCAGTTGTGTATAATACCCATTGCTTTTAATAAGTACTTTTCAATATTTGAGAATACTAACATTTTTTAAAACATTACAATGTTATATTTTACATTTACTTTTTTATTCTTTATATTGATACTTACGTTTTCAACATTGACTTCAGTTTGCATTTTTGGTGGATATAAGATGAATATATGAAAATATACACATTTTGAATATCTTTTATGTTATAATGTTTAGGTCATTATTGCCAATAGAACAAAAATTATATGCTATCTGATCATAACAACATCATTAGTGACTTTGTTGAGAAATTGAAAGAACAAATACCTTCTACAGAATAAATATTAAATAATTCGTGGATCACATATGCCTTGATTATCATCCAACATCTCTGTTCCACTAACAACACACCCAGACCCATGTGATAACATTTAAATTCAACTATCTTTTATATTTTTATGTCTTTTAGTCATATACCTACGATAGCTTACACATTTTCATTTTGAAGATGCATTTGTCAAAGCAGGAGGATAGAAAATATTTGCATTAAGAGTTCACTAGCTTGGCGTACAGTTTTTAAGTACTTAGTATTGGTGCGACAGTCTCTGTTTGTGCCCACACCCTGGCCCAGCAAACATCGATGGTCTAGACTGTAAACCTATTTTACAGACCAGAACACTGAGGCACAGAGCAGTCATGGGGCTTACCTGATATCACACAACTGAGAACCCTGGCAGAGCTGAGTCCAAACAAGGCAGAGGCAGGCTCTTGACCATGGAGAGACTGCCTCTCCTTAGTCTTTGAAGGTGCTTCCTGTTTGGGGGCAGTGCGCATGCTCCCTGCTCCTGTTAAAACATCTGTCCCCTTGAGAAGGTTCTCAGGGCACTATTGTTCATAGGAAATCCAGATCCAGGGGGAAATTCCCAGAGAAAATATCCTGGGGCTGGAGCAGATGGTGGGGAACCTCCCTGTCACCCCCAAACCCCAGCCTCTCTCTTACATTAATATACATAAGAACCCTGTCTCAAATAGCACTAGAGAAACCTAAAACAACACATAAAAGCCTGAAGTGAGAAAAAAATTCTCTCTCCTCAGAAGGCTAAAACATGCACATTCTCTCCTTCCCCTCCCCATAGGGGGACCTTCTACCACCTCCATTCTTCCAGACCCTTCTCTTGCCGTCCACCTGAAAGCAGGAAGCAGGAGGAAGCCTGTCTCCATCCCCACCCCTCCGCCCCCAGTTTCCTTTCTTGACAGCCCAGGCAGTAGCAACTGCTGTCAGGCTGTAATTTAAAGCAAACCAGTGCAAACTTGAACCAACTTTATGTGGCTGATTGATGGGTCGAGGGGGCTTTTCTTTCCCACTTGCATTAGATTTCTTGCAAGTAGGTATTATGATCCTAACACATCTAATATTATTCCTAAATCCACTCAACAGCAATGTTTGGCATCTAGCTTTATAATAAAAGGTATCAATTAGCTGCTGTCGATGTTTTCAGAGGCAATATCTAATTACAGTCACTTGCTATAGGCTATCTTGTTAAAAAATTTGAGCAGAATGAGTAAGTATTCCTGACAAGTTCAATGCATTATTAAAGGTGTAATTACTCAGTTATTGCTCATGTAATCCTGAGTTAATTATGTGACTTCAAAATTCATCACTTTTATGTTTATTGAACTTTGATAAGTTCACCCATATCTGATTTATCCCAATGATCCATTCCCTTGCTTATTTCAAACTGAGTCTCCTAGACCAGTTGGTTAGAAAGTGAATAGACTTTGGATTACTTCAGACCCAGAACTGTCAGCAATGGTTATCTTGCAGGGGTAAGAAGGTGTCCAAAATGGCCATTTGTAAGGGAACCCAGTATGGAGGAAAAGTAGAGGAGACCTAAGAATATTTTCAGGTAGTCACAAGGTCAGTCCTGAGTCATTTCCAGAACGTGGGCACACATGCCCTTTACCACTTATTTCTGCTCCACAGACATTTGTGGACTAGCCAAGCTGGGAGCAACCTGTGGCCGTGGTCAGGGCTTTGCTCCTGGTGACTAAAATTCAAGAACCCCAATGTTGAAATACTGTTATGCGGAGACCCCAATTCTGATTCACCCAAACCTTGAGGAAGGTGGCTCCAAGCCACTTGCCGATCAATGCCACAGGAGGAGCACGGTACAGAAGCAGAGGAAACGTGATGAGCTCAGGTCTAGTCATGTGCTGCATTCCCGCTGGCCTGCTTTTGGGTGCAGCCTAAGAATGTTCTGTGGGTCTTCCTCTCCCTTTGATCATCATCACACTCTGGGAAGCACTTCATCTGATGGTCCCTTCCGTCCTCGGGAGCAGAATCCCGTACCTTAGCCTGTCTGAGCCCGAGTCTGCACATCTGAAAATGGGTTTTGAGCAGCCAGGCCTCGCCTGCTTCTCAGAGTTCTTGGGAAGCAGAGGTCTTCACAAATGTGAAGACAAATGTGGCTGATAAATGAGGAAAATCTTTTCCATACTCTGGGTGGCCCAAGGCACTCGGTGCTCCTTCATAACCCTTCCCCTGCCATGACAACCACATTTGATATCCCTTGGGTGAATCTAAAGTTCCTTTAACACTTCTGCTTGATATTTAGCTTGGCCCCCTTTTATTCCCCAATGTGTGACTCACAATGTAAACTGATGTCTTTCTTGGATGAACATTCTACAAGCAATGCCTGTCCCTTCAAACAGGCCTTGTGGAGACAACTTTTCCAAGCAAATAGTAGGACATGATAATTATCCTTGAATAGAGTCTTGGTCTAATGGGTCGAATGCATAAACACAAGTTCACAGTATATTATGCTGAAGAACATCAAAATGGTGTTCCAGGGACAGAGAGGTCAGATTCACAACTTCTGAGTCTGGAAGGATGAATGGGTATTTCCCAAAGACAATGGGAGAAAAGGCCTCCATGCAGGATAGGGTTGGTAGAGGTGAGCAGATGGGAGAAGGTGTGGTGTTCACGCAGGACTGGAATATCACTGTGTCTGCATCATGGAGAAGTCTTGCAGGAGAGAGAAGGGAAAGACATAAAGCAGAGAGGAAGGTTGGAGTCAGATTGTGAAGGACACTGCATTCCCTTCCATGACAACTCCATCTTGGCTGACAGAAAACATGGTAACTAAAGTTCAGTCAATGCTAGCATGTCCTGATTTCTCCAGGTGCTACATTATGAAGTTCTCAAGGTATATCCTATTAAGATATCCCTATTGAATTGAGATTTGATGTTCAATCACTGTATAAAGATAGATGATGATAGAGAAATTTGTTTTGTTTGGGGGAAAATAATGGCAGGTTTAGGACCTCAAAAATGTTAACATTCCTTGAGCCCAGTCTTCCTAAACCAATCTTAAACATTTCTAAGCAGCCTGGGAATAGCTTCTTCATTACTTACACCATCACCCATCTCCCTTTGAGGAGCACCTTGGTTCTGCCCATGTCAGCAACTCTGAGCAAGACCATCCCCTTCACAGGTTTGAAGACAGGTCCTCCTGCTCCTCTGAACCTCCCCTTCTTAAAACGGAACACCCTCAATTTCTCCAGTTGCTTCTCAGATACTGTGGTTCCTGGGATGAGCCATGATTCTGCTCATCACTTCTGGGGTGTGAGGGACCCAGTGTGGTGCCCACCCTGCTGGCACCCCAGGTTTGTCCCAGTAGGTGCTGGTGACCACAGCTTGGCCCTTCCTAGGAGTCTCTGTAGCAGATGCTGAAGAGAAATAAATAGTCCTAGAGAGAAGTTTACATTAAATTGTCTGCAAGAAGAGAGAGACCAGCTGGTCGATCTCCCTTATTTATCCCATTTCTGAGCATTATTTCTCATCATCCTCTAATGGAGCAACTCTTGCCCACGTCCCAAGAGGATTCGTCACCCAAGATACTGCCATTGTGAGCACCCTCAGACCCTCAGAAATCAGCACACGTGGTGTTGCTGATCCTGGATGCTAGGGACATCTTATCTACCAATGGAAACCAGGGCAGGCAAAACTGTGGTCATTACCCAGGTGGTGAGGCAACCGAGATGATAAATCCCACTTTGTTCCTGTTCAGAGGAAGAATCTTCAATTAAGTAAAAATTGATTTTCTAATGATTTTTTTTTCTCCTGCTGGCCATTGGCGGAGTGCTTGAACCCGCTCCAGCCCTGCCTTGTAGCAGAATTAAGTTGTTTGCTGCTGCTGACAAAAGAGTTGGCTCCAAGTGTGGGAAACAACTTCATCCTTTTATTTGGGGGGAGGGGGGGAACAGAGGACAATGCCCATCATGGAAGGGGAAAAACCTCAACTGACACCAGCCAAAATGGCGGGTCCTTGGGTTGGAAATGCAGAGCTCCAGGAGGAGCTAAGGGTCCTCTGTTAGATTCTGGTGGCAGCAGCACCCGGAGCGTCTGAGCTGCCACATGCTTTCAGGTACAACCAAGACAAGCATGATGTGGAGGTGGCATGTGGCAACACAGGGAGAATCAAAAGGAACACCTTAAACTCTGAGGCATTAAGCCCACCCTGCTTGCTGAAGGAAAGTGTCCTTTGTTTTCAGGCACCCACCAGATCTGGATTTTGATGTTCATGCTTGCAAGTGGGTAGAGAGGAGACCCAAGAGGGAAGTTATTAGGAAACATGAGCTAGATCCACATGAGAAGGGGCAGAGCAGATCACAGAGGGCAGGTGTGGTCTGGCTGTGGAAAGGTCTTGCCAAGCGGGCAGGTGGCGTAGGGGTGAGGCTAGCAGAGCACCCTTAGCAAAGGTGTACCTGTGCTGACAGGTGGAAGTCTTGGGCCTTCCAAGACTTACCAAATAGGTAGAGTACTAACAAGCACTGCTACTGTGAGCTAAGTTGAAAATAGAAGACAAGCCAGCTAGCAGGAGCTAAGGGAATCGGGAACATTTTGGCACATGGAGTCCAAGGTGCTATAGTATAAAATGCTAAGTAGATGGCTCCGGAAGTGACTTGTGAACAAAACAAGCATGTTGAGGATTCAGTGTTAGTATTTGGGTGTGTCCCTTAGTGGGGTGTGTGTATAAAATATCACCTAAGCCAATACGCAGCCAGACCAAATATGACCTGTGAGGAAACCATAATTAGGCTCCTCTGCAGATGGAACTGGTAGCAGGGAATAGAAAGTCCCTGCTTCCAGCAGGTCAGCCCTGAAGGACTGCCACTCACTGGGATGTGGGCTCTAGCCTCCTTTGTGAAATCCAGAGCCCCTGATCTTCACTTCAAAAGGAGACACTTCCCTTTGCGTCCATGTTTCCCTTTTAAGACACACTGCATTTCCTTGAAGTTTTTACCTTGGCCATTAATTAAGACTCAGCATCCTAGACATGGACTAGAGGGACCTTATCAGCACTTAGTTACCCAGATAAATGTGTTCTTCTGAGATACCAACTCGATTTGCTTGCAGAGCAGGCAGCCCCACAGCCCACAGTAGGCACCCCCAGTGGGGGAAAGGCTGGCTGTGGCTGGATTTGGGTAAGCAGAGGACCCTGAAATAAATAGAGGCTCTCGTGCTCACTGCCTTTCCCATGGGATTCTGAAAATGTTACTTCCTATGTCCCACCTTGGAGTTAAAAGACACAGATAGGAGACAGAAAGTGGTGTCCAGTCCTTAGCATTTCCTGAGTACCTACTACATAACAGCTCCAGCCACAGCTAGGTCATGACTACGTCCTGTCATTCAGGAGTCTGAACTTGACCCTCTGAGGTGGGATGCCACTCCAAATTAATGGAACGGCCTCCGAGGTGTATGACAAAAAAAAAAAAAAAAAAAAAAAAAAGACGTGTCCTTACTTGGTCCCTCCATGGAATCCTCTTAAATCTTCTTCTGATATTTTCTACTTCACCTCCTCAAACTTCAGTTTCAACCACACCCATTCCTCTTGGCCTCCACCTTGTGATAGATGGTTAAAATAATGGTCCCAACTAATGACGCTTCTCTCTACTCAGGCTCCTTGCATTTGGATTTGTAACTCCTCCCACTGAGAGGTGGAGCCCATTTCTCTACCACCATGGACCTGGGCTGGCCTTGGGATTTGATTTGACCTTTAGAATGTGGCAGAAGTGACATTATGTGCATTCCACAAGGAGAATTATTAAGGCCAAAGGTAAAATAATTGGCCTTCAGCCTTAATAATTCTTGAAGCTTCCACTCTTACCTTCTGGGAACCATTAGTGCACCATGCTCTAAAGAAGCGTGGGCTGAAAGACAACACAGAAAGAGACCCAGCCTTCAGAGCTGTCCCAGCTGACCCGTCTACCAACTGTAACTGGAGAAGAAGAAATGATGGCCTGTTGTGTGACACTATTTTGTGGAGTGGCTTGTTCTGCCACAATAGATAACTGATACTTTCCCAAGTGTAGAACTCAAAGTGACAGTAGCAAGAACTCCCCATCTTACCTTCCCTCTATCCCACCTGTGGTCCCCTACATTAAGATGTATCCCAAGGGCTGCCTGGGTGGCTCCGTTGGCTAAGTGTCTGTCTTCAGCACAGGTCATGATTTCGGGGTCGTAGGATCAAACCCTGCATGGGGCTCCACACTCAGAGGGGAGTCTGCTTGTCCTTCTCATTCTGCCCCTTCCCCCACTCATGTGTGTGCTCTCTCTCAAATAAATAAATAAAATCTTATAAATAAATATATACATACATGCATAAATATGTAAATAAAATGTATCCCAAAGCTTCACTCATCCTCCCCTTATTTCAAGGGCGAGAGGTCCCTCTTTCCTAGGTGACTGGTACCAGTGACTATCATCAGCTCCCTGCTCTAGGACCAGCACCCTCAGCTGTCTTCTCCTTTGTGAATCTACCTTTCTTCGTGGTTTTCCACTCTTTGAATATACCCATCATATCTCCTCAGATCATCTCCTGACTTCTCTAAACTACTGTCTCCTTGGCTCACTCACTGTCTTCTCCGCAGCTTGAGAGTCTTACATGTGGGCTCACGCAGCCCCGGGTGGGACCTTCAGTTCTGCCACATACTGCCTGAATCACCTTAGGTAAGTTGTTTAAATTCTCTAAACTCAGTGTTCTGGCACCTGGACACAATGGCGATCACAGTAGTATGTAAGTCATAGTTTTTTGTATGTTTCTTTTTAATGGGGTTATTCATTGAGAGGAAAGAGCCATGTGCCTGAATTCTGTGGTCACACCTGTTCCCACCATCACAGTCCTCCCCTTGTCACTAATGGCACCAGCGACCTTGCTTTCCTGAAGAGCTGAGATTAGAAAACTAAATAGGGTTGGACCATGGTGTGCCTTGGGTGTCTACTAACGCCTTTGCCCTTGACACCATGGGGATGTGTTGTTGACCCAAGTGAATGTGCAAACACTGACTGGAACCCCCCTGTGTGTGAGACCTGTCTCTAGCCAGCATTCAGAAGCTTCAGCTCTTTCTCTCATCCTCACGATGGAACTTAGCACAAGGCTTTACAGAACTGGGGAAAAGAAAGAATGGATGGTTTGTAGAAGTAAATGAACCCTTGTTGATTGAGGGAATAACTGGCAGGGCATATGCTTGGTCCCCTGTGACACTTGTAAATGTTTATAACATATAAATAAGTCAGGTGAATACCTCCACTTCACAGATGTGCTCTTTTTTCACCTGAATTATTCAGTCTTTTAGGGACATGATTCCTAATCTTGACCATATGTTGTCTGGGGGCTTTGGGACCTATGGTTCCCCTCAGAAAGAGAATGGGAATGAAGGCAGGTATGGAAATCCCAATGCCTGTGCCTGTTTTTCCACATCTTACCCAAGGATGAGGTTCACGCGGGTAGGACTACCCTGGGAAGGTGGGGCAAGTGGAATGTTCTCCGTTCAGCTGTGTACCACGTGTAATTCAGGAGCGTGAGCCAGTTCAGACCACCCACGGTGCAGAGGGGACTAAGAATAGGAACCTTGAGCACCTGGGCTGGCTGAGGAACAGCCAGCTCCCAGGGTCTGTCCCTCGCCCCCATTAAATAAACATGGAGCCCCAGCTCCTTATATTAGGTGGATGGAAAGAGAGAAAATCGAAGTGTAATAGGAAAGTAACTGTGCACAAATTTTATTCCAGCTACGAAAGTGCTATTTAATTCCATCGTTTTTACTCTGGAGCCTGGTATCTGGAGAAACCCCCGCAACGATGACGACCTTAGGTATTTCTTCTAATTCTTCCAGGGCTCCCTTGCTGTCCAGCCCCGCTGCGAGCCCTCAGCTACTCCAAGCAAAGCCGTCCTAACGATCTCGATTAAATCCTGGCCTCTTCCCAACTGCACAAGAATTAAAAGCATTACTGGGCGGTCCCAGCGTCAGCTCTTGGAAGTGTTATTATATAAAGAAGGAGGAAGGTTGCCAAAGGCTTGTTGGCATTTCCTCAGCCATAGGAGAGGATTAACCCCTTGGGTTTCTGGGATGGAGAGATTTTTTTTTTTTCCTCTCGATTTCAATAGTTTGTTTTTTGTGGGTTTTTTTTTTAACTTCTCCTTCAACCACACTCTAAACAGATTTGTGATGTGGAAGGCAGCAATGAGTTTTTAAACAGCACATTTTCCCGAGAAGCTCTGGGGATGGTCCTTAAGACTCCACATTGGTAAGATATCTCTGCTTGTCACAACTTGGCCAGTTCTGCTTTGTGGGGAAAAGTCTAGCTTGGGTGGCTTCCCCAGGTAATTGTCTCATTTGTGTGGGGACTTGAATAAGAGACTCTGGGTCAGTTATGACTTTAGAGTTAGTCTCCATTAGAGACCAGAGGAATCTAGAACGATCGCTCAAGGCTCTGTTCTCCACAGCATCTTACCATCCCCATCCCTCTACCCTCTTGTGCAACAGGCTGACAAGAGGCAAGAGGGGAGAGGCAGGGCACCCAAGCTCACCTAAAGGAAGGTGAAGCCAAAACCCACACGCCAGACCCAGGGAGGAAACTGAAGCCCACAGGTGCATGAGGCCTGCTTGAGGCCACGCATCCTGCATCCCACAAGTGGCAACACTGAAATCAAGTCAGTTTTGACTCCACCTACAACTCTTCTCCACTTCGTCATGCCAAGCCTTGCCAGGAGGAATGCCCGTCATACATCACAGTGGGATGCGAGGAGCCAGGAGGGGAAGGCATGAGCCGAAGTGAGCAGAGGCCAGGACCTGGGAGAATGGGAATTCCTGTTGGCAAGTGTGCCTCTCTGGCCCAAAGACTTCTTTCAACTTTATTTCAAAGTGCTCTCATTATAAGTGCACAGCTAGATGAATTCTCCCCCAAACTGAGTACACCCATAAACTAGAACCCAATCAAAAAACAAAATATCACCTCCTCCCGGAAGCCTTTCTCATATTCTCTCCTGGTCACTACCCTGCCCAAGAGTGACACCGACCTGATGTCTCACCACGTAGAGCAGTTTCACTGCTGTCATGTTTTGTATCAATGGAACGACCCAATAATGCCTCTTTTTGGTTGGTCTTCTTTCATTTAATGTCTTCTCCATTGTCTGATCGATCCTCACTTATGTGTGTGCGGTTGTAGACAGTTCTCATTGCAGTATGGTATTCCATTGTTTGAGTAAAACACAATCCTATAAATGGTAAGATTTATGTTTACTGTTGAGGGGCATTTGCCACTCCAAATGTTTCTGATTAGTTTGATGCATATTTTGTGCCTTCGAAGTTTTGCCTGATATCATCATTAGGCACCTCTTAAAACCTATGCCACCTGCCCACATTGTCAAGGACATGCCATCCTGACAAAAACTTCTCCTCCAAGTTCTGGGCTGTGATGGCTCCTTTGGTTTCCAAGTAATCTCTGACCTCCAAAGGGAGAGAGTACACTTGGATATGTTTGTGTTCCAGTTTTTTCAATTTTCCCAGCCATCATCAGAGAAAAGCTTAAGGCTGAAAGGGGTCATGGATTCCAGGGATGAGAAATAGATTTCTGTTCTCCTGGGCCAACCCTCATGTACTGAAAATGGCCTTCTGGGCATTATGATGAGAAGGTGCCCTCCCAGGTCAGCAGCTGTGATCGATTGGCAATGTCTGGTGGTGAACATGAGGGGAACAGGTGCCATTGGCTGTTTTGTCCAGCCTCCATGATACGGACAAGTCCCTGAAATCTGGTCCAGTCAAGGACAGACCTGGGCAAAGAGCCATTCTCTCTGCAGGTTGCTAAAAATCACTGAGATTTTTGTCACGTTCATGACAACATGAAGATCTGTTAGAACCTGTTAGGAAGAGACCTTTGGAGCCAAAAGTTTTCTTCTCTTCTAAGAGAAGTCTAGGTAGGAAACAGCAAAAGCAAAGGAGAGAAGAGAGTGAGCCTGTGGCCTGGGACTGTACCTCCCTAGTACTGCCTCCCTTCCCCATTTATCAGAGCCCACATCCAGGCGAGCTGCTCTCGCAGGGAAGCCAGGCTCTGTGGACCAGGTCCAGAGACGAAATCACTGCCCGCCTCACTTAAGAAAACACTCTCCTGTCTCCATCAATCAGTGGGCTCCCACTCGGAGCCCCTCTCACCATCCCCTCCCCGGCAAGACCCAGATGTTTTATTTATGGGCTGGTCTCTTGAGGAGGGAGCCGAGTAAGACGTAACATCTTGCTTCCTATTATTCATGAGCCTTAGGTAGACGGAGGCCACAGAGGCAGAAGAGAAAAGCCTTCAATCAAATCTTGATGAAATAAACTAATTAGGAAGATTACACCTCCATAATGATGTTAATTTTGCAGACAGGAAATCACAGTCTTCCTGGCTGACTCGGGCTCTGCCTCCTCAAAGCCATTCTTCAGCATCTCCAGAAATCAATGGCAGTCCCTCCCTGCCCTGTGAAAAATGCCTGAGCCACTGCCAGGAGCCCAGGGCTTCCCCCACTTGATGACCAAAGCCTTGGTTCTCAGTTCTCTTGCTAGTCCTCCTGCAAGGAACAGGAGTAGGCCCAGGGCCCTCAAGAACACCCGCATTATATGCGGTCCTTATATGCGGTCAGAGCAGAGTCAGAGGACTTCTTAAGAGTCAGGTTCTCAGAAAGCAACCCAAAGTGGACATGGGGTTTCAACTTCCCTCCTCTGCTCCCTGTCCCTTCTCCCCCAGGCTCACTGCAACTGACAAGTGTCCATATAAATTGCGTAAATGAGAATCAGAAAAAAACATTCATTTGTTTATTCATTTGTTCATTCATTCATTTGCTACTTCCTTCAAGAAACACCTATTAGGTGGCTCTTCCATGCCAGGCCCCGTTCCTGGGAACGAGATAGACAGAGCTCCTGCCTTTGCAGACCTTACCCCAGTGAAGAGAAGAAGCCATCAGCAATTGTGTGCATGAGTGATATGTTAGACCATGATGAGTGCCGTGGGGAAAAGTGAAGCTGGGACAGACAACCAGGGACCACCGAGGGGCAGGGGCACCTGCATGGTCCTCAGAGCTTTCCCTGCAGAGGTGACATCTGAGCACAGCTGGAGAGAGTGGAGGAGCCAGCCGGGGGGGGGGGGGGGGGGNAGATGCTCTGAGGCAGAAGGGAAGTGGTGTGGGCGAAGACCCCTGGGGGGATAGGGCGGAGTGAGTGACACGTGGTTGCGTGTGATAACTTAATAAACAACTTCTCCTGATGGGCTCCCAGATCCATGCGGGCAAGTTCTGTTTGGTCATTTGTTTTCTCCCTTCGGTATTGTAGCCTCTGCCCCGCACACTGCCCAGCATGCAGTAGGTATTCAATAAATCGTTGTTGGTTAAACGAATTATTCACTAACTAATAAATGAATTATTCAATAACTAAGAATTATTCACTAACTAAACTTAATTATTCACTAATTATTAACTAACTAAGGAGGAAAGTGAGTGACGCTAAGAATCCCGCGCCAGAGAGAGGGTCCGATGCAGGTGTCAAATGGCCGGCAGGCTGAGCGATGGGCCTGCGTGCAGAGTTAGGAGTTGAGCGTCCCAGAGCCTACCCAGGACCCAGGCTAGGGAGCAGAGGAACTTGTCTGTCCAACTCCCACTGCCTCATCAGCCCCATCAGAAGGTGACCGCACCGTCCCCCCAGCTGGCTAAGGAGAGAACAGGGTGGTGTTCTTACCTGAGGCAATTCCTGACATAAACCCTCAAAGTTATTCCAAACAGAGTTCTGTGTGTATCAAATTGGTGATGATATGGCCATAGGTAAGGCTTATGGAGGGGCAAGGCATGTATAGGTCTAAAATACACTTTAAAATACAGATAAAGCAACTATGAAGCACCACATTTAACTATTAAATTAGTGAAAATACAAAATAAAATGCTCATACTCAGTGCTGGCAAGGAGTGATGAAACTCTCGTGAATAAGGAGTTGTCCGAGTATATATTAGCAAGAATTTTTCAGTGAAAACTTGGCAATAGATTTCCGGAACAATAAAAAGAGCTTGTGCCTATAACTCAGTGATAACTTGGGGAATGTTCTCAAAGTAAAATTCCTAAGTACAGAAAGCCTCTATGTTTGAATACATATACCCCAGCATTATTTATAACGGTGAAAACATGTGTAAGCAACCTAAATATACAAAAATGGGGCTATAGTTACATTAAGTGTATAGATACAGTGACTGGAGCTGAGCGCAGCAATTAACATTTTCCCACTAAAATGGAAACAGACACATGTTTATGAACTGGGAACTAAGTTAATGGACATGTAGTCATGCATACATTGTATGTCAAGTATATGTTTGCATATGGACAAAGACACAAAAGGAATAATCAGGGATGAAAGTTGTTTCGTTTGACTTATGCGAATACACTGATCTAAGAAACGCAAAAGAACAAAAGGTAAGACCTGGAGTTATCCAAGATTTCTACCTTGACCTGATCTATAACAGCGGTAGAGCCAGATGCCAAGTCAGGTAAAGGGGGAGGGGCTGAGGTACCGGGAGAGCGGGAGGCAAGCCCCATCTCCTGGTGAGATTTGCAGACGGGTTCTGCTGTGCTTTTGAACCAAAATCAAAGGAGGACTTTTGTTGTTGTTGTCGTTGTCGTTGTTTGCATACAGCTGTCCAGACTGCACACACACACACACACACACACACACACACACGGGTAATCATGATTCAGTGAGGCAGGAACTTCATTTGCAAACAGCTCCCCGAGTGATGTGATACCAGCCCCGAATACGAGTAGCAGAAGCAGCAGGGGTGGCTCCAGTGCCCCGGAAGTCTTGGTACCAGGGATGCCATCCCATGGGTGGTCCCCGGCCCCCCCCCCACCGGGCCCCCGCGCTGCTCCGGCGGCTCTGATTGGACCGTGCCCCTCCATCCTTCCAATCAGCTGATGAAGCAGGAAGCACATCCTCCCGCTCGGCCAGTGAGGACACGGGCGTCCAGAACCGCGGCAAGTGCAGACTGTGGACCGCCTTACCTTGCACAACCCGACCTTCCTTCCAGGCCGACCTGGCCCCAGGAGGGATGTGCGGTGTCCACACACACAAGCCCCTTGCTGGTGGCTGCCATCCGAGCCCCATTTCCGCACGTGGGGGCCCCTACCCCTGTTGGCACAATTCTTCTGGACGTGGCTCCTTCCCTGCTCTGCTCACGTTCTTCCCTCACCCCGGTCCCCACACGAGCTCGCTGGGTTCTGAGTCAGCGGAGGGAGAAGGGCTCGCACAATGGCCCGTTTGAGGAAAGGCATGCTGGGTGCTGGGTCCGGGGACTCTGCGGCGCGGGGAAGCGTCCCCACGGGGAGGGGGAGGTTGGGGG
>LNAC01000052.1:1068270-1133690 GCA_002007465.1 Ailurus styani
AGTAGGGGGGCCCGGGGGCGGAAGGGGGGCAGGCTTTCCGGCAGCAGCCAGCCTGACATGCCTGCCCTGGTCTCCCCGCTGAAGATTGATTACATGCAAACAGTTTCCGTGGCAATCGGCACACATTTTAACAAAACTCCAATGCAGCCCAAGTCAGGCTAATTGTTTCAGAGCACAAACCATGTGCTCTTGGTGACCTCGAGGCCCCACTAAGTCCCCAAGGCGGGTTTGAGCCATGAGAGGCTTTTTGTCAACACAAATCCCAGGAGTTGCTTAGCAGGAGCGGGAGAGGGGATTCCAGTGTTTTCCACCCAGGCAGCAAACCGCTTGCGCGCAGGAACTTGTATTCATTCACCAGGTTCATTCCATGGAAATAGGACAATGGTCTTGTCTGGGCCTGGCCGAGGGGCGGTCATCAGAGCGGAAAGGGAGATGGGAAACTAAGCGGGTCCCTGCCCTCCAGGAGCGCACCGTCGGGTCAGAGCTGACAGGCACTAATTAAAGAATCGTGGGGGAAAATGTATGATTGTGGGCAGAGAAGTGCTCTAAAGTGTTACAAGCATTGACCAGGGATCCTGACCAGTTGGGAGACCAAGAAACTTCTCCACAGGAAGGAAAATGGGGTAAAGGAGGATTGGGGTCAAGAAGAGGGAAGCGTATCATCTCCAGGGAATGCCCTTTACCTTACGTGGGCTCCACCTGCGATAAATTCTCACTAAATGGTCTGTGACTGGCTTCTGTGTGGCTCATTTCAAACTTCGGAAACTTTGGGAGAAAGTTCCAGGAGACTGGCCCTCAATAACTAGGACTCAGGAGGAATTCCCAGTGTTCTCGAGCCTTCACACGATTTCTGACCCAGAGGTACTGAAAGAGGGGAGTGGGGTGGACGACCAAAGTGGCCGGGGGTCCGCTGTGTGGGGCACGGAGGGGCCCCCAGAACTGAGCCACTCAGCCGGCTGTCACAAGTGAGTCTGGTGTCACGAACTCCTCTGTGACCTGAGGCAGGAAGGTCGCCCCAGGAGAGGGGTCCTCCTGCCCAGGGCCTCAGGGCCACTCAGTCATGAGCTCCGAGGGCCGAGGTACCTGAAGGGCTCTGGGGGATTCGGAAGAAGTAGCCGACACACAAACACCAACATTAGCAGGGCCGCAGAAAGCCGGGGAAAGGCCAACTCATGTTCCTTCTGCTCCCAAATGGAGGAAATTGTCAGCCTGGCCTCAGAGGCCTCCAGTGGGCCTTGCAAACAGAGGCCCAGGGGCTGTTCCAAACAAAAGCGGGTCACACTGTTTGAAGCGAGTTTCGCCCACACACTGGCAGCAATCACAGTCGCTGAGAACAATGGACAGAATAGAGCCCCAGGGAGCAGGCCACGGAGAAACCCACTGCTTGTCTGCACCTGCAGCGAAAGCCGCTGCCCCCGGGCCCCTCCCCTCCAGCCCCCCCCCCAGACCCCAGCAGCACCCTGGCTTCCCTCCAAACCCAGATCCCAGCAAGGTCAGTGGAAGACTTCAATCCAGGACTTCGAATGGCACCACAGCCTGGTGCTGGCACCTGGAAGCTCAGGCTCTCTTGAGCAGGGTATTTGCTCAAATATGCAGCTTCCTGGGTGGCACCTGCCAGGGAGCCAATTCTAGACTAGAGCCCAGGAATCTGCATTTTTAACCAGATGCTATCGGTGGTCCGTGGGTCTTGATCTGAGAAATACCTTTGAAGAGGCTGGATACATGTTTATTAACCTCATACAGACTTCTTGGACAATCTGCTGAAAGCTATGGAAATTTTCTGGAAAAGTCCACATGTGCACTTTTTACCAGTTTTTGAACAATTTCAGGGCTTGCTGGAGTGTGCTGAAGCATGGTCCTTGTGTCTCGGTGAGAGGGGGTCATCTGAGGTAGAACACTAGAGGCTGGGGGAGAAGGCAATTAACGCCCAGGTCACTGCACCAGCGTCCCCCACTGGGACAGAGTGCAATGGTCCTGAGCCCTGCTCTTCTAAACCCTGGCATGCCGTCGCACCGGGTACTTGACTTCCCACTTTGGAAGCCTAGAGCAGCAAGAAAGGACATTTAATAAAAGGCAGGCAACTGGCTCCCCTGAGCCAAGGGTCATGCCTTTCTCAGAGGCACGAAAATGTGGGTCTACTAAAGGGAAGTTGCCGATAGGGACAGTGGGAGCCTGTGCCATTCTGTGTGGTCAAGAGCGGGAAAGAGGAAGCATTTATCAGTTTTTTTTTTTTTTTAAGAGCAAAGGCATCCGACAAATCAGTGCTGTATCTGGGTTCTGCCCTTTATTAGCCTCGTGACCCTGGAGATGTTACTAGATTTCCCGAAGCCCAGCTTCCTTTCATTGGTAAAATGCAAATGACATTACCAAACTCACGGGTTTCTGTGAACATAAAATAAGATAATGAGATTGAAGCACTCAGCATAGTGCCTGTAGTTGAAAAGGGCTCAACAAACTGCTTATGAACATTATCATTCCTTGTCTTTAAATTCAGACCACCTCGGCCCCTTCTAGTCAAAAAGAGGCTTCTTCTTATTCATTCTGACCTCCTACAAAGCACCTAGTACTTCATAGAACAGGTTTAAAGTTTTAATAGATGTTGGAAGGGAGAGGACAGAGAGAATAAGAGAGAGAGAGAAAGCCAATGAATGAATGAGTGAGTGAGTGAGTGAGTGAGTGAATGAATGAAAAGCATCCAGGTTGCTGAGCTGGGATGCTCTTTTGGGGCTCCTGGCATAAATCCTTAGCATCACCATGCCAGGTCAGAATTAGATTTTCTAAGCAGAGTCAAGTTCACTTATTTCAGGTCTTTCCTTTGCCAAAGAAGTGCACAGAGTTCATTGTGTTTGCTGGTTCGGAAACCTTATCCTGCATTTCAGGATAAAGCTGCCTCAGCCACCATGAAGACTGTCTGTCTCTGTTTCCTGCCATCGACAATTAAGTGGGCATTGTTAATTAAATTATCATCGCACTTAATTGAGAGTCAGATAATAGTGATTTTAATGAACTTGAACTGCTTTTGGGTAAGACTATGCAGTCATTGGAGGAGCAACCTTCCTGTTATATTGCTAATCGAATTCAATCGTATCTGTTGAAGTGGATAATAACAGTCATACCAACACGCTGGACCTTTGTTTTAACGACATGGAGTGGATTTAGCATGGGGGTGGGAGCTAGTTATCCAGAACCTAATTGGCTGGATGGGAGAGGATGTGTCCGGAAGCATGGATGTCACAGTTTAAGCAACAAATGTGGAATTTTCCAGTAAGATGCGGTATCTCTCCAACCACATCCAAGGCAAGTCCTCTCATAAATGCCAGTGTAAAAACCATCAAGGCCTGGTTCATGGATTCAGCTAGTGTCAGTTGCCCATTCCAAAAGATCAAACAGATTTTTCTATCAGGAATGTTAAGTGGAGAAGACCAATTGGAATTATTTGAAGTCAGAACGGAAGGCAGTTTTAAAGCAGGGGTCGAAAAACCCTCTGTAAAGAGTCAGAGATTAAATATTTTAGGCTTTGCGGGTCATGTGATTTACTCAACTCTGTTGATATAATGTAGCTTTAAATAAACCGATGTAGGTATGTTCCTATAAATGTTATTTACAAAAACAGGCAGTGGGCTGGATTCGGTGGCCAGAGGTCATAGTTTAAAGGAAGCTAATTTCCCTGTAGAATATATGGTAGGAGTAGGTAGGCAAGATTATTTTACACGTTCACGTGAAACAGCAACTGGTGTTGAATTAATGAACAGAGAAAAATGATTCGTGATTTTCCATCAATTTTAAACACATAAATAAATTATTCTACCAGTCCATTCCTTTGTATTTTAAATTTCAAAAATAAAAACTCATTAGAGAAAAATTCAAAAGCGGAGATGAGAAAAGAGATTTCTTTTTTTTTTTAAGATTTTATCTATTTATTTGACAGAGAGACAGAGAGCACAAGTAGGCAGAGGGAGAGGGAGAAGCAGGCTCCCCGCTGAGCAGGGAGCCTGACTCAGGACTCGATCCCAGGACCCTGGGATCATGACCCAAGCCTAAGGCAGCCACCTAACTGACTGAGCCACCCAGGTGCCTGAGAAAAGAGATTTCTTAAGAGCAAATGCAAATAAAATTATTGTTTTGGTGTATTTCCTTCCAGAAAGGTTTCAATGGATACTTAACATAACTATCAGCACAGTACGCAATTTTTTAAACTTATCCCTTTTACTTAACATCACATGACAGTCATTTCAATGTTGCTACATAATGTTCAAAGTCATTCTTTTAAGTAGCTGTATAATATTCTTTTTTAATGAATGCACTGTAATGGTTTACTAAGCCATTCCTTGACTCTTGGACATTTGGACTGATTTCAGCTCTCTTACCATGAAAACATCCCTGCGTAACAGCTTTGTCTGCATTTTGGGGGTGTTCTCCCGGTAGATTCCCAAAAATTGAATTATTGAATCCAAGGATCCAAACATTTTTATAGAGATTGATCAAAATACAAAATGGTTTCCCAAAAGCAAATGCTAATATATTCTGCAAATGGCAGTCATCTGAGAATGCTGTCCCCGAGTCGAGTGTCTACAGTTACAAAAATCGGTCTCTTTAATAGTTTTGAACATACCTGCCAGGAAGTTCTGGCCTCATCCCAGGCAGAGAAGTCAGTACATTTCCTGGAGGAACAGAACGTTCAGACTTTACTTGGAATCCACCTGAAATCAAATCCAGTTTGGTGAGTGCTGACTGGTTCGCCCAGGGGCCCCTCCACAGCCTCCAAGAGAAACCGAAGGTGCGTGGTCAGTGGGGTGCCCAGGCCAAGTGGAGGTAGGAGTGAACTTCCTAATCTAAAACTGGATCCAGGAAGGGTTCGGCAGAGGTGGGGAAGGGCAAGAAAGAACCCTCTCGCAGCCTCATTTTAGATCTTAGGAACGCTCAAATACAGATAGACGTTCTAAATCAAAATCCAAACGTGGGGCTACACCAGTGTCCTTGGGTTTCTGTAACAGACTGGGTGCCCGACACCAGCAGAAATGTGTCCTCTCCCAGTTCAGTAGGTGAGAAGCCAGAAATCAAGGTCCTGGTAGAGAAGAACCTGAAGACTCCAGGGAAAGATCCCCCCTTACCTCTCCTGGCTTCGGGTGCTTGCTAGCCATCCTTGGCATCCTTTGGCTGGTAGCTTCATGTCTCCAATGCCTGTCTTTGTCTTCATACAGTCTTCTCCCTTCCGCAATGACTCCCTCTCCCTTTACCTTTTCACATGGCCTCCTTCTAAGTATACCAGTCCCTGGAGTTAGGGCAGCACCTCCGAATTAGTATGACCACATCTTCCCTTGATGACATTGACACAGACTCTATTTCCAAACCAGATCCCATCCACGGGCCCTGGAGGTGAGGACTTGGGCGTATCTTTCTATGGGACTCAATTCAACCCACATCACAAGGCATCCGGAGCAATGGGTCTAAGCAAGACTTTGCTGGGAAATCGGGAGGTCTGGTTATTATCCTTATCCAGCGCCATCTTGAACCAAATCTCAAGTTCATCCCTCAAGAAGGGTCAGTTGACATGTCTGCTGGGGGGTGGGGGGGTCTTACTTAAGCAGTCACATCTTCTGGGGTCCTCTCTCTGACTTCCCCTCCACCTCGTGTGTTTTCAATAATGCAAAGCAAAGCCCGGAACTGTCATGACTACTGGCACAGCTGTGTCTCCGGCAGACTGTGAGGTCCCTGAGGACAGAGGGGGGGTGTTCATTGGCCAAGCCCCGGCAGCAGGCGTGCAGTAGCCCATGGTAAGTGTTAGGCAGACAGACGGGTGGCCAACACCATCCGTCCATTTTGAAACATCAGTTGGAATTTCTTCGTCTTCATCCCCCTTCACATTCTACCAGTCCTAGACCAACCACAACTTGGAGAATTAAGTTTATTAATATTCATTATCCCAGCACCCCCTTCACCATCTCTTTGTTTTCCGCAATAGCTTCTTAGGCTGCAGTCAAATGAGCTCAAGGAAAATGATGTGACTTGGCTTTGGAAATGTATTCGTCCGGCTGCCAGAATGGATTTAGCAGACTCTGAGCTCAGTTTGTCACCCCTTCCACGGCTGCCTCCCTGCGCGCATCATGCTGCGACGGTCCCTGAGTTATGAGGGGCCATTCCAAGGCTGTGATGGATTTGATTGTTTTATGCACCGACTTAAGACCTCATTTGCTGCCACGTTCACAAGCACTTCCTGGGCCGCTGCAGGGAACCCTCGGGTGTTGGCTTTGCCCCCCGACCCCCACCCCCCCCTCCGCCCAGCTCCACTGGGGACAGGAGGGCAGGGCCCCGAGTTTCCCATCTGAGCAAAAGCCTCAAAAAGATCAAATGATTTAAGAGTTGCCTTAAAGGTGGTTGCTGTCAACCTTCCTGCCTACATATGCCTATGTGCGTGTGTGTGCACGTGTGCACACGCGCGCATGTGTATTTTCTTTGGTTGTAGTTGTGTCTCACCAAAATACTCTCCGAAAGAATATGAAAACAGGGAGTAGACAACTCTATTTGGCAAATAACACGCTGACATCTACGGAGCCCCTCAGATCAGTTTGCAAAGGGAAAGAAACCTTCTTGGCTGAAATACCTCATTTGAACAAGTCAAGTCCTCTTCCCTTGCCCAGGGTTTGGGGAATCACTTGGCTGTTTACCTGATGACCTCAGCCTCTATCCGTGTTCACCATCGTGTAGACAAACTCTGTCTCATGCTCCCCATCATCAGTCTGATGAAAGAAGCGCTTTCACCCCTTCAGAGTTAATCACATTTCTTCTCATCCCCAGAGATGTCTCTCTTCCCACATCCAGTGAAGGTCCCTGAGAGCTGCGTCCCACTCGGTGGGGTTTGCCGCTGACTTACTACGATGGAGCTCCAGGGCCTGGCTCGTCGTGACTCTTCTACATGGGCTTCGGGAAGAAATGATTAGTGTCCCCAGCAGGAGAGACTAGCCACGGGCAGGTGAGGCGACACCTGTTTATCTGGGAAAGAGGTTAGGAAGGCAAGAAGAGCATCCGGTAGGCGTTCCCAGGGTGGGGTCCCTAGACGAGCAACGGCTTTCACCAGCGAATTCATTAGAAATGCAAGTTCTTTTTTTTTTTTTAAGATTTTATTTACTTATTTGACAGAGAGAGAGAGAAACAGAGCCCAAGCAGGGGGAGCAGCAGGCAGAGGGAGAGGGAGAAGCAGTCTCCCCTCAGAGCCGGGAGCCTGATGAGGGGTTCAATCTCAAGACCCTGAGATCATGACCTGAGCCGAAGGCAGACACTTAACCGACTGAGCCACCCAGGTGCCCCAGCAATGCAAATTCTTTATCCATCCCAAACCTAGTGACTCAGAACCCCTGGGGAGGGGGCCAAGCAATCTGGGTGTGAACAAACCTTCTGGTATTTTCATACACACGTAATGAAAGGCACCTACAGAGATGCAAGTCCACAGGCCGGAGTGAAGAGGGCCACTCTTAAACTGAATCAAGCAGATTTGAGACAATGGGATGCAAAACGTGTGATAGGGACAAATGACATTTTAGAACGCTCAGGTGGAAGACATGAATGTAGCTCCGAGGGAAACGTGGGGCTGTCCCATCCCACCCAGCAGCTAAAATAAAAAACTGTCCAGTGTCATAAACATGATGACTCTCCAAAGCATATAACATATGCAGTAAAACGCAGAGCTGAGGGTCTGTTTGGTTCTTTTGGGGGGGGGTATTATTTTTTTCCATCGATACCAAACATAAAAACTTATCACTTAACACATCTTCCTTATCCTTTCCATTGCATCCCCCAAACCCTCCAATAATGGTGGCGGTTGATGGGAAAGAAGTAAAATAACTTCAAAGTCCGGGAATTTGGGGAGATTGGAATTGCACATTCATAAAGACGACCATTTCACACATATGGGATTTTTCTTCAGGGGCCCTTCTAGACTCAGGGAAGGAGCAGAGAGAGAAAATGGCTGGCTGGTTCTGAGCTGGGGATTAGGAGGGTGAGTGGGTGCAGGAGGCGGGCTAGGAGCCTGAGGGGAATGGTGGGGTGATGGTAGAAGCGTCTGGTTACAGACCTAGGCTGAGTGTCACTTAAACCAAGGAAGGAGATGGATGCCTGAGACATGAGAGGAGGACTCTGCTCTTGGGGTTCTCTCCAAGGTTTGTAGTGGGAATTACCTGAGGTGGGGAGGTCAGAGGTCAGAGCCGGCCATATGGAATGCCTTCTTCATGACTTCCTTCCATTTTTGTTCAAGAACCATTGACTGTGTGTCTCTGTGGTGACAGGCCCTGCGTCAGGTCGTGGATATTTGAGGGGCACACCCAGCTACGTTACTCACCAACAGCATGGCTAGTCTTTCTCTCCTACCAAGACAGAATTAGCTTGTCCTCCTCTCTCCAGATGGAACTTCACAGCACCTTCCAACGTCTTACTGTCGCTAACCAGCACTGATTTCCAGGAAAGATGTTGAGAACGACAGCTGCCCCCACCCCTGGGTTCTTCCCCCAGCCTGTCCTGGGACACCAGGCTGCACCTTCTCTGGGGAACGGAGCAGAGCAGTAAGGAGCTGGATTTGAATCCTGGCCCTGCCTCTTATTTGCTATGCAGCCTTGGGCCCCATGGCTCTCAGCATTACCCTCCTCCTTGGCAAAATAGGGGTGGTGATGAGGATTAAGTGTGCTGCCCCAAGTCAAGGGCAGACTGCGACCCAGTAAGCACTTTGTAATGGTCTTGTTATCGTCCTTGATGAGGAAAGCATACTCAAACTCACAATCTCCCACCTATTCCTGTCCACATTCGGTGTAACATCCCACCCACCTCGCCACCTGCCTCCTCACCTCAAACCTCCCCTCCCCACCTTCCTTGGCACTCCCCTCTGCCTGGTCGGCATGGCCAGCCTACTTTTCCCAGGACAGATTCAGTTCCGGTGGCCTGGAAGAAGGAGCAGTATGAGCCCTTCTGTCCTCAGGAGTATGGCTGAGGGGTTGAGAGTTAGGAAATGTCTAGAAAACAACTCTAACCAACGCAAGCTACCACCCCAGGAAGAAGGTTTGGGGAAAGGCTACCCTTTAAATTTCAGGGCACTGGGCTGGTGATGATAGCCCTGAGGTTTAGGGGTTCCTCAGTCTTTCCCCTCCAAACCCCTGGTCCAACCTCCCGTTGTCACATGGGCTGCCTGCAGCCTTTGCTATTCCTGGCTTATTTATCACTTGGACTAGTTGTGAGACCTTGGAAAAGTTCTAAACCTATTTTTCTATGTACTTGTCTATAAAGCAGGATTTGCCTAACAGCACGCAACTCCGAGATCCTGAATTGTGAACATCATGTGAGTAGTGTGTTCGCCCACACAATAAGCACTGAGCACAAGCACTGAGGAACACTTACTTACTGAATTTGCTCCATCAGCACTGGGTCTTGCACCTTTGGGCTTCTGGCTTCGTGATGGACTCCGTTATCTCACGGACAACAGTCCCAGGACTTGGCAGGGGCCCAGTTCTGTATAACCTCTGCATTCTAAGGTAAAGCTTCCTTAGACAATCCCAGGACTCCTGAGGCATTACTCGTGAGTCCCCCAACTCCACCTCCGTCACGAATGAAGATGGTTCTCCTGGGAGTGAAAGAGAGAGGGCTTCGCAGAAAAGGTGACTGGGGCCGAAATGCTCAATGGGAAATTGGGGAGGCAATCCCAGGTAGAGGGAACGGGGGGATGCTGAAGCCCTGGAAAAGAGGACGCTTGAATGGGGAGCAGCTGAACGAAACCAAAATGCTAGAATGTAGAGGCCGTGAGGCTGCCCCAGGGAGGACAGACTTCGGGCAGTGGGGGGCCCGCAAACAGTCCATGTATGCAGAAGGGAATCTGATGTTTAGATGTGTACTTTTTCATTGTTTTTCTCTGAACTCTTCCAAACTTTCAGACCTGCTGAGGCGTCCACAGCCCAGCCAGCCTAAGCCAAATGGCCTCCAGAGGAGGTAAGTCCGGGGGAGGGGGAGCCCAAAACACCGCGCCAGGAACGTGGGCGGGGGCTGGCCCCTCCTCAAGGCTTGATTCCACCCCCTTTGTGTGTGCATTTTCATGAAGGAGTGTGTAGCCTGCCAACTTCATTGTCATTTATCCCTGGACAATTTGTTAACTTCAAGAATCCTTGAATGCCAACCTGGATGTCTTTATAATTGCTGTCTCTGTCAGAGCCTGTGTGAAAAATGTCACCGAGAGAATGAAGTCAGAAAGCAAAGTTGCAGTTTGTTCTTCACGAAGGTGACAACGACCGAAAGCATTACTTGCTTTCAGGACGGTTTTGAGAACATTTCCAGCTCCTGAAAGAAAAGACGTTTGTAAAATTGGAAAAGCTAGCCTGCTGACATTGACAGTGAATTCATAATGCGCATGTTAATCTGCTGGAGCGGGGCGAGCTCACCCACCCAGAGGAAGGCTCCAGAGCCAGTTAGAAAAGGCTTTAATTGGGGGCGCCTGGGTGGCTCTGTTGGCTAAGCGTCTGCCTTTGGCTCCGGTCCTGACCTCGGGGTCCTGACCTCAGGGTCCTGGGATTGAGCCCCGCATGGGTCTCCCTGCTCAGCAGGGAATCTGCTCTCCCTCTCTCTCCTCTCATGTTCTCTCTCTGTCTCTCTCTCTCTCAAATAAATAAATAAAATCTTAAAAAAAAAGAAAGAAAGAAAGAAAGAAAGAGCTTTCATCAAAGTCACGAAACTTTAAAAACAAGCGTTTTTTTCCCCCCTATCTCTTGAATATGCAGATATAAGGAAAATAAGCAACACCTCAGACTGCTTGTAGCAGAGTCAAGGCCACTACCTGGTTCTATATTTGGGGGTGAGTCCCTTTCTTTGGGGAGCTTCGTGTTCCTTGTCTGTAGAAGGAAAATTGATCTAAGTTATTCTCTATGTAAGTTCTAGGCTCTCTGCAAAAATTGCCTGCATGTACGAAGATCATTTTAGTGCAAACCCTCAAAGCTGCCCAAAGAATTTCAGAGGTGGAGCTCTAGCCTGCTGCTAATACAGAGGAGAGCCCAAGCTGCCTGCGTGCGGAATACTGCTCCCTGTCTGTGGTTATAAGCCAAGTTTTTTTTGACACACAGCCACCCCCGTTTGCCTATTGTCCGTGGTGGCTTCCCTGCTACAAAGGAAGAGATGTGTAGTCCCTACAGAGAGCAAGGAACACCCAAAACTGAGAATATTTAACTGATCTGTTACAGAAAACATCCTCCTATCTCTTTTGCCCACTGTGAATATTACTCGACCCTTCCTTTATTAAAAAGTGGTTTCTCTGATCGGGGACTCAGACCCGGCAGGTGTGAGAAGTGCTACAGCCATCCCACTTCCGGAGATACATACATACTGACGTCAGGATCTCAAAGATACATGCTGCACTTGCAGCATTATTCACAATGGCCAAGATATGGAAATAGCCTAAGTGGACTTTGATGGATAAGTAAATAATGAAAATGAGGTATATACATGCAATGGAGTCTTATTTTAGCCATTAAAACAGGGAAGAAAATCTTCCATTGACAACACCATGAAGAGACCTAGAGGATAGTGTGCTAAGTGAAATAAGCCAGATGCAGAAAGACAGAACCGTATGATCTCACTTACACGAAGAATCTAAAATAGTCAAACTCATAGAAGTGAAGCATAGAGTGATAGTTGCCAGAGGCTGGGGGCTCAGGGGAGGGGGGAAATGGGGAGGCAACACTCAAAGGGTACACAGTCCCAGTTAAAGAAGATGAGTGCATTCTGGAGATCTACTACAGGGAGTAGTATCTATAGCAAACAATATTGTGCCGTATACTTAAAAGTTGCTACGAGGGAAGAGCTTATGTAAAGTGTCCTAACCACAAAAAAGTTAATATAATAATAATAATAAAGCAAGAGGAGGAAACTTTTGGAGGTGATGGATATGCTCATGGTCTTGATGGTGGTCATGGTTTCAAGGTTGCCTCCTCGTCCCCAAACGCACTGAGTTGTCTACATTAAATATGGACAGATTCACAAATGTCAGTGATACACCTCAATAAAGTGGGTATTAAAAATAGATAAGGAAATGCTGCTGCATATTATCCTTTATCCAGCACATGGCTTTCTTCGACCGCACCTTGGGAAGACATTTCCTGCCAGAAGGAAATTCTTCCTTATACCTTCGGAGATCAGCGCACCTGTGACTGCTGCAGGTTGGACTCAGCCCTGTGCCCTAGAGATCAGTTCCTCCTGCGCACAGCTGCTCTTTGGATAACCTGCTGTAAGGATCTCTGGGAGAAGCAGCCCCAAATCCTCCAAGATTTCCTCATGGGTATGGTTTAGCCCTTCTCCTCCACAGTAGCCCACCTCTGGGCATCCGCGGTTTCTCTGCACCATTTGTGCTATGAATCTAACCTGGAACACAAGGACCCAGGTGTCCTGGGACTTCTGGACCTTCTGTTCTAAAACAGACCATCCAGGGGCTGCTTTGTACCTTTGACATCAGCTCAACTCTGAACATTTTCCGTATGTGCTTTTGACGTCAGGCCACAGGCTCGCAGCCTGTCAGAGCATGTTTTAGGACAATGTATGAACCTTTGCATTTGAAATGTAAAATTTATTTCTATCTATTCGGTTAGACGTGGATTTGGGCTTTGCCCCCATTCTTCCCAAAATCAGTCCTAGAATCATGTTTATATTCTTGCTTCATAAATTCTCAAGACTTAACCCCTTCCACAACTGCTATTTTTGCAGACTGTCAAAAGTTGTCTAAACAAATGATGTTCCCTCTTCATACCGTGTCTTCATTCCTCCCAGGCCCTATCACAAATGCCCTTCCCTTTCTAGCAGGGGAACTCACCTTACGGGTCTGTCGGGCCCTTTCCTTCAGGAAGCCCTCGCTAACTCCTGCAGATCAGGTTGGAAGCTCCTCTTCTGTGTTGCCCAACACTCTGAGTTTACCTCTTGGCCGTGTTTCTCATACTGTGTGAGCTCAGGAACTGCGGAAGGGTCTTACTCATCCCCGGCTTACCAGCATCTAAAACAGCATCTGCACGTTATAGGCACCAAGTTCACTTATAAATTAATGAACAAATAAACGGAGAAGTGATCTGGCACCAGACTGAGAAAGGCTTCAATGTTATTCTGAGGAATCCAGCAATGGGGCGTGATGACCATTTTTAACTGGGTTTATGGCCCTCTGACGCCGTGATCAGTTGAATTCGAGAAAGAGAATGCAAGCCGTCCTGAGTGGAGGTCGATTATAATGAAGAGGCTGAGATGAGAGGTTTTTAATTCAGGAGCACGACCATTGAGGCCAAACAGGAGTCGCAGAGCTGGATAAGGGAGCACGGAATCAGGGCGAGAATCTGGGTGCGGGGAGGAGAGCACTTACCCATCAATCAAACACAGACGACTCCTGAGTGACGGGATTCCATCCAGAGGGAGGTGACATATATCGAGTAAGTGCCTGAAAGCACTTTGCTGCTTTGATCCTCTCTGTAAACAAGCAGCTTGCTCCCAAACCCGGCTGGTAATTCACATGCACTTCAATTGTTTTTAAAATGATACAGATTCCGAAACCTCCCCTGACACCCACTGAATCAGAATCAGGTTTTATTTTGTAGTATTATTTTTTAAAGATTTATTGATTCATTTGAGAGAGAAAGAGAGTGGGAAGCCTGCTTCTCCCTCTGCCTGCCGCTCCCCCTACTTGCGCTCGCTCTCTGACAAATAAATAAATAAACTCTTTTAAAAAGAGTCTGTTTCTTGATCTCTCTCTCTCTTTTATTTTTTTCTTTGGCTTGTTTGTTTTGTTTCTTAAATTCTGCAAACGAGTGAAATCATATGGTATCTGTCTTTCTCTGCCTGACCTCACGTAGTGTAATATTTTCTAGCTCCATCCACGTGGTTGCAAATGGAAAGATCTCATTCTTTTTCATGGCTGAGTGATATTCCATTGTGTGTATGTGTATATACATACACACATATGTGTGTGTGTGTGTGTGTGTGTATTTATCACATCTTTATCCATTCGTCAAATCTATGGGCACTGCCTTCATATCTTGGCAGAATCATTTTTAAAGCTCCCAGATGACTTAGATTTCCTGTCCGGTTGGAGAACTTCTGCCGTAGATGTCCACTTTGGCTAAAATAATTTCCCTGTATTCTTCTAAGCTCGGGCACTTGTCTTTTCCCCTCCGCCGACTCACCTTGAAAGTGACCCCTCTTTTATTAACCCTCCATATTCCTTACCTTGATTGCCTTACAAGGTGTATCAGCTTCTCTCTCTCAGTATGTTTATGTTTTCTTTGCACACATCTTTTCTCTTCACTGCTGGGATTTACTAGTAGAGTAACTGTGGACATGTTACTTACACTGTGTGAACCCAGGATCTCCCCTATGATGCAGGGACAACACTGGATCCTCTTTAGGCCCTGTTAGAAGCAGACAGTACCTGTGTGGAACAGACTGTGTGCTGAATAAACATGTGTCCTCCTAACCCTCAGCTAAACTGGAGACACTTTTTAAAGCAGAAACATCATCTTAGGGAAACATATTCTATATCCCAACAGATTCTAGTCCAGCAACTTGTGCTTATCAGGCCCTCAGAGGATGGTAAACCAATGAAGAATGGATCCATCCATCCATCAATCAATGGATGAATCAAGGGATGAAAAGCAAAGAAATGGATGAAAACATTGGTCTCTCATAACAAACAATAGATTATCTATAAATGACCACCTCGGATTGTCTCTAGGCTTAGGGCCCCCGAACCTGGATGCACATCATGGACCCTTAAAAAATTCGGATGCCCGTGTTCCACCCCAGATCCACGAATCAAAATATCTGCTGAATGGGGGCCCAAGAAGCCCTCTCATTGATTCTGATGCTCGCCCCATCTGGGGAAGCCACAGCTCTGGAGAGTCGGGAAGAGGCCATATTGCTCTGCTTAATGTAACGAGATACATTTTCATGTTCTACAGTAGTTATTGAAAGTTTAATTCCGATTGATTGTTCAAAACATATCCATTAAGGTTCAACATCTGTTTAATAGGTATATCCTATTACATTCTTGTACTTAGGGCCACAGTCGAGACCTGACATAAATGGAGACACTGTTTAAACAAACTAATTACACAAGGGCATGCAGAGGCTGAGCTCAGCACGGCCCTTTGAACATGACATATGCCTTTAATCAAAGCCAGGCATCAGGCGAAAACAAGATACCCCAGGCTGCAGTCATGCAACACGTTGATTCTACAGCAGATATTCCTAGGGCTGGCCCTGTCTGGGGGCTACCCCCGCGCCCCACCTCTCCCCACTGCCTCAACACGTGACGTCTCTGAGACCCAACTGGCAAGCTCGGATGGGTGGCCGAAGAAGGGAGCGATCTGGCAGATAACGCCCCTTGGTATGCTTCCCTCCGTGGGACTGTTGTCAAGAACGGTGTTTCTGAACAGCGTTCCCCGGCTGGGCTGAACAGCTGGTTCTGGCTCCTCATGAACTACGTAGGTATTTGTTATCATCCTCCCTGCCTCGGGATGACAGCCTGCAGGAAAACATTAGCACCTCATCTCAGATTCCATTCTAGTGTATCAAAACGAAGACACCATGAGCTAGGCACTTCTTGGTGTGCTTTACACACCCTCTTTTACTTATCCCCCAGTTGTCCATTTAAAGTCGGTATCGATATGCCTTGTTATAGGAAATGAAACTGATGATCGCAGGGTTAACTTATCCACAGCAACCCACTCAATAAGTATTCGGGGTGAGGCCAAGAAATACATTGTTCCACTTCAATGTTTATGTTCCTAACCACCACACACGATCCCACTTTCCAAAGACAGAACTTTCTGGATGCAGTCAAATAGGGTGAGAACTGTTGGTAAACCTCTCCCAGCATGCATGCATAATCTAAAACACACAGGCCTGAATCAACCTCATCAAGATCAGACTGTAAGGGAGATACACTCTGCGCCGTACTCTCTGCACATGGTAACCATGACCACGCTTGCCAGGTGCAACCAACCTCCACAAGTCACCTGTTCCTCACATGTCTGCCTGCCCTACTGAAGGATGAGTGCCTGGAGGGACAAGCATGTCATCCTTCTCCCCGTCTTCCTTGGGGTCAACCATTGTGTACTAAGTATGAAAGAAACGCTTGAGAAATGAACTGAACAGTGAATTAATATAACATTTTAGTAAAGGTACTTTAACTTCAGTGTCTATGCCTACAACATAGTAATTAGTTGAAAGTTAATTAACCACGAATTTAAAAAAAAAAAGCTATCTCACTGCAGGCTCACTTAAATACACCTACAAATCTGACTTTAACCTCTAGTTCTTCCATGAGCAAGAACTGCCCTCCCTAGCCAGATGTGGCACAGGGGACCATGGCCATCCCAGTTTGCTGAGCCTCTTCTGGGCAGCCCCTTCCAGTTGGGACAGAGATCATTTATCCCTTTGAAGTCAGTAATCAAGATCCTTGCCAAAGCTTGCAGCAGGTTCAAGGTCAATTTCTAATGTCTGTGATGTCTTTAGAGTAAATGTCTTTGAAATAGAGCAAGACCTCTACAAGTGCCTCCACTACCCCAGCACCCTGTAGGGTGAAAGCATTTCTGGCCGACTGACGCTCATGGTGATCTTTGGCTGCAGCCGGTCCAAGTCTTCCATCCGCCATGTGCTGCCTCCAGGTCCACTGTGGTCTTCAGGTGCCTCCATCATGAACTCCCTCCACTGGCCCTCCTGTTGCATTCTGTCCCCCACTGGTGTTAACCTAACTTCAGGAAGCCCTTCCTCTTTACTGTTCCATCTCCCACTTCTGCCCTGGGCAGACACTATCCTGCTGATCTAGAATGGCCTCCCTCTTCCTCCCTCCATTCTAAGCCTATGCTTGAGTCTCACTTCACGTTCATCTCCTCTGACATTCGCTGATAGAGTTATTCCATGTTTATAGTGACCATGTGTTCGAGAGTTACAGTTTCCCAGGGAAAATCAGAGAATAACTGGATAATGCAGAGGCATAGGGATCTCTTTACATGCTAGGGCTTGGTGTCTGATTCCAAAGCACCCATCAGCATTTTGGTTTCCTCACTTTGTTTTGCTTTGGTTGCTCTTGGTTTTGTTCTTCCTCCAATTAGGTATGTCCAATTCGGCAAGCAGCTTGTTAATTGTTACTAATGCTTGGAATGGCGGTTGGTGCTACAAGATTTGCAATGGAAGAAAATTAGAGGAAATGACGCCGTGATTCTTGACCCATCTGTTCACTCCACACAGACACAGAGGAGAAGCACTGGGGTCCCAGTCCCCAAAATCCCTTCTCTTCCCCTAGATGAGTCAGGGTTTCTTTCATTCAGTGATAAAATTGTCTTCCCGTTTATATCTATTTGATGATGACAAGTTCATTAATTTTTTTAAGTAAACATCGGGCAGATTTATGTAATAAAAGGTCTGGAAATTATGGGGAAAGCCTAGCATAAATGTTCATGACCCAGAACTCCAAATTCCAACTAAGATTGTTGGAAGACCTATTTGAAAGAGGAAACCCAAAAAGGTGTGATACGGGGAAAATCATCCAACTTCTCTGAAACTTAAGTTTTGCCACCCGTGAAATGGAAACAACATTAACAATAATCATAACACTTGCCTTCCAGTGCTTGACGAGTTTGTTGTAAGGGGGGAAAAAGATAACATGTGGCCAAGTGTTTGATGAACTGCAAAAGTTCTAGCAGATGTAAGTTATTACATCACACCCAGAGTTCAAAAAGACAATTGGGTACCCACATTATCCTGTACCACGGATTCAACTGTGATTAATGCATTCACTTTGGAAACTCTAGGAATTAATAACCATTTGCCATACATTCATTATGATCACATTAATCATTATAATTGATTGGTTAATTAGCTAATTATGGTTATAATATAGATGTCATATGCATTTCCATAGGAATTCTTGGTAATTCAACATTAATTAATGCCTGACCTTATCTTGATGCTAAACAGATCATGGGAGCAACCTCCTAGCATTATTTTGATCAAAAGCGGACTTCACAGAATACAGTGGAGCAGGCATCATGATTTTTGGAACACTGGCTTTAGTTGAAGAAGGCTAAGACTTTTTGGAAAGTTAAAAGCTTAGAGCTGTTTTGTTTTGTTTTTGTTGTTTACAAGGACTTTCAAATTTTTCTCATTTCCTCTTTGTACAAGCTCTGTCCATGCAGCAAACAGTCCATCTCTACTGTCCTTGCTCCTCTCAGGGCAAGATTTTTCTCCAAATAGGAAGGGAGCATCTGAGAGAGAAACAGCAAACTTTTATTGAGAACTAACTACCTGCCCACTGCTTGGCTGGTGACCACAGAAACACAAGAAGAATGATGTCACATCTGTCTCCAAGAAAAGCATACAATTTTCTAGAAGCCTCAAGAATTGCAGAAGTATAGAAATTTGGCAGTTTATGCTTTTGGGGATGCTTCGAAAAATAAAATCTTTTTTTCAATTGTTTTTTTATCACTTTTTTTGTTATAGCCTACAGTTTGGGAATGCTTAGAAAGGAATTTAAAGGATATCAAGAATCACTTTTAAAATTGGGGGGGGAGTCAGTTATTTCCTATGGTAAATTGGGGGAAATTACTATACTTTGAAACTCCTCAAAATGTGTAGGTTAACGAAATTGAAATTAATTGGAAACTAGCCAAGTATATCAAATAAATCAGTTACACACATGTTTTGTGAACCCATTGACTGTTGTTATATACCTCTGAGTGTGTATTGTCCTAAAAGGGAAATAGCTTTAAAATACAGAAGGTTAAGTACATGGACTCTTTGGCACTCCAGTTTTCCTGGATGGGAAAAGCACCCTGAGTTATCACTAAAACTTAAGATACATAACATTTGGAACACATTACAAAATCCATGAAATAGGATGTCATGGGAGATTAATGTCTAAGATTCTAACTGCTACTATGCCAAAAGATAAGTTTTTAGAAATAATTTGAATGTATCCATTAGCACAAAATATTAATTTCCTCCTAAGACAGAAAGTTCAAATATAATTATGTATAATGCATTAACAGCAGAGTTCCATGATTTTTATTGTGGTCCAATGATTCGAGCCAAAATTTGATTTTTTTCCCCCTAAAGAAGAGGTGATATAAACCTACTAATACATTTGAAATAGTCACAGTTAAATTAAGAACTTGTGAGTACAGTCATTTAGGGCGATAAAAGGATGCAGATCAGATCAATCAGCCGATGGAAGCTGACCACATCAGAAAAGCAGCTGCTGAAACAGAATCAGAAAGACAAGAGCTTTATCCACAGTAGGAGAGTGAGCTAGAGAAGGTAGAAAGAGCTTTCCTATCTTGTCACAGTTCTGACATCTGACAAGGAGTGGAGGAGAGGAGGATTCGGTCATAAAAAGTCTCAGACTGCAGAGCAGTTCCAAGAAAAGCCCACCTAAGCCAGTAGATTGGAAGGACAAGAGCCCATTCCAGTACCTCTCCACTGTGACACGGGACTCTTGGTCAGATGCCATGTTTGGGACGCCGTGCCTCTGGATAGGGCGTTCCATGAACCAGTGCCGCTGTTGAAGTTCAATGGTCAGGAGAGGCAAACACCTACTGAGAGCAGGTGTCTATCTGTTCACTCTTCCAGGTTGGAAGGGCCACATAAAGCCTATTTGCTAACAAATGGTGGCTTGGTCCTGTCAAGGTAGAGTGCCATACTGGGAGCTCAGTGCCGGTCACTGTTGGTGGCAAGTCAGATGCCCAGGGAGACAGCACCAGGAATGGCCTGTGCATGTGGAAATCCACACGTCTGGGCCCAGAGTAGCCTCCATTTCTGTCACTGTGACAATTCTATCCATGTGCTCATTGGATCAGTTCTGGGGTGCCAGATAAGGTGAGCTGGTTGTGGTCCCCTGCTAAGGCATCTTGCTCACCTGGTTGTTCTGTGCCTCTTCAAAGTGAATGCTTTCCAGGGCGATCGAAGCGTGATACAGAAGTCCCTCCCCTGTCTGCCCACTCTCATATGTCCATCTGCTCGCCTCCGTGCCAGACTCCTGGTCTCAGACTTTCCAGTCTTTTTCCCTTCAGGCCCCTGACCGGAGGGCCAGGCCACTGCCTCAGCATCTAGAAATATTCTCACCCCGGGCTCTTTCTCTTCCCACACAAAGTATGTGCCTGGGTGACTGTGTTATGGGCTGAATTGTGTTTCCCCAAATCCACGTGATGAGGTCCTGACCCCCAGTACCTCATAATGTAACCATGTTTGGAAATAAGGTCTTTAAAGAGGCAATTAAGTTAAAACAAGGTTTTTCTAGAGTAGACCTTAATCCAAGCAGAGAGGTGTCATTATAAAAGGAGAAAATTTGGACACACAGAGACACAGCAGGGGTACGTGTCCACCGGGGGACCATAAGATGACACGGCAAGAGGGTAGCCCTCTGCAAGCCAAGGAGATGCCTCAGAAGAAACCAAACCCACAGACACCTTGATCTTAAACTTCTGGCCTTTGGAACAGGGAGAAAATAAATTTTGGTTGTTTAAATCCCCCAGGTCTGCGGCGTTTTTTTGTGGCAGTACGAGCTAACCAATACTTCAAACTCTACCCTCTGGGAAGACTCTTGCCTCTCTACCGTCTTTGTAGGCGTTGTTCCCTTAATATCTTTCCAACATCTGGGTCCTTTACTGAAAGGGCTTCCTTCCGCTGAGACCAATTTCAGGTCTGCACAGATTGCCAGTAATTGGGCAGCCAACGAACACCAGGGACTCTCTCTGCATCCACACCCCTCAGGACAGTATCCGTTTGCCAGCTGAGTGGTGAGAGAGACGGTCCCCAAGCCCAGCCTGCTGCCCGGCGCCACCTGCGTGCATCCTTCTCTGAGAAGGTAGACTCAGATGGGCCGGAGATTTGGTGCAGGGAACGCCTGAGGGAAAGGCAGGAAGAGCTGCTGGGGAAGGCAGGGGAGACTTCTGGCCTCCTGCATGTGAGCAGGGGCAGGGAGGAGGATTGGAAAGATGACCCTCAGCCTGCGGTGCCCTCTAAGGAGGGGGGGGTCTCAGCTGAGCCCATGGAAACTCCTCAAACCAAAGTCACCTGTTATACAAGGATCTGAGCTTCCAAGGATAAGCTGAAGGCGGTCTGAGGATCTAATGTACAACATAAGGACAATAGTTGGTAATTCCGTATTGTGTATGGTTGGAATTTTTCAAGAGAGTAGAACTTGTGTTCTCACCAAAAAAGAAAGAAGCGGGGAGGATAGGAAACACACAAGGTGACGGATGCATTATTTAACTCTCCAGTCGGAATCCATTCACGATGTAGACATAGATCAAATCGCCACGTTGTACACTTGAAATATATTACAATTTGATGTGTCCATTATACCTCAATAAAGCTTAAAAAGAGAGAGAGAAAAGGGAAAAAAAAAAGATCATCTATGAAAGGTGACCTAAATCTTGCAGAAATGAACCTGCATTCGCACCCCGCGCCCATACTCAGTCCTTGGCTTCTCCTTCGGAGCGCGGCATAGGCGCCTGTGCTGGGGACACCCGGAGGGACAGCAGCTGGGGGTCGGCAGTCAGTGACATCCCCGGCAGCAGGGAGTCTAAAAACTGCACCGTCTCGGCCACCACGAGCAACACAAAGGTAGCAACAGAGGCCACATTAGTATCCTGCCCCTGGAAGGACACGCTTGGCCCCATTATCCAAATGGCATGGATCCCTAAGCCTTGGGAAGCTTTCGGGGGTGGGGGGAGTCTTGCTTTTTGCGAGGGAGCAAAGGAGACTTCCCTGAAATGCCTCTTCCTTTGTTCTTCCGTCAGCTAAGATCAGCTGTTTGGCAGGAAGAATTGAGAGGGGGAGAGAATGAATGGGAATGAATCATTGAACTCACTCCTAGCTCAGGGAAACGTTTTATTGGATTTGTTTTGCTTTGATGCCTATTAAGCCCATGGGGTAGAACAGGCCGGAGAGTGAACGTGAGGGCCAGGGGAACGGAGGCTGGGTCTCCCTATGGTGGCTCCGCCATGTTTGTAATTTATTATTAACTATCTCTTCTGGGCCTTGTTCTATTGGACCCTTCCAGGGGGTTGGCTCCTGGGGCCAGAACGGTGGTTCATCCAGGCAGATCAGATGGAACATTTTATTTACTTGCTTCTTTCCTTAAATCTGCTATGACTCAATGCAGAAAAAGTTTGCTTGATCTTGATTGAAACAGTGAACTTTGGGGGAACTCAGAGTACTGATTACACTTGCCTCAATTATCAGCTGACAAGTTGGCAAAGTCTTGGTGGAACAGTCAGACGAATACTTTTGATGCCCTGGCCTTGTTCTGAGAACCTAAATAAACACTTACTTTTAAACTGCCGATCATCTCCAGTGTTCCAGATGTGCTTTGCTCGCCGAGGTCACCCTTTCACACAACACGCAATCACTGAGGATCTACTCCTTGTCCCGTGTTGGACACACCAAGGGCTGGAGGTAACAGTGAGAACAGAAAAGACGAGACTCCTGCTTTTGGTGATGGGAAGCTAAGGGGTGTGGAATAGCCACAGTCCATATCCAGCTCAGACTAAAAACGGTAATCTCAGATGGTGTAGAGTGCTGTGAGGAAATGAAGAGCATTGAGCAGCGTACGTTATGAAGTTTAATCTTCTCAAATCATCCCTTTGGACAGTGGCTATTATTCTCAGATTATCAATGAGGGAAAGGATGTTCAGAGAGGTTATTTAACTTGTCCAGGTTCCAAAAGTTCCTAGGGATTTGAATGCAGGCCAGTATTTGAGGCAAGAGGCTCACCTAACTCTTGCCAAAATAGTTAAAAGTCTCAGGTCAGCCCCTCCTGCACTGCACGTTCCGGCCGAGTGACTTCCTTGCAGGGTCTGAAAGAGCCCTGGAGGCTCTTGCCTCCAGTCCCGAGTCCAGTCTGGCCGAGCTGTCCCCACAGTGGTTCTGGGAGATGAATTGGGGTGGCACATGGACGCCTCTTTGAGTCGCTTTGCCTCACATGGGAAGTCGTTCTCTGCTCAAGTCCTTTTCTCTTCCTCTGATCACATTGAGAAGATCCTTTGGTACCAGACAAACATTTTGGATAGTATCTGTGTTCTTCCTTTTTAAAAAATGATTTATTGTGGTATAATTGGCATACAGTTATCATCACTTTCTAAATGTTCTTCCTCATTTCAACATCCGATGGGTTTCACTTCAATTTCCCTTTACTTTTCTCCTCATTGGGGATCGTAATGGGCTATTTCTTTGTGTGCTTGGTGATCGCTGATTATAGGCAAGACCTCGTCACTTTTACCTTGTTGGGTGTAGGAGATTTTTATATTCCTCTAAATATCTTTTAGCTCATTCCTGGATGCCATTATTCAGAAACAATTTAGTTCTCTGGGATCCTGCTCCTCGTCTTCATCGGGTTGGGTGGGATCAGAGAAGTACTCACTTGAAAGTAGGGTTCATTCCTCTCTACCACTGAGGCAAGACTAGCTCGTGAACTTGACCCTGTGTTCCAGGAGTCATGAGGTTTTCCAGGCTGGCTGGTGGGAGTAGGCACTGTTCCCAGCCTGCATGACCAGAGGGCACCCTTGAATCCCTTCTTCTAGGGAATGCTTCTGATCACCCCACGGCTGAATCCTTGGGACACCCTCTGCGGAGATCTGGGTTTCTCACTGTGTGCCACTCTCCCCCCTCCAGGCGCCCTGGCCTGGGAACGCTGGCTGCCTTCCTCCCCCTGACTCTCAGCTCTGTCTCCCCAGCTGGCAAGCTCTACCTCGGCTTCTCCAGCCTGCACGGCAGCCTGGCGATTTTTATGTTCCTGTAAATATACTTTTTTTTTTTTTTAGCTTTGTTCTCAAAGGAAGTTAAATTATTTGGAACCAGTTTGGTCCTTTGGGTCCTGCTTTTAAGATTGGTTAGGTGGGATCAGAGTGCCATTCACCGTCGGGAAGATTATTCCCCAGACAGGAAGCTGGGCAGTGTCAGGGCTCACCTCATTTTTCTATCACCTCTCAGGGGTCCCTGTCCCTTGTGGCCTCTTGTCCAGGTCCTAAAAACCATTCCCGGGTATATTTTGTTGGTTTTTCGGTTGTTTCAGTAGGAGCATAAATACGGTCCCTCGTGCCCCATCCTGACGTAAAGCAGCAGTTCCTTCTCCTGATAGACCCCCTTTATTTATTTATTCATTCTGAGTTTATTTTGTTTATTTATTTAAGTAACCTCTACGCCCAGCCTGAGGCTTGAACTCACGCTCCCGAGATCAAGAGTCCCCTGCTCTTCCGACTGAGCCAGCCGGCCCCTCCCCCTTTTTAAACAAAGATAAAGCAGGCCCCAAAGCTTTACACAGCCAAGAATATCCAGCTAGAACTTAATAAATTTGTTTTGTTTGCTTCGTATTTATTTTATGCTTAATTTACTTATAACAATCAATCCTGCTTTTCCATTAATGGTAGCATCAAAAAGTTCCACAGTCGACTGAATTTGCTGAAGTTTAAACAGTAACACAATTTAAAGAAAATAGTAAAGAAACAGCAGGACAAGTACAAACAGGACAAGAAAGCAGGTAAGCCGGTGTTAGGGGGAGGGGGAATAACGGACGTTATGGGACACTGACCCCATTGCCTGACCCCATTGCCTACCCCTCCCCTTCCAACCGATGTCCTCCCAGCTGAATTCCTCCTTCCCGGTTTGGAGTTAGCAGCCCTTGACAACCCTGGGCTGATGTGAAGACGAAGGTCACACGGTAGTGATATGTTCATCGCTGGCGTCAGCCTCCTGTGTTTCTCTCTAGACCCTATACCATCCTGGTCAATAGCCACAAGCCACATGTAGCTACTCGGCCCTGGAAATGTGGCTGGTCCTAAGGGAGACACATCCTAAGTGTAGAATACACACTGGGTTTAGAAGACAGCACACACACACAAAGAATTTAGAATGTCTCATCAAATAATGTTTATATGAGTACATGTTAAAATAAGACTATTTAGAATATATTGGGCTAAATAAAATATGTCATGAAAATTAATGTCACCCTCTTTCTTTACCTTCTTTATGACATAGAAAATTGGACATTATCTATGTGGCTTGCATCCTCGTTCGGTTAAACTGCTACAGATGTACCATCTGTCTACGCATCCTGCCTCCCGGCACAAAACTGGACACAGAATAAGAGCTTAACAAATACTGTCAGATATTAGTTATTGAATGAACGCTGGAATGAGTGGCTTGAACTGGATTAGGAGTTCCAAGAGGCAAGAAATACTGAAGCCCAAGAGATACCTTGGTTTCCTCGCCCATATAGTGGGGATAATGAGAACACACACCTCCTAGAGACAGTGAAGATGAAATGAGATAATTCATGGAGAACTCTCAACGCTGCGCCCAGATCAATGGACGTGCTCAAGACAAGGTAGCTTTATAGGGAAAATGTCTTCATTTAGAATCACACCATGTGAAAGACCTTAGCAACTGTGTGCCAAGAATTAAGAGAAAAGATTCTTTTCAGTGGGTTTTCTCTTGCTTATTATGCAAATGTGCTTCATACACTTCCTATGCCTCATGGATAAGGGCTCAGCTCTGTGGACCACCGCGTGCCTGCCGCTCCCTCACTTATTGGTGTTCTGATGTCTTGCTACTTAGAAGCCACGGTGTGTGTGTGTGTGTGTGTGTGTGTGTGTGTGTGTGTGTGTGTGTGTGTGTGTGTATCAGTAAAACACTTTCTTCCAGGTCTTATCTTATTGCTAAAAATAATGTACTTGTAAATTGCTTTATAAATTATTTATCACGAGGGGCTTCATCATTGAACAAGTGCTACAGCGTACTGTGAAAATGGGGGCAGGGGGACTGGTGGTGAAGGAGGGAGAGAAGAAGGCTTCGGAATCACTTATAAATAATATATTCATTGGTCAAAGAAAGTTATCGCCTCTTATGAAGTGTTTGGAAGTCGTCTTGCATACTAAGTGGGCGTCCTCTTGCCCACTCCCAGGTGACCCTCCCCAGATGCCTTGCTTCTGCGCCTCTGAATCTGGGGGTTAGGATGCCTTTTATTTATTTCCGCCAACGCTGCCATTGCCACGTCTTATCACCTGGAAATAAACAGCGAACGGGGCTGACTGGTACCTCTGAAGAAACACAAAGATGTGTTGGCAACTCCTGGGAGTGGAGTCGGTGCCCCTGAGCTGGGCTCTGTATTTGGTATTCATCGCGGAAGCGCCGCGCCTAATGAAGGCATTTGGTATTCATGTGGATGTCACATGTGTTTCCAGAGACGCTGGGCTCTAATTTAGCACGGGTTAATGGACACCTCTATTAAAGTGTTATCGAAAGTTTGACATTCAAATAACCTAGTTTAAAAATCAGACAAACCTAGACATTAAATCTGAAGGGGAGGAAATGTAGGAGAAGTCAAGTATATAAACGCCAACTTTAGACGGAAACACTAGTCCGCCTTGGAGAGGGACGAATGGTGGATCCAAGTGCTTCCTGCTCTTTTCCTTTCCTTCAGCCCTCCGTGCCTAAGCCCTGGCATAAACCCCCAGGGCAGCAGGCCAAGGCCTCGGTGGTACATGTGGGGGCAGGGGGAGGGGGCAGAAGGAAGACAGAGTCACAGCAAATCAAAGGCATTGCTCACCTCTGACAATCCCCACCACACTGTGGGCCCTTTGGCTCTGCTCCCTTCTGGAACTGTCTTAAGACACCTTAGATGTTATGGACATTGGGGAGGGTTTGTGCTTTGGTAAATGCTGTGAAAGATATAAGCCGGATGACTCACAGACCTGCACCCCTGGGGCAAAGAATAAAAAAAATAAATTAAAAAAATAAATTAAAAAAGACACCTTAGATGATTTCATGTTAGATAATGAAATTCAAGCTCAGAGAACTTAACTGATTTGAGGAGGGCCACACTTCACTGGTAAATAGTAAGAACGGATTAGAACATTTGCTACCCTTATATTTATTTTCTCTATTCATTAATTTAACAAATGTTTATAAGGCACTTACTCTGTGCCAAACTCACTTGCTAACTAGTTGACATTAGTAAATAAAACGGACTCTTCCCACAACTACCCTGGGAAAAAAGTCCAGCCTTGTTTCATAAAAATAAGCTTATACTTATACTCTGTGGCCCAGCAATTTCACTCCTAGGTATTTATCTAAGATCAATGAATGTAATAAAATGTAATAGAATACTCACAGCCTCTTAATTCATAATAACCAAAGAACGAGATAAATGAATGTAATTGAATGTTCATAACCTCTTCGCTAATAATAGTCCCCAAAAGAAAAAAGTCCAGGTGTCCTTCCACGGAAGCCCATACAGACTGTGGTATAACCATACAATGGAATACCGCTCAGCAATACAGTAGATGAACTGTTGACATATGTCACAATTTCGAAGAATATCAAATACATTACACTGAGTGAAGGAGTCTTATGAAAAAAGGATATACCCTCTATGATTCCAATTATGAAATTCTAGAAAAAGAGAAACCAATCAATTGGGAAGGGTCAGAACAGTAGTTGCCTCGAGGGCCAGTGGAGTTGGGGTTTAGCTAAGGAGGGGCAAAAGGAAACTTTCTGGGGCGACGTTAATGTTTTGTGTCTTGATGGGGGGTTTGGTTAAATAGGTGTGTGCCTTTGCAAAACTCACAGATCTATGCACTTCCTACTGGTGCATTTCACGGTTTAAGCATCTTCCCTCTGGAAAAAAGAAGAATCATAAACGAATACTGAACTCTGCTTAATAATATGGGCACACTGACGTGCTTAGGGGTGAGGTGTGCTGATGTCTTCAGTTCAGTTGGAGATGCATGAAGAAATAAGAGGGGCAGATGAATGGATAGAGGGATGGTGGGAGGGATGGGTACTTGGAGAAATGTGTGATCAAGGTAATATAGCAAAATGTTACTCGTATGGTCTAAAGGATATGTATACAGAGGTTCATTCTACAATTCTCTCAACTTTTTAATATATTTAAATGTTTCCATTATAACATGTTGAGAAAAAATGCTTTTTAAAGATTTATTTATTTATTTGAGAGATCGGGGGAGAGGGAGAGAGAGAATCACAAGCAGACTCCCCCCAGAGCACGGAGCCCAGCGCGGGGCTCCATCTCACAACCCTGAGATCATGACCTGAGCCAAAATCAAAAGTAGGATGCTTAACTAAGCCACCCAGACACCCCAAGAAAAAAATGTTTTAAAATAAGCAGACTTCTTCCTTGTCTTTATGTTGCTGACATTCTAGCAATGAAGACAAACACTAATCAAGGTAAACACATCGGTAAATGTATAATTGCATATTTGGGGGAATGTTCTAAGGAACGAAAGTAGGGTGCAGTGTGAGGAATATATTAGGAGAACTTGTTTACATGGTGGTCAAAGAAAACCTCTTTTAAAGGAAAGTGATGTTCGGAAAGTGAGACAGCAAGTTGAGAAAGAAGCAATCATGAAAAAGCATGTACCTCCAGGTGAGAAGGAGGGGCCTTCTGCCCCAAAGAGAGGAGAGCAGGAGAGAAGGCCCTAAGACAGGAGAGAGCTTAGCACAGGCAGAGAAAGGCGAGGAGGCCAGTGTGGGAGGCGCATGGCCAACGAAGGCAAGAACAAGGTGGAAGGGCGGGTGAAAGGGTATAGGCAGCACCTTGATGATTCACCAGTTCACAGGCCCTGGTAAGTTCTCATCATCTCTGGGTTGGTCAGAGCGCATCAGGGGCACTGTGCTCAGTGCTGAATGCTAAAACAACCATAATGATCACGAATATTCACTGAGTGCCTGCTATCGGCCCAGCACCATGACAAGCGCCTTATCACTGACCTTATTTAAACTTCACATCTGTCTAAGTCATGTACTATTTTAAATAAATCAATCAATCTCCATTATTCATTCTACGCAGGAAGAAAGAGAGGTTTGGGAGAGGATAAGTAGCTCACCTAGAGTCACACAGCTGGTCCAAGGGGGAGCTGGGAAGGGATCTGCAGTCAGAAAGGTTAGGTGGTCACGTTATCTGAGAAATACTTGGAAGAACGGGATGTTTCACCAGCAAGTAGGGAAATTTCCCTGGAGCCACAATTGTCCTCTTCGAATCTGTAAAGCTATCACAGGGAAGAGAGGTTTTATTTGCACCCTAAAGTCACATGGACCTGAATTAGCATCCGTGAGCGGATGTTCTGAAAAAGCAAATTTGAGGCCAATTCTGGGAAACGAACAAAAAATTGTAATAAGCAGATTTGCCCAGAGATGGAAAAAGCCACACCAGGAGTTATGACTGATGACTTTCTCCTTCCCTTGAAGCCACTGGAGCTTAGGATGAATGGCCACGATACAGAAGGACTCAGTCATGGGCTGTGGGTTGGACCTGATGACTTATAAGAGCCTCCCAGCCCTGAGAGCTTGGGATGACCAACCAATCAGGCTCCCTAGGCAGCTGTGGCTTCTCCAGCCGGTTGGCACCAGCTGTCTTTTCCAGAGCTGTGTTAATAACATCTTCATGCAAACAACATTTTCCATTCAAGCCACATTCATTGCTGGCCTCATGAGAATCACCCACAAGCCTGGAGTGCTGGCTACACAGAAAATAGCCAAGCGGGCCATACAAACACAATCACTGCTCCCAAGGGGGGAATCAGTGAGGCCTCCCCGTGTGGGGAAAGTGCCTGGCATTTGCTATTCTACAGGAGCTAAAGACGGATAACCTGGGAGTGCCCAGTGCCTATGGATAGATCTCTATGGACTAAGAAATCTCTACGGATTTCTCAGGGTTGGAAATACAGAGCATAAAGAACCCAGCAGCCAAGTGGCACGAGTGGCAAAAAATATATATTCAAGTTCATCTGAACTCAGGCCCGGAAGGCCGACAAGAGCTGTAATTGCCATTCTCGTGCTGTGGGTATCTGTTCACACTTCTCTCCTTCACCAGCCTCCCGACTCCTAAGTGGGTAAGAAATGAAATGACTGGAGGGCCCGCCACCTGGCAGGCTATGCGATAGGCACAGCACCCTATTGTGCATCTCACTGATCCTCTCCATGGCTCAGTGAGCTAACTTCTATTATTGCCCCAGTTCCCAGATGAAGAAAAAGATACTGAGTAATTTTTCTGAAACCCTTGCGATTGCAATATGGTAAAATTGATATCAAACCTACCCAGATCAGACTCCACAGTCTTCGTTTCTAAGGACTATAGCCAATGAATGAGTTATTGAATGGATGAATGAATGAATGAATGAATGGCAGCTTAAAGTAAAATCAGGAATCCAATAAACTTGGACCACCAGCTTGGGATTTAAGAATAAATAATAATGAAGGGGAAATTATTCTAAAAAAGCAAGGCTGAGGAAAGCAAAACAGCCAGGTACAGTTTTACTCTACACTTCGTAGTAGCCATGCTGGAGAGAAAAGGAATGCAGATGGGCTCCCTGGCTGTCATGCCCACTAAAGAAGGAAGAAGAGCTCATCTGGAGAGAGAAGCTAGCTTCCTGACCCCAGGTTCCCTGTGCATGAACATCTCGGAGCAAGGCCCCAGCTCCAGGGATGAACAATGTCTAAGCTTAGAGTCCTATGTCTGCTCACTTGACCCATTAAACGGCCCTCCAAAATGATTTAATTTTGGACATAAAGTATATGATTTCTTATCCAGCAGGGGTCCTGGCCTTCTTAGGAATGGTTTGAACTCAATAACACAAAAATATTATCATCACTGGAAAACAGAGTTAGCGTCAGTGGGCCGGAGTTTGCATGTGTCTGTAGAGCACACTCTTGGATAATAGCAAGAGCAGGACCATTCTGTTTATGTTGCTCAGCCTCCCGTTGGGTAGAGGACCGAGAGTCAATTGTCCCGTAGTAGAGATGACCTAGCTATAAGTGCCTTGATAAAATCTAGTCCCCAGTCTCAGAACTTTTAGGTGATTCTGAAGTAGGCCTTGATTACCTTATCTTGGCTCTGTTAGCAAAATACAGCACCTCCTACATTTCTCCGCTGATACGATGGTGTCTGGCTCATACTTAAATAACATCATGGTTCCCTCATCTTGCTAGAGAAATGTTATTTGAACAATTCAAACAGTACAATTTGTTCCAGTTTCTATAGGGAAACAGTACAATTTGTTCCAATTTCTATAGGGAAAAAAAAAAACCACCTGAGACATAGGAAAGGTAAGTCAATGTCCTCAAGTTCATATATATATTTTAAGTAACGAAATAGACTTTCAACCCCGGGTATGTCAGACTCCAAATCTCTTCCCACTGCACCACCTGGTCTTTTTATGAGGATAATTAACAGCCTTACTCTTAATAAGGTGCAGCCAAAGTGACAAGCCAGGCTTCTATGTTGAGGATCACACTTTCTACATTATTTCAATCAAATGTGAAAAAAAGAAGCTCACTCTGGAGTCTTGCAGGCAGTACTGCATTCTCCGTAGGCAAGACGTCTACTAAGACACCAGACAAATGTCTACTCTGCTCTATCTTCTTTTCGTGCACTTATTATTGTATTTCCGACAATAAGACTAGTCAAGCGCCCATGGTTTCATGTAGATTCCACCCCCACCTCCCGCAACTCTGAGGTCTTGCCCAAGGACCTCTTAGCGTCTGATTAAATATGAATGTGGAGGTGGGTGTGGAAGTGAGCCCGCTCACTTGCAATCCTTTCCCTGGAAACCCCTGTTACTAAAACATGGCTGAAGAGGGCTGGATACAGGGCCAGCCCATTACCTATTAATTCTTAATATACCACCGGATTATAATGAGACTTGGAGGATGGAAGGGGATGGGTAGACAAGATCCTGTCTGCCTAAGATCCAATCTGAATGAAAGCCAAGAAGTTGAAATGATACCCAGACACCCAAAGAGACATGTAGTAGTCCATTTATACTATACCCAGACAGATCCACATAGGGAACTCCCTGGTCATGTCTGATGGGTTCCCTGTGCTCATAGTCTGATCCGAACCAACAGCCTTAAATAGGTGTTACTAGCAAACCCTTCTGTAGGCATGCGCCTCAACTTTTCTGTCTGCCTCCGTCTGCAGCTTATGTGATTTTACACTCAGCCTGAGAATCAAGTCTCAAACCTCTTTGTCATCTACTAGAGGAGGATTCTAAGGTTACGTTCTCAGAGGAACTGTAGATGAGACAAGCCAGAGAAAGTGTGGGAAATCAGTTTCACCTTCAGCGCCATCTTTAATGGATTGGTACTGGCTGTTTGGAAGGCTGCAGCGAAGAGTCTGAAGTTATGCCCAAGCCCAGTGGGAAAGAGGCAGTAATTGATTAGTGATGTTTCCACAGACACAGGGAGTGGGATGAGAGCAGCAAGTGTGTCTAACATTTGCCACATCGGAGAGTTCTCTGTCTTCCTAACACAGAGGAGAGTTTCCCCTCCCTGCAATTAGATCAACAGCCTGTGGCAAAGCTACACTGCAGATGATCTCTGCTTCTTGAAGGAAGGGGGTGGGGGCAGGACTCGGAGGGATTAACCTTGAGATTCAGCCTCATGAGGATGCACAGGGCTCATGGCGACACTTCAATGCCATGACCAGTCTCACCGACATTGTCTCTTCCCTCATCAGTCCTGAGACATGGACCCTGAGTCCATTCTGAACTCCCAGCTTCTGGAGTTGGCTCCTGCCCTCATGTCTTCCTCTGCACATGCCCAACATAGTTCCCTAATGACATTCCATGCCCTGATCAGAATCTGACTTCTCTAAGGACCTTGAAAATGCTCTCTAACACCTCTTTTTTCTCCAATCATGGCACAGTGGAAAATATCCCTTCCTATTTTCTATTTTGATTTCTTTACTCTGCAAAGGAGAAGTCAGAGGTGGAGAAAAGGCAAGAGATTTTCAAAAGACGACCTAGAGATATGGTAATAGGAGAGCTGTGATGCTAAACTCCTGACCCTTGGTCTGAGTCTTCCCCGTGTGATGCGTGTGACCGCTCTGTTTCTAGAACCAGCACCAGAGATCAGTGTCATTACCGCAAGGTGACACCCAATCCTAAAACACACCGTGCATATATATTCTCACTCTCATAACCACAGTGGGAGGCCCTAGGTGAAGGCCAAAGCTATGTACCTGGTAGGTGTGGGGACCACTGGGGAAAGCCATCATGCTTTCAACTTCATACAGTCCGTGAGCTCACAAGATGGTCCAAGCCAGAACTTTGCAGCTAAGAACTAAGGTATATATGCTATATGAAATAAAGACCGCCTCTGAATCTCTCAACCAGCCCACCTTAAGGTATATGAATAACACTGAGGGGAGACACTCAAAGTTCACAAACTCTGTGTGTTTTATTCATGCGATGCCTTCCTTCCCAGGTGACATGGAAAGGCATTTGAATTCTTTTCAGAATCACTTGTTTAATTATCCAGGTTGTTCTGTGTGTGGGAAGGAATCAGGTCTATCTTCTTGACCACTACAGTCCTCACCCCCACTCCCAAGTGGCTACAACAGAGCCAGACTGGGGTCTACAAGTACAGTGTGGACATGAGAACACGCAGATGGTTCTTGGGAAGATGTGTGGTCAGATACAGCACAGCAGAGGAGACCCGAGGCTGGATATGACCTGGGGTTAGTTCAGAGAGTCACGGGAAGACGGTGACATTCTACTGACATGGCACAATGAGGAGGTACAACTTTCGAAGGCCAGGGTGTGATGGGAAGGAGAATGGATTCAGAATCCAGTCCGCCCGGGTTGCAATCCCACCTTTAACACAGGCTCTGACAGGTCATCGAAACTTCCCATCACTCAGCTTCCACATCTGTAAAGTGGAGATTCTAATAGCCCCTCCCTTCAAGAGTTATGGAGACAATTAACTGAGTTGGCATATGTAGTGTTGGAAGAGTTCCTGAATTCTCTAGCAGGCTGTGTGTGGATGTTCAACAAGACTCAATACTAAAGAAGAGCGAAGAAGAAGTTGGGAGTGTAACAATGACATTTACTGATTGGCTCCCCAACATCCAGTCTCCACTATTTGGGTAACAGTTTTGATTCTTCTTAAGAGACCTGTCCTTCGCCATCCTCAGTCTTCATAATGTGGGAAGAGCAGGGGGTGGAGCATGTAACCTAAAGTCTCTTCTTTCCGGGTTATAGTTAAGGCTGGCTACATGTCCTAAGTCTCTCCGTTCCCCCAATTCTCCAGACTATATGGCAATGACCACCTAGGATGCCTTTCCACTGGAGGTAAAGCCGGCAGGACCTGCTGGCAGCCAGTTGATGGGAGGAAGAAGGTCCACCTGGGAATGGAAACAAAACAGAAAACATATTCATGCAAGTTGAGAGGGGAAAAAAAATCTCGATGACATCATTTGACCCCCTGTATTGAGCCACATCTGAAGGCTGATTACTCATGGAGTTTTCAGTTATATGAGTCAATAAATTCCCTTTTTCTTAAGCCAGTTTGGATTGGGTTTTCTGTGACTTACAACTGAAAAAGTCTTCAGTTACAAATACCTATGCATTTAAGAGAAATATCTGATTTGGATATTTGGGTACAACTTTGAAGAGCTACTGCCAAACCTAACACCTTGGAGTGAGTAATGGTTCATCAAGCCTTTGAGTACTTTATTCAACCGATGGGACATTCTATTCCTTGTTATGGGAAAAACAGGAATGATAAAACCACTCTTAGGGGTTGCTTTAGGAATTCAGGAATAGAATATGTTAGAAAATATCTAACACCGTGACCTCCACATTTTGGGGTCTCAGTCAATGTCCAGCAGGATGTCCCAGAAATGTGGGAGCTCATATGAAAATACACTTGTAATTCAGATCAGAATTATTTCCACAAGAGTTTTAAGTGACAAGATAAAAGAGTGTGCCGAAACTAGAGGGGGAATTGGGAAGGGTAGAAGTTTTGAAAAAAAGCAAAGGAGACAGGATGCAAATTGTTTTCCATCTAGGAGCATAGCCAAATAATAACAAAGATTCTGGATTAATGCAGAATTTTTATATTCTAAAGCAGTTGTCCTCATATTTTCCCAGGAATGAAAAATAGGTGCTGTACTTGTTCATAATACAGGTTCCTCAGACGCGGTCAATTACACCATCTAGGGAACAACGCCAAGAATCTGTATTTTGTAACCACCATCCAACACAAGTTTAGAGAAAACTCTTGTAATACTCAAAATGCTTCATGAACATAATGCAACGTTTCTTCCCACTACATTTCCGATGGAGTTGGTGTCACCATTCTGGGAAATTAAGTAAACAAAAGAGAGCTGAGAAACTTGGTTAGTGCCAGGAAACGTATTAGAGGCAAACTTCTGTGTCATTTCAGGGCTGGACACTTGTAAACTCCAACTCTCAATCATGTTCCAGATTCCCCAGAAGGGAGAGTGGGAAATGCGGTATGTCCAAAGATGTCCATTGCTGAGGTAGCTAGAATAGAAAAACTGGGAAACACCCTTGAGCTAGATCTGGGATGCCCTAGCCAGATGGCTCTTTGGGGACCTGGAAGATGGCCCTCTCCTCTTTGGGAATTTCCTTGCCTGAAGAAAGCTGCCTGGTCCAAGGACCACCTGGCCCACAGACACTGGAGGATCCATATGGTGATATAAATACCCTATCTTCATGCCTCACCTTGAGACAATTCGGCAAGACTATCCCAGCCTCAAAGCTTTCCCTGGGTTCGGCTGAGCCCTTCATTGCAAAGGCATGAGAGCTCCACCTTTCCTTCTGCCCAGCCCTGCTTTCTATCCCTGTTTCCTATGGTGTTGCCCCACCAAGAGCACTCTGTAAACAACCTTTCATCTATTAATCACCCTCGCAGAGCCCACTTCCCTTGGAACCCAACGTGGGACAGTCCTCTGTGGTTAGGAATGGGGAACTAATTAAATATTTTATTGTTCAATCATTTGATGGAAGACTTTCTTGCTATTAAAAGTGTTATTTATGATGACATGGAAGAAAATTAAAATGAAATATAAATGATAAAATATAATGGATGAAAGCACAATACAAAATTCCATGCAGGCCATAATTATTATCATGCAAAATTTATCCACAGGCTTAGGGCTGGAAGGAATGCACAGGAACTAAATGGTTGTTTGGGATGGAGACAGAAGATCAGTTATCTGTGATTTGTTTTGCAGTGCTTAAAATCATTATTATGCCATTGTTTCCATAGCAGACAGAAAAGTACACTGAATAATGAATCAGGTGGTAACTTGATAGAGTGAAGTCTAAAAAAAAAAAAAATGACAATAGCACGTAGCCCATCTTGTAGAAAACATTCCTTGGGAAGAAGACTTGGATCAAATTCTTGCTGTCATGTTCCTCGGTCCCACTGCTGCTATCCTCTCCCCGGGCTAGAAAATCAGAGGCAGGACCTGGCTCAGGCAGCCAGGCAGGAAACCACAGCCCCACGGTTGCTACATGGGTCTTCAGGAAGTCTACACCGTTGCTCTTCCTCACCTTTAATTTTTGGCAATATTTACCCTTTCTTTCTAACTACTCACAACGTCGTTCCAACTTATCCACTGGAGCGTCGATATTTGCCCTCATTCCAAAAAGCAAAGAGAACCAAACTTCAACTAATTCTTAACCTCAGCTCCTCACTAGAGAAACAAGTCTGAGTTTGTGGTGACAGCGAGATGACATAGGGCAGGACACCAAGGTGAATGTTAGTCGTCATCAACCAAACGTTCCTTGGTTGCCCCTAACACTGGTCTGCTTTCCCTCCTGAGGCCCTAACCAACTGGCCTCTTTTTGGGTTCTCCCCTTTCTCAGTCTTCCTTACAACGCCCCCTTTCTCCCAGGTGGCCTGTACAAGACAAACATTTACCCCCACACATCCAGGCGACGCCCAGAAGACCTGAGTGAAATACACAAGCTCCTTGCACCAAATCAGCATCCTTGAGTTTCCTGAAGAAAAGCGGGTTCTGTCTCCGAGTTAAACATGATCACTTTTGTCTTATACACAGTTTTTTTCAACCTACTTAACATCCTCGGCATTAGCCTTTGTGAGGCTTCCAGAAATGCCCCGTCTCTATGAATTCAATTGCCAGGCAATCTCTGACCCCCGGGGACAGCCACGTTCATTCCCTGGAGGCCTCTTCTCCGCAGGGTGGACGGTGGCAGGCCCACAGAGCACCTCCCCCGGAAGGCCCCCCAGACTGATGCTGCCCCGGAGATGCTGTCTCCGGTGTGCACGCACATCGCCTCAGAGAACTGAGCTCATCAGAGGAAAGGCTCAAGAGAGGTGAAGGGGGGTACGTTGGAGCATGGCAATTTCTCCAAAACACTAAACAAAGAATTACCCTGTGATCCAGCCGTGCCACGTCGGGGCATACACACAACAAGCTGAAAGCAGAGGCTGGGAAGGAGACAGGTACACGCACCGCACACGGCAGCATGGTTCACGATAACCCAACGGTGGAAGCGACCCAAGTTCCCTCGGCAGATGGACAGATGGACAGTGTGGCCGAGCCACCTGGTGGGGTATCACTCAGCCATTGAAAGGAAGGCCATCCTAACACAGGCTGCACCACCAGCCTCGAAGCCCTCCTGCCCCGTAAAATAAACAGATCACAGAAGGACAAAGATAGTATGATTTCGCTTATGCGAAGTAACTGAGGGGGTCAAATCCACAGGACAATGTAGAAAGGTGAGGGCCCGTGGTTTCGGAGAGGGAGGCCTGGGGGCCTGACAGTGGGTGTGGAGCTCTGGTTTGGAAAAATGAAGACATTTTGAAGGCGGCTGGTGGTGACGGTTGCCCAACAGTATGAGCGTGCTTCCTGACCCTGAACTTGACATTTAAGAATGGTTAACATGGTACATCTTACGTTATATATACTTTAGCACTGCCTAAAAATACATAAGTAAATGAAAAAAAAAATAAAAGAAAGAAAGAAAAGAGAAGGCAAGCTCCCCTTCCCTGCTTCTGCTCCTCAGTGAGCTGGTGACCAAAAATAGACCAGCAGCATTAGCATCGCGCCTGGCTCCTTGTTAATTGTCTTGTTTTAGATGCAGATGTTTTTTCACTTACAGACAGTGGTTTTGGGGAGTAGGAATACAAAATGTGCTGGTTTGGCATTTCTGAACCCAGTAAAACTTTGATTAGTTTGAATGGTATCGCTCGGCTGGAGATAAACATCAGATCCAGGAAAGCTGAGACCCTTTGTTTTTCCACAAGCTCCAACTTAACAAGATTTCTTTTAAGCAGGAGCGCCTGTGGAATCAAGCATTTTCTTTGTTGCCTGAGATTCTATTTTTTAATGCTTATGAGGGATGTGTATGTGTGTGTATGTGTGTGTCTTCTCTTTCATTTTTTTTCCTTTTTCCTTTTTTAAAATGTCTTTTTGCCTACATAAGGTGAAAAAGCAGAAATGATCAGTGAGCGAGTTCTTGCTCGAGTCTCCGGAGGGGTGAGGAGTGAGCCCGCCTTGCAGGGTCTCTCACTTAAAATATCGAGGCAGAAAATATCGAGGCATCCCAGGGACTGAGTCCTCCCTGTCCACCTCTCACCTCCGGCTTTCGCTCTTGGCCACTTGTGGGCTGCCCTTTAAAGAATCTGCCCACCAGCTGGGACCCAAAGGAAAATTAAACTTGGAAAGGGCTGGGTCTCTAAGTGAAAGAGACTTGGGTTTGACTCTGAGAGCTGTCATTCGCCAGCTGTGTGACTTTATTAATCTGCTAAAGTCATTTCATCATCTATAAGTCAGGAGTAATAATAGTATCCACTCCACAAGGAGGGAATGAAGATTAATCCAGATAATAACCACAAAGCCCCTAGCACATGCCACGGCACACAGCAAATGCTCAGGAAAGTTTGGTTTGGGTGGTACAAAGCGCATTTTATAATAGTAACTCTTGATTCCAGAAAGGAAGGGGACGGCGTAAGGTTGCTCTCTCTCTGAAGAAAGACTCCGTGCTCCTTACACTTTGAAAAATCCAAACGTGCCCCCTGATAACACAATTCATACCGAGAGCTGCTAAAGAGATGTACAATGGCATATCAGCAGGTATATCTTATTTTCAAAAGGATTATCTCATCCTTGATGTTTGGCAATAGTGATTTTCCATACACAGGCAAGAATTTTATAGACTCCCCTTAATAGCAATGTGCCAGGATCAGTCACGGTGACAATATATCGTCCCATGACTCCAAATTCAACCCTTCTTAAAAGTACCAGAGCAAAATGCCAGCTAAGTGTGGGATTTACTGATTTAGCTGTAGAGGAAAGAAATTCTGCAGATCAGATCAATACAACCAGTAAAAACAAACTGCAGAATCCCCATTTTCTGCCGGAGGTCTGTAAGCGAGGGCATTAGATGAGGCACCTGAATTATTCCTGAACACTTCATCTTGAGTGGCTGGAAATGGTACTTTAAAACCATTACAGGGAGAGACTATGATTTCAGGGCACCATGATTAAATTAAATGTCCTGGACAAAAAGTTATAGTTAACAGGGTTTTGGTTTTTTGGGTTTTTGTTTGTTTATTTTGTTTCTTTTGTTTCGTTTTGTTCTGGGGTCGAAAAAATTAGCATCAGTGAAAGAATAGTTTTGATCAGTCCGGAGACCCGGTCAAGCCCGAACAGGGTTAATTAATTCTTTCCATGTGTTTTAGGAACCACATCCCTCGCGAAAAGATGTAAACCTACGTAAACTTGAAATACCATTTTTCAGGCAACTGGCGGCCCCCCAGGGAGGCATGAAGACCCGCGACTACCTTCACGACCACTTCATCACTATCAGCAGTGCCATCACCATCGACATCACGTGCTCACTACGACTCATCCTTCAGCCCAGCAACTCCTTGTACCTGCCGGGGGAAGCTGCCAGGGTTTGCCCATCAGCCGTGTGCAGTCATTAAAGAAAACCGTAGTATCACAAAGGCATCACGATGGTACTCACACATACTACTGCTGAGTGTGTAAATTCGTGATGGTTTTGAAGGACCATCTAGTCTTGTCCGTTATCATATAAAACCCCTGTTTGCTTTGTTTCAACCCAAGAGCGCTACTGCGAAGTAACTCTCAGAGAAAAATATTCACAGATGTGTCCAAAAATGAGAAGACTCCGGGAGGTCCAGTGAAGCGTTGTGTGTGCAAGGGAAAACACAGATATGGCGTGAACACCCTTCATTCAGGGAATGGCCGAATAAGCTTTACTCGTCCAATGATGCTAAGGATTTTGCAACCATTGGGGCAAATAAAAGTATGTGAACAGACACAGAACTATCCCTAATCAGCAGTACGGGGTTAAGAACTGTGGTCCTTGCTTGTGGGTTTGCTGCTTGCCATAGTGTGAATGCTCCCATGAGGGCTGATGTGGGCAGCCAGCCTGGCGCTTCTGAACGTGGGCAAGTGGTCACACGGTCAGCCCTCGCCAGCAGGTGCTAGTCCGCTCCGTGATCGTGTATTGTTAAGCAAACCAAGAAAAGAACAGAACAATCGGTACACTGTGTTGTATTACTAAACTGCACATGTGTATGCATTCTCTGTACACAGATGCATAAAAATTGGTGAGTGGGTCACCTCTGGGGAGGGAAGGGCGCCTCCTAGTGGAGAAGATAAGCAGTGGCTTCCGCTTTGTGTCCTTTTGAACACGTGAGGAGGAAAATGTCTTACCTCTGTGATTACATTTAAAAAGATGACTGACAATTACATATGCCGTGTCCCGAAAGGGTAGGTGAGATTTTGATAAATTGGCCCAGGCCTGGCTTGAGTTCGGATGGGTAGGACAGTAGATAGATAGACAGATAATTCTTTTTTTTTTTTTAGGATTTTGTTTATTTATTCAACACAGAGAGAGAGGCAGTGAGAGAGGGAACACAAGCAGGGGGAGTAGGAGAGAGAGAAGCAGACTTTCCCGCAGAGCAGGGAGCCTGACGCGGGGCTTGATCCCAGGATCCTGGGATCATGACCTGACCTGAAGGCAGACGCTTAACTCACTGAGCCACCCAGGCGCCCCCAGACAGATAATTCTGAGGAGCAAAAGGAAGGAGAAAGAGGAAGAAGTATGGGAGCCCCAGCGTGATGCTCAGGATCGTCCAGCTGAAGCTGGAGCTTGGTCAAAGTCTAAGAGAGAGAAGAGGGTGCTGGAGGTGGGAAAGGGAGTCCCTTAGGTGGGCACAAAGGCAAAAATGAAGCCGGGAGCCCCTCCGTGCATCAGCCTGGCCAGGGAGGAAGGGGAAGGGCGGGCGGCCCCGGCTGTGCATCATGACCCCACCGCGGCAGGTGAGCACGGTGGGCTCTGTGTGGCTGCGCTGGGGACACAGGAGGTCGGGGGTGGGTGGTAGCTGTGGTCGTGTGCTCTCCCACTGGGTGGTGAGCAGAGCCCATCTAACGCACCCTATTCCACTTGCAGACCGGGAGCCGACGTCATCTGCTGCCGAGGGGCAAGGAGCCGGGAGACAAGGTTTGGGGAAAGTGGGGAAAGGCTTGCAATAAAGAGTCCTGCGGAAGAATGGGAGTGTGGGCGAAGCTGTCGCATGATCGAGGCATTGTTAAGGTCCAGTCTGAGTTAGAGGCTATGAATTAGTATTGAGACCAGTCATGCCGGTTAGGTAACCTGGCAGAACCTTCTCCAATTCTGAGAGGCTGGAGCAGACACGAAGGAAGGAAATGAGTGGGTTAATTTGGCAGAGAAATCAGGCTCTACACCTCCTTCCGCCACTAACGGTGAGGCTGGGGGCCCCCTTTGCCGAGGCCTCGGTTTCCACATCTGCAAAAGGGGGATGACAGCTCTTACCCTGAGGCATTCTTGGCTGCGAGAGAACGGAAGAGACAGCAGAGGGCGGAGAACTTGAAGTGGTGTAAATGGGCCGGGTGTGTCTTAAAGTGCCAGGGCCCGGGTCACTGCTCAGTCTCTGAAGTCCTAATAAATCTCAGCGGAAGATAAAGGGTCGGTCAGTAATGGAAGGCGGCTAAGTGAACGTGACCCAGCCTGTGCTCAGGGCAGGAGAAATTCCCGATAAGTGGTATTCCGAGAAGAGGTTGACCTCACTCAAAAGCACCAGGGAAGGTGCCTCCTCTGAAATGCGGGGGGGGAGCCCTGGTCCTCGGGAGCACTGTGCCCAGATGGAAGCCAAAGTCAGTGGGTCCTTATACATGTCCTGCAGTGGGTTTGAGAAAGAAATGCGAGCGTCTGCACCCATGGTGGGGACAGGGACTCTCAGAAATCTCGCTTCCGCTTCCAGGGAGCTGAGGTGGGCTCCTCCCTCCTGCCCGAGTTCCCTCTGTATAGGGGAACATAGCTGTGCTAGAAAAATATCTGGTCCTGATGTGTGACACACAGCATAGTCATTGCACTGATGAGTACACCCCGCAAGGTGCCTAGAATCTTCCTTCCCAATCTCTGCTGGGCGAATGTTCAGGTCAGACCCAAAGAAAGTGTGATTCATAACTGGCTGATGGTCATGGCCACACCCCGCCCCCAACACACACACACACACACAGAGGCTTGCTTTCTGCTCTTTGATCTTTTATATCTTGGGGCCTTTAGATTTACTATAATGTGGACCTAGAATGTTCTTCTTCCATGTTTCCTGATATGTCTGACATTTGCAGGTATAAATGGGATTAAACCATGACATGTCCTGAGCATTGGACTAAGGAGTTAGGACACCATCCTGGGGACAGCAGGGAAGGTTCAATGGATGTTAGACAGAGGAGAGATTGGTTTGAAGTAGACTTTTAGATAAATCGCTTTGGCGGATGAACTGTTCTGTAGGAGGAACCAAAAGCAAGGAGCCCAACTGTGAGGCCATGGCAATAGTCACGATGAGATATGAAGATCAAGAGAAGTGGGGTGGAAGGCATTGAAACAAGACGGATGAGTCAATAAATGGATAAAGGCACATGAACACATCCGCACCTACCTTCACACACATGCCTCAGCCACAGAATATCCTCACATCAAAGGGAGGAGAGATGTCCAACAAACTTGCCTGTCAATATCACTGATGAGACCCACACCTTGCAGTTTTTGTTCGAGTTTTGGGATTTTAGGGACACTGAGCACTGGGGCGGGGGTGGGGAGGGTAGAGAAGTGCAGAAAGAAACATCGTCCTTCTGCTCCTTTAATCTACACATGAAGAAGTCAGGTTTGCGTCTGAAAATCAACTCCTTATTGATCTTCAGCTTGTTAATATTCATGAAGCTCTATCAAGAGGTAGGAGATTTTAACACAGTGGCCCCCGCACTCCAAATCAATTCTCATTGATTTCAATCGGCTTCTTCCCCCCAAGCATTGACGTAGCCCCTCACACAAAAATCTGTTCCCAAGGTCATTTGGAGCACATGAGTGGTGTAAGGTGTAAGGAGCTGGTGGGCCCTGCTTGCCACCGTCTGTGCTTTGGGAGCCCTCAGAGTGGAGAGACATGGTGTTTGGGCAGCATCTGCTCCTGTCTAGGACTCTGCGGGTCTGGCTGCCTCCTAAGTCCCTTCTCCCACAAAGCCCCTCGAGTCACAGCCCCTGGGAGGCAAGGGGAGGTCGTGCCACTTGCAAACACCTGTCGACATCAGGACAAGACTGATTTTTCCAAAAGCTGAGAATGCTACCTGTCCTTAAAGCCCTCTAACGAGTTCAGATGACAACCCACTCTGTCCTCAAATACAATTAAGTTGAGTTCAGAGCAGGATCCCACAACCAAACCCATAACTCTGGCTCAGAATTCTGTCCTTTCCTCTACCTGCCCAAGGACCCGCTTCCCCACACCGCCTGGAAATCCAGTTCGGGTGACTTTATTTTATATGTATTATGTTTTCCCAATCTTCTTTTTATTTATATATTTTTGTTATTATATTTGTTTTATTTTTTTTCCTTTTTTTCTTTTTTTTTTTTAAAGATTTTATTTATTTATTTGACACAGAGAGAGGGATTACAAGTAGGCAGAGAGGCAGGCAGAGAGACAAGAGAGAGGAGGAAGCAGGCTCCCTGCCCAGCAGAGAGCCCGATGTGGGCCTCCATCCCAGGACTCTGGGATCATGACCTGAGCCAAAGGCAGAGGCTTTAACCCACTGAGCCACCCAGGCGCCCTCTGTTTTATTTTTTTCATGGAAGTATTTGCCCCATGCATCAGAAACACGTCCACATGATAAGTTGTAGGACAGTATTAACTCCTAATGAGACCTCAAGGAAGAAGGGTTATCGTTGAACTTGGAAGAGCTTGTGGACACCAGCCACATGCCAAGAAACTGGACAGCCTCTGGCCAACAACCAGCAAGAAACTGAATTCTTCCAACTATATAAAGAGATCCTTCCCTAGATGAGCCTCAGAGGCAACCCCCACTCTGACCAACAACTTGATTGCAGCCTTGTAGGGATCCTAGGAAGCCTCACTGGCATTCTGAGCCCAGAGACTATAAGATAACAAGTGTCTATCATTCCAAGCCCCTGAGTTGTAGTCTTTGCTTCTTGGCAGTACAAAACCCCTTACAATGCTTGTGTACTTGACATTGTTGTAGGGACAATACAACGTCACAGTTGAGCTCTCCAATAGCAGGCCCACCTAGAATCGGCTAAGACTTAAACTCCATTTATGAAGAGAGTTTTGTAGGTACTTGGCCCTGACCTCACATTCTCTAGTCCTCCACCAACTCTATGAGATAGATGTAATTATTATCCTCATTTTGCAGATGAGGACATGGAGCTACAAAGATGTCAACTAGCTTTCCCAAGGCCAGTCAGTTTAGCAGTAGCGCATTGCTTCAAACGGGGTCTATGTTTCTCTTAAACACTGAAATATTTTAGAGAGCTGAGACCACCCTGTGGAGTGTGTGGTCTTAAAAAGAGATGAGGTGCACCTTTGCCTGTATAAATGGCTGTGTTGGACTTGATGATCTAGGAAACACTGACGGGGACACTGAAGTTCATGGATTTCAAGCATGTCATCACGGCTCATCTACACTGGGTGGGATCACGATTTAAATCTAGGTCAGTTAACGTCAAAGTCTATACTCTCTCTTGCACTGCTTCTTTGCTCTGCATAAAGGTAGATCCTGAGTCTCCCCTTTATTTTTATTTATCATCCTGATCTGGCAAACTCCTTTGAATTGTTCTTCCATTTGTTTATCCAACATGTATGGATGATCCAACATTATGGATTATGCTGCTTTATGCCAAGTGTGTGGTAGGCCCTGCAAACACAAAAATGGATAAGAGAACACCCTTGTGGTGGCACCTGGGTGGCTCAGTGGGTTAAAGCCTCTGCCTTCGGCTCAGGTCATGATCTCAGGGTCCTGGGATCGAGGCCTACATCAGGCTCTCTGCTCAGCAGGGAGCCTGCTTCCTCCTCTCTCTCTGCCTGCCTCTCTGCCTACTTGTGATCTCTCTCTCTGTCAAATAAATAAAATCTTAAAAAGAGAGAGAGAGAGAGAGAGAGAGAGAGAGAGAGAACACCTTGGTCCATGCACACGGGAGATTATCCTAGCAGCCAAGGGCACATAAACATCATTTGCCTGCAGGACTCCTACTCACCCTTCAAAGCCCTGGCATATCACCACCTTTCTGCAGCTGCCCCTCCTTCTACCAGCATAATTAATCATGCCCTGGTCACTTGGCCTTCCGCAATTTTACACATTTTGATTATAGCACTTAACAGATTCCATTTTGATGATCTGCTTCTGAATTTGTTTCCTTCCCCAGGCCAGGAGTAACTTTGCAAATCCAGCCCCCAACTCAGCATGGAATAGCAATTCCATGAGTACTGGATAAACTGAATCCAGTTTATTCGTTCCACCAATATTTACTAATCATGGCCCTGTGTGCCAGGAGCTGGGTTTGGGGATTAAACAGTAAATAAAACGGCGGAAAAGTCTCTGCCCTCGTGGAGATTATATTGTATTGATTCCATTTGGCGTGTCTGGTTCTCTCGGATCCCACTGGCAAGGTTTTAATTCAATTCTTTGTACTGTCTTTCAGTCTGATGCCAGGCTCTGGCTACGTGCCTTGGGATTTATCTTGGGAAGCCAGTTTGCGCGAACATCTCTCCAAGCCTTGGGAAATCCTCGAGAAGTCTGTGAATCCAGGAGACCATGTTGTTAACAGACACACCAGCACAAATCTGTCCAAATGAAGTTGTCTTCTCAGAAGTAGCCCCTGCGGGAAGCTACACTCCTCAACAGGGCTGCCAATGTTTCCACTATTTTTGGACTCCAATTTTGGAGCCGTATGTGGAATTTATGGCCCATTTGTGAACAGACTCAATGGGAGGAAATGTCCTTTCTCAAGGCTTCATTTGCCACTAGATAATGCCCAGCAGTGTTTCACAGGCACCGCAGGCGAATGCACTTACCGATCCCACCCAGCACCAGCAAGAAGAGGAAGAACCGCAAATGCGTGTAAGTATCTTTATTAGGCACCGACCCCATCTCTTAGCAGATGCTGTCCACACAGTGACCTATATCTGGAAGCATACTTTCTTTTCTCTGATTACAATTTATTTATCCACCCCCCACTGATTGTCACTGAGGTATCGATCTGTATTGCTATATCGATATGATGTCATTGACACATGTCATTGTGACCATTGGTGTTCGCATTTCCCTGGCGCGTAAGCAGCGCCTCTAGGCGTGTCTATGCACACGTGTGAAAGATTCTTGAAGGTAAATACCTAGCAATCGAAGGGCTAGGTCATAAAGTGTGTGCATCTTCAATTTTATTTGTTATTGCTAAATTGATCTCCAAATGAGTCACGCCAATTTACATTCACTCCGGCAGCTTATGAGAGTACCTTTCTCCACGAACTCAGCAAAAACTGGCATCATATCACGGGTGGGAAAAGGTGTCCCATTTCAACTTGCATATCTGCGACTTATTAATGGGGCGAGCATTTTTGTCTGTGTCAGTATTGGCCGTCTGATTTTCACTGTCTGTGCTTCCTCTGTTGGTATCCTTTGTCCATTTTTTCCAGCGGACTATTTTTCTTTATAGTATTGATTTATAGGAGTGGGTCGTATATTCCAGATAGTAACCTTTGTCAGTTATTTATACAAATGTCTATTGTCATATGAAAGACTTTACTTCATTTAGTCAAATTTATCAATCTCATCCTTTATGTTTTGCATCCTTTGTTCACTGTTTTTAAAAAAACAACTCTTCTATGCCATGATCACAAAGATAGTCTCATAAATTTTCTTTGAAAAGTTCTATTATTTTGATATTTATTTCTTCAAGAGCCGATGTTTGTATATCGTCTTAAGTAGGGACAAAATGTTCTTTTTTTCTTTCTATAAAGATAGCCATTTCCCCACCACACTCATTGAATGCAAGATTCCCTCTCACCGTCACTGTCTCTTACCAAGTTTCTGTGTGTGTCCAAAGGCCTGTTCCGCCTTGTCTTTGCTGTTCCTCTGACACTCTCGTCTATCCCTACATCGCATTTACCCTGCTCCGATTGTCATGTCTTTAAAATAAATTTACTGTAGGAAAGAGCAAGACCCCCCCTCCTTCTTCTTCACAAGGATCTTAGCTATCTCTGGCCCTTTATTTTTTCAGAAATAACTCAGGAGTAAATTCTGTCAAGATCCACAAAACAAAACAAACAAATGAAAATCTGTTTGGATTTGGATTACACTTTCTTTGCGTTAAATTGAACCCATGTCACCCAAGGATAAGATGTGTCTTAAGGAAAAAGAGCAAGAGAGGCCCTCCAGCCTCTTGGAGATTCAAGGCACTGGAGTCGGGGGTTTCCTCCATCTCCCTGGGCTTCCGTTGCAGGGAGCACCCTCTGGGAGGCCTGCAGGGAGGGAGCTGCTTATCAAAGGCAGGATTCAGACATTCTAGACTTACAGCCAAGCGACCATCAGAGATCTTCTGCGTCTCGTTGTTCTTCCCTAAGGAGCTGGCCTTCCAGTGGACTTATCGCACCATCGCCAGACCCATCCTCCAAAAATGCAGACGCGGCTGACACCTCTCTAGACACGGTGGCCACGACTTCTCAGCTGTGCTGACACAGGATCCCTTCCCCGTAAGGACCTTTTAAATTTATAGTTTTATTCATTAAAATTCAAAAAAATGAGAAATTCATCTCCTTGGTCACATTAGTCACATTTCAGGGGCTCCGTTGCCTCATAGAAACCCCCATTCTGACCATTGCAGAAGCTTCTAGCAAACAGAGCTGTCACAGAGACTCACAGCATCTCCTGTCCCCCAGGGGGGAAGAGCCAAACACTCTAGGTGACACCCAGGGCCCCTGACATCCCAGGCCTCCCCTATCTGTCTCCCCACCCACCTGCCCTGATAGGTTACAAGCAGGACAAGCCCTCCTTGAAGCTTCTGGGATTTCCCCGACTCTGCTCTGGCTCAACCCATTGCTCTCTCTCCAGCTTTTCTGTCTCCCAAATCGTAGTCTCCCTTCCGGGCCCCACTCACACAGCACCGTCCACATCTGCCCAGTGTCCTTCTCGAAGCTTCCCCCACCCACTGTCTGGGCTTCTATTACACTCGGGCACAATGTTATGAAAGTCCATTCTCACAGGGCAGCGGCCCTGCCACAAACAGTTGTCCATCTCCAGAACCCGGCGTCCTCAGCATCCGGCACCTAGAATTGTCAGCATGGTTGTGCAGCCGGGTAAAATACAAAGCAGCCCCCCCCTCAAGTTAATCTGGAGGCTCCCAAAAACAGCTCTGCCCTGTCACTTAGCCCCCCGCCTGCCTCCCCTTTTCTACTCACGCCCCCACACTTAATTACATTCTCATCAGCCCTGCGGAATGGTCTGTTGGCTCCCCGTGTAGTTGAAAGTGTTTGTGTAAACAGCAGCGAGATCCTGTTCATTATAAAGACTTCCTCACATTCATTGCAGCCAGTTCCGGGCTCCCCTGATTGTAAAGGAGATAGGACCAGCCACTCGGAGACAGGAAGGAGTTTATTGAAAGGGAAAATAGCGGTCCGGAGGAGATAGAGCAATATATACACATGCTTCACGGAGTCCATGGCTGTGTCCCTCAGGAGAGATGCAGAAGGACAAGGAGAGGGAGAGAGAGAGAGAGAGAGAGAGAGTGGGGACAGGAAGAAAAGCAGAGACACAGCAGAGCAAACTATAAAGAGACAGCAGAGATGCAGCAAGGTCAGTGTTGAGAGAGGGAAGCTATCAGTGAGAGACACACGCACTCATAGATGGAGGGAGACAGAGGCAGACCGAGAAGCATCTCCTCAGAGACATGGAGCAGAGGGTGAAAAGGTTCAAGCTGCCGGGTCCCTGGCCCCACACAGCACGGCAGCGCTGGGGTTCTGCAAACACAGCAGGCATTACGAACTAAGTGCTGGCACATGGGAAGTTGGAAAGGCCACCCAAAGAACAAATGGAAACCAAACTCAGCTTCAGCCACCAGAACCTTAAAAACCAGCATCGTCGACCCTGGATATCATTCACATTTATCTGATCCTTCCTCTCTAAAAAGATCCCGAGAGAAAAGTCTGGAAATGCAGAATGTCTAATTGTCCTCTCCACCAAGGCTGCTTTAAAGTCCCCCCGTCCAGTATTCTTGGCGAGAATCTGTGTCTTTGCCATGGACAGCACCGAGCTGAAGGACAGGCAAAATACCACCAAAATTTCCCTTCCCTGGACTTGGGACATCTGGGGTTTTCAGAGTTTGGAGTGTGCCAGATATCGTGACGCCTGGAGAAGGCTAGCTTCTTAATGACGGCAAGAGCCTCTTTTTGAGCCACATAACAAATCTTGCTTTGTCTCTTTCCAGATGCCTCAGAAGTTTACTCTCAGGCTCCATCAGCTTGGTCACCAGTCTGGGCAATGTGTTGTCTCATTCACTCAATTCATTCATTCACACGCTCATTCATTCATTTCTCTAGCACGCATATGGTTCAGTATCACACCTGGGGCTGTGGTGGCGAATGGAACAAATGTCCCTTGCATCTAGAGAAGTCAGGGCACAGGATGGACAAACAGACACTAAGCAAAGAGTCAGTAACATTTCTACTGTGACATACTAGAAATAAGGATGTATGAAACAAATTAAAAGAGCATGATGCCCCCAAAAGAATTGAAAGCAGAGAATCTGTCTTTGTTGCTCCGGCTACCATAACAAAATACCAGAGACTGGGTGGCTTCCACAGCAGACATGTATTTCTCCCAGTTCTAGAAGCAGGAATTCTGAGATCAGGATGCCAGCATGGCCGAGTTTGCTGAGGTCTCTATTCCTGGCCTGCGGATGGATGCCTTCTCTCTCTGTTTGCATGTGGCTGTCTCTTCTTTTTTTTTTGGTAGGGGCACTAATCCCACCATGGGAACCCCACCCTCATAAACTTATCTAAAGCTAATTACTTCCCAAAGGCACCATTTCCTAATATCATCACACTGGGGATTAGAGCTTCCCCATGAATTTTAGTGGGACACAAACATCCAGACACACATGGATACTTATACATGAGTGTTCATAATAGAGTGAATTATGATAGCCAAAAGGTAGGAACAACCCAAGTGTTCATCAGTGGATGAATGATAAATTATGGTATATGTACACACTGAAATATTACTCACCCTTAAAAAGGAATGAAATACTGACTCATGCTACACCAGGAATGAACCAGAAACCATCAGGCTAAGTGAAAGAAGCCAGTCGTAAAAGGTCACACAGTATATGATCCCACTTAAATACCCAGAATAGGCAAATCCATAGAGACAGAACACAGATTAGGGGTTGCCAGGATTTAGAGTAAGCACGTAATGGATACAGTATTTCCTTCGGGGGCAGAGGGGAGGGGGGATGGAAACTTTTGGCAACTAGAGAGAGGTGGTGATGGCACAACACTATGAATGTACCAAACGCCACTCAGTTATTCACTTTAAAAAGATTAATTTTATGTTATGTAAACTTGGCCTCAACAGAAAGGTTAAAAAAGCATGGTCCTAAATGGTAGACTAGTATGGAATGACCTAGTTAAACCGGGAGTCAAGGACAAGCACCCCTGGGGCAGGTGTCTGTAACATGAAGGATGAGTAGAAGTCAACAAGGGGACAAGGGGTGGCAGCAGGCTCTGGCCAGAGCCCACGACATCCACGGAAGCCATACAGTGAGAGAACTTGGCACATTTGGGAATGAGAAGGAAGTTAGGGCAGAGAGCCAGGGAAACTGTAGCTTGGGGTGAGCCTGGATGGGTAGTCAGTGGCAGGTCTTCATAGGCATTCTGATGCTTTGGGGGGGGGTTCCTATTTTTTTAGCATTGACGGACATGAAGAAGGGAAGCGACATAACTTCCATCCAGCCCCTTTGAGAAGACTGGACCGAAGATGCACAGAAACAGTACCAGGACATTGAGTGGAATCTCCCTCCCCTCTCCCTCTGCCCTCCTGCCCCATCTTTTTATTTTTTCTTTTCTCGCTTTTATATATGAACAGAAGCTGGGCTGAGTGTCAAATGCTTAAATCATAGACTTTTAACTCTCCACCTTCCACAGACGTGGCTCCATGTTGTTCTAACATTCCTGGAGCTGGAGGCATTTCTTTCTGTTAGCAACTCCCTCTCCTTTCTCTGTTTGCCACATTCTTTCTTTTTCCCTAAGATTGAAACAAAGTTACCAAGCTCTATGTAGGCAAAACTCCACAACACACGGCAGCCCTCCCAAGGAATCCACAATTTTCTGGCTCTGGAATGTTCCTTCCATTGTATCTCTGAAGGCTGCTTCCTCGTTTGTCCCTGGGATCTTTCTCAGAAACGACCTGGAGCGGCTCTGTCTACACTCCTGTCTCCTATTTCTCACAGGATCCCGCATCGGACCCTTCCCCCTCAGACCCAGCCACTCTCAAAGGTTTGTGCTCGGTCACCCTCGTGACCCCTGCCGTGTTGCCTCTGGGTTTAGGAACGGGATTCTGTCCTCACAGCCCACTCCCTTCTGCACCTTAGTTTCCTTTTTTTAAGACTGCCTGAGTTTTGCCTATGTCTCTTTTCACTTAAATCTTCTTACTTAGTACTTCTGGTTTCACAGAGCCCCTCGTTTCTCGAATAGTAGTGAAGGCACAAGAAGACATTCTTGACAGCATCTCTGTTTCTTGTGTCCTTTGCATATCGTATGCATTTTCTCAAAAAAAAAATTTTTTTTTCAAGTTGAAATTCGTCCTAGAGCCGATGGTGTTGTTGCTTTGGTTATTCATCTTGAAGTGATGTGATGTGTAAGCGGGGCTGGTGTTTTTCCATAAACATTTTGAGCAAATTGTCTTTGCTTCCCCTTCTGGTTCCCTTTGGTTGTTCTTGGCTTCTCAGATCTCAAACTGGAGGGCTTCTTCGGTGTAAATTTATAACACTCTCATTGTTATGGAGCAGCCGGAGGGGAGTTGAGAGGAAGCCTGAGCTATGAGTAGTGTTCACAGGAATATTTATCTCGGCGACAATTCTTTCCATGCATGGTGAAGCTGTTGTTGTTCCCGTCTTGGGGTCTTGTATTCACGTCTAATTTGGCACAGCCTCTACTCCAGTATAAACTTTGGCTATGCCCGGGCTCCTTCCTGGTGCTACTGCTTGACACTTGGAGGAAATGCCTCTGTAACCCTGATCGGGTTTTCTTTGATGTGGGAGCTCTACGAAACCTAGATCTTCTCCTGGGCTTTGTGGTGGGGGGCACAGAGCCCAAGCACCAACTATGGGAGTTTCCGCCATCTTCAACACATCCTCCACCTAATCGGGAAAACTTAGTGACTCCCCGCAGGGGATCCTCCACATTCTTTCTTTAATGTACCTCTCCTCACTATGTTGACCCCCTTCTTCTCCAGCTGGCCACCATGCTGATCCTGGTCCCTCCGAGTGCTGCTGTCACAAAGGATGCTGGTCCTTGAGGTTCAGGTGAAGCCCAGAATATGAGGTCCCCATCTGCCACATGGCCTTGCCATGCACCTGGGTCTTACCCCCCACCTAGATAAGGGCAGAATATTTCACTAGAGTGCCTGTATTTTGATCCTGATGACAATGCTCATGATTAGGAAAGAGCTATGAAAGTCGTACCCTTGCTATCTTCCTCAGGTTGATACCTTCTGCACCACTGTCTACCAAAACCTTCTCGGTCTCCATCATTTCGTGAGCTCACTCCCTAAGTTTTAGTTCTCCCCTGTCCATTCTTTCCTTTTGTCATCTTTCCAATGGGGATTCAGCGAGGGGTGATGAAGAAGTTTCTAAAAAGACTAAGAGGAGATAAATGTCTGTGCTGTCCAATTCAGAGATGCAGCTCCTGGATTTCTTGGCTACAGCTCTCTGCACTTGAGCTTGCACTGTCCATGTCTTAAGGTAAGAGTATTTGCAGGTGAGCCCTGTGCAAGGTGGGTGGCCCTAGTCAATGATGTTCAGATGTGTGCAGACAAATGTATTTAAGCCTGCTCCCCAATATGCAGGCTTACTGACCAAACACAAGAGTTACCAAACTTCCACTTGGAGAGTTAAATTGGAAAAATTCCACTTGGACAGTTAAATTTCCCTCTTTTCCTTTCTCCCCCCCGAAACTGATATAGTATACGAATCAAGTATTTAAGGATTTTAAAGTAAACGGAGAAACCAAGGATGAATTCAATTAAAAAGTTTAAAGACTACTAAAAGACTATATAAAAAAGTGTTAGAATAGACACCCCAGTAAAAACTAAGGTAACACATTATTAGAGATCTTTATTCTCTCCCTGAGTTGGGTATGTTTTGTTACTGTGGTTGTTGATGTTTGTTTGTTTTTGTTTGGGGGTGTGTGTGTGTGTGTGTGTGTGAGCACGTGAGCAGGTGGAGTGTCAGAGGCAGAGCATGAAACTAATTTTCACTGTTAGGGATATTTAAGTATTTTCTATAATAAACAAGCATATAAAACTGTAATAATCATAAAACAGGGACCAAAATCATAATAAAGGACCCTATTGCCCACCTAACAGGATTACCATGTTGCTGATCAAATAAAGAGGAGACATAATTTCATCTACTTCAGAGCTAACTTTCAAACCAGTCTGATGTGACTCCTTCCTCCTTCCTGTGTTCGGGATTTGTCTTCTCCTGTGATTGATAACATATGACTTTCTGTGCATATACAGGATTAGTATAATTGGTGCAAGTCTTGCACTTTGATTGTTCTCTTATATTGGGGCATAGCCAAGAAGCATGTTCTGACAACTGCTTCTGACATTTTGGTTTTAAAAACAAACAAAAATCAACCCCACCAGGCGCCTGGGTGGCTCAGTGGGTTAAAGCCTCTGCCTTCAGCTCAGGTCATGATCTCAGGGTCCTGGGATCGAGCCCCACCTCGGGCTCTCTGCTCAGCAGGGAGCCTGCTTCCTCCTCTCTCTGCCTGCCTCTCTGCCTACTTGTGATATCTCTCTCTCTCTCTCTCTCTCTCTCTCTCTCTCTCTCTCTCTGTCAAATAAATTAATAAAATCTTTTAAAAAAAAAAATCATCCCCACCATCTCATAGACCGAAATGGGCAATTGTCAGATGGTGGGATTAATTTCAGCAGAAATAGGACAGTTCCTCCTTGTTGCCTTGTTTAAACCCCTCTTTCCTGGAGCGAGTGTCTGCTACTGTGCCACGTGGAAAATTGTGAGTGTCCCTCTTCATCCTCCATGCGCCAGGCTGTGGGAAGTCAGTGCTCGGAGATGGGGTCCTGTCCACCTGCTGTCAGGCAAACAGCTTGAGCCACGATTATTTATTTACAACAGCTAATACAATTGGTAGTAACGACATCATAGGGAACCTCTAAGTGCAGGCAAGATGAAAAATTTACTAAATTGGAGAATAAAAATGCATAAGAAAATGTACAGAATCAATATTTCATGGCCTTGGCTTTACCTTGCTGTTCACAAATCTATTCCCGAGTTCGCATTAAAATTTAAAGCAACGTCATGCGACAAGTTCAAACCCTGGGTTATTTCATGTTAGTTTAGCTTTAGAGGAGTTTTGTTGTCGCTTGTTTCTTAAAGTCGTGAGGACCCGGGGAGAGGAGGACACTTAGGAAACCATTTAGCCAGGTGACTCTGCTTCTACTTTTTTTTTTCTTTCAGACAGGAAGATAAAATTGTGTCTGACATACACAGAAAGGTGGTTTTAGTCATTCTCCTTCTGAACCAGCTACGCTTAGCAATCTTTCCTATACAACCTTTTACCAGATTTAAAAACACTGTTTTTAAAACTGTTGAGAGGCAAACTATTATTTTGTAAAAATAAATAAATAAATAAATAAATATCACCTAATGAATAACTACTATGTGCTAACCACTCAGTAATACCTATCTATGACCTGACTGCTGGAGAAAGGCCATAATTCCTACATCTTCCATGTTTCTGTGAAGCTATAAAATGACACCACAGGGAATAAAAAGCTAGAGGAACAGATACGCAATTTGAAGCAATCTGGATACTTGAGGCCTAACATTTTGGGGGGGAGTGTGTACGTTTTGAGGAAATGCAGACAGGAAGACAATAATTAATAGCTCTTTCTTTTCTTTTTTTTTTTTTAAAGATTTTGTTTATTCATTTGACACAGAGAGAGAGATTACAAGTAGGCAGAGAGGCAGGCAGAGAGAGAGGAGAGAGGAGGAAGCAGGCTCCCTGCCGAGCAGAGAGCCCGATGCGGGCCTCGATCCCAGGACCCTGGGATCATGATCTGAGCCGAAGGCAGCGGCTTTAACCCACTGAGCCACCCAGGCGCCCTTAATAGCTCTTTCTTAATGCTTTACCGACTTCTTAAAAAAAGGCATTGGGGCGCCTGGGTGGCTCAGTGGGTTAAGGCCTCTGCCTTCGGCTCAGGTCATGATCTCAGGGTCCTGGGATCGAGGCCCGCATCGGGCTCTCTGCTCGGCAGGGAGCCTGCTTCCTCCTCTCTCTCTCTCTCTGCCTGCCTCTCAGCCTACTTGTGATCTGATCTCTCTGTGTCAAATAAATAAATAAAATCTTTAAAAAAAAGGCATTGGTAAGAAGGGATAGACATTCATAAAAATCTACAAAGCACGACAGCTATGCCCACTTTCTCTGGATTTTGTCTGTTTGTTTTGTTGGAGCCAGTACACAAGGCATTTGCAAAATATCAATACAACATCCATGTCAGCTACTTAGCATTATCCTGAGGTCCCTAAACTATTTAAATTTATAACTTTGTCGAGATAGGGGTTTGGATTGCACACGGTATGACTAGGATAAAAGGAAGAAGCAAGTTCCGTGGCTAGAGAGACAGTCTTGATAATTACCCAGAAACGGCTTCTCAAGAAAGCTTTATTCCTCAGTGCTCAGTATATGAAGATTTGGGAAGGTCTGGTGTTAATATCAGGGAATTGTGTTACACGTGGATACCTTGTGGCCTATTAGGGAAGCCGAAAGCCCACCCAGTGCACAGGTGAACATGCCTGAGCACCAACCCAAGATGGCCAACAGCCTTGGTCTTGAATGATCTCTTATCCCTCGTGGGACACGAAGTATTCGTGATATTGTTTCAACACCCTCCACCTGCATTTTTATCCTTCTAATCTGAAAGCCCCGAAAAATGGATGTTTTACATGAAGATTAGAAATCAGTGTGCTTCTACTTAAACTTCAAGCCAGGGTGGTAATGAGAAGGTGAGTGGGGGGCCTGTAATGCTCTCCAGCATGAATCCCTCTTGGGGTTCTTGACCTGGGGTGCCTTCCAGTGCTTACACACGGCCAATAGTTTATAGTTTGTGGGTGGGAGGAGGCACGTGATGAGGGACTTTCTGGAGAAACAGCTTTCTTTTCTCAGCAGAAGAGAAGGCCAGTTTGTTTCCTGCAACCAGCAGGGGTGAAGAGAGGGGTTCGAGAGCCTTCCTCTTGAAAGGACAGTCCTGGGACCAGCAGTCCGCAGCCTCTGGGAGCCTGTCGGACACGTAGGCTCACTCACCCGGGCCAGACCTCTGAATCAGCCTCTGCTTTTTTCATTTCCCTATCAACTAATTGAAGAACAATTTCCATATGATAAAGCCACATCCATTGGAAGCGTAAACCCTGATGAATTTTGACAGTTGTCAGTTTTCATTTCAAAATTCATTTCAGGATTTTGACATAATGGAGGAAACCATCATGACAAAACACAAAATGTTCCATCACCCCAAAAGACCATGCCCCTTTGCAGTCCTTACTGCCACTGCCTGGTCCACGTGACCCCTGGTCGGCTTCCTCTTGCCATAGATGAGTGTGTAATATATATATATATATAATTATGCTTTGGCGACTAATAATGCTTTGGAGACTCCCCCATGCCGTCGAGAATCTCAGGAGCTCATTCCTTTCTTCCATTCCATGGGGTGCAGCTACTACCTTCTGTTTGCCCATTCCCCAGCTGAGGGCTATTTTGTTCCTGGGTTCAACTACCGTGAATCAAGCTGCTATGAACATTCCTATCTAAGTCTTTGTGAGGGTGTCCCTTTGGGGTACATACCTGCGTGTGGAATGGCTGGACCATCTGCTGTGTGTATGTTTAACATTTTAAGAAAATGCCGGTTTTCCCAAGTGGTTTTCCCATTCCGCATCCCCCCAGCAGGCTGTGTGCATTCAGGTTGAATCACACCCTCCATAACACTTGGTATTATTGGTCTCTTTAATTTTAGTTGCTCCAGGGGTATGCGGTGGTACCAGTTTGGGTTTCAGTTTGCAATTTCCTGGTCCATCGTAGATGTTAAGAGAGTCTGCATTTTGACAAGAGCATCCCTGTGCTTTATGCACACGGGGAAATTTCAGCAGAGAAGGCCCAGCATGAGGGCGGGAGGGGGCGATGACAGGAGCCAGGAAGCACCATCAGCTCGGGGATGGGTAAGGACCACCCATTAGAGGTGACTCCGGTCCCCAGGGCTGGGGGCTTTCTACAACAACAGAGAACTCTGCTGGCTCGTGCTAGGCGTCTGTCATTGATCATTTCTTTCTTCAACTCAGATTTTTCTTCTGATTTGGGGAAACAGAGTTTAAAGAAGAAAACTAAAATTTCCCACCAATCCATGCTGTCCCCACAATCTTTTTAAGCTAAAGCTTTGGTGCTGCATGACTTTCCTATTGCAGTTGTAACAAATGACCCCATACTAAGTTCTTATCTTGCACACTGGAGGTCAGAAGTCTGAAAAGGAGCCTTAGGGGCTAACAACAAGGTGTTGGCCTGGCTGAGTTCCTTCTGGCAGCTCCTGGGGAGAATCTTGCCTGTTTTAGCGTCGAGAGGCGCTGTATTCTTTGGCAGGTGGTCCCCTTCCAGCAAGGACAGCATGCCAACTTCCACTTCCTCCCTGGCTTCTGACTGTTCTCTCTTTCCTTCACTTCTAAGGACTCCTGTGATGACATTGGGCCCTCAAGGACAATCCAGGATAATCTGCCCATCTCGAGATCCTGAACTTAATCACATCTGCAGAGTTCCTTTTGCCCTGTAAGCTCACATATTCACAGGTTCCAGGGATTACAATGGGGACATCTCTCGGGGACCATTATTCTGCCTCCCACACAGACATTTTTTCCTACGTAGTATGACAGTACTTAAATAAACAGTAAATCGGAATGATGTGCAAATCCTCCCTCTCCTTCCTTGTAAGGAGGAAAGCCACTTTTATGGGCATAGAGGAAGGTAGGAGAAACTGAGAGACCCTTTAAACCACGTGATTAACACCTACCAATAAGGATAGCATGAATAAGAATAATGGGTCCCACTGACTCAGTCCTCAATCCAAATCATGTTCCATGGAATTCATATACACATCCATTCATTCAATCCTTAAAATAACCCTGCCATGGTCTGAATGTTTGAGTTTCCCCAAAACTGGTAGGTGGAAATCCTAACCCCCAGTGGTATCAGGAGGTGGGGCCTGGGGGAGGGACTTAGGTCACGAGGGTAGAGCCCTCAAGCATGGGATTGGTGCTCTTTGAAAGAGGCCTCAATGAGCTCCCTAGCCCCTCCCACCACGTGAGGACCCAGATGGAGGTTCTCTGAACCAGGAAGTGGCTTCTCACCAGACACCGAATCTTCCGGCACCTTGATCTTGGACTCCCCAGTGTCCAGAACTGCAAGAAATTAATTTCCACTGCTTACAAGCTGCCTACCTTACGGCATTTTGTTCCAGCAGCCCAAACAGACGAAGACAAGCCTCCTGAAGGTCTATTACTGCTCTCCTCGCCATCCTAAAGGTGTGGACCTGAGACACAGGGAGATTCAGAAACTCACCCAAGGTTACACAGGTAGGCAATTTCAAAGGCAGGACCCAAACTCAGGCTCTGAGGCTCAAGCGTCTTTTTTTTTTTTTTAAATGTACGGGGCTAGTCAGGGTTCTCCAGAGAAACCGAGCCAATAAGACGTATATTTAAAAGGAGATTTATTACGAAGCATTGGCTCACACGATCACGGAGGCTGAGAAGTCCTATGATTTGCCTTCTGCAGGCTGAAGGCTCCGGAAAGCAGGTGATGTCGCTCACTTGGGGTCCGAAAGCCTGAGAAAGGGGGAGCCACTGGTGGCAATCCCAGTCCCAGGGGCCGAGCAGGTGGGATGGAAAGTCCCAGCTCAAGCAGGTGAAAGACACAGGTTCCTCCTCCTTCCTCTGTCCTTTTGTTCTGTTCCGGCTTTGTGTGCTGTTTGTCTGTTTCTTCCACCCCACGAACACCGCAGAGTGGTATTCCAGTACCGCTGTCACCCGGAAGCACCCTCAGAGACACCCAGACTCCCAGGCGGGCTGACACAAAACGAGCCGTCACAGCCAGATGCGGAGATGATGGCGAGAAGGAGAGAGGAGACGGACGCCAGGAGGAAGGGCGACGTTAGCAGGGGCGTCCGCGGTGGCTCGGGTGCAGAAAGGAGAGCAATGGGAGTTTCTAGAGGCCAGGAGAGAGGAGCCGGAGGAAGAAAGCCGCCAGCCCCTGGAGGCTCCTGAGCTCTGGGATAAGGCGGTGGAAAGGAGGGCTGTCCGCAGGGTTTCCCGTGTGACGAGCAGCCCAACGCGTCCCCGGTCCCAGAGAAGCCACTGGAAGGCCCACGCTGCCTGTCGATGCTTTGGGGTTCGCTGGAGCTTTGCTTCTTTTCCCTTCTCTTTGACCCCTCTTGCAGAGGCGAGCCTCTGGAGACTGAAAGGGTTTGGTTTTACTCTGGGATCTATGCCGGTCCTTGTCTCTGCTGCCTTTGATTTGCTTCCTGCTTCTGGTTTGGTTTGGTTTGGTTTGGTTTGGTTTGGTTTGGTTCGGTTCGGTTCGGTTCGGTTCGGTTTCGTTTCGTTTCGTTTCGTTTCGTTTCGTTTCAACCTTTTCTCATGCTACAACGTGAGCCTCTTCCTGTCATAAAAATATTTTCCCAAAACAGGACTTGAATGGCCCCCTAGCCTTTCTCATGCGGACGCCTCGTCGCTGCTGCTGCGAGGGACGGAAACTGCGGGCCGGCGGGATGGGCCAGGCGGCAGCGCAGGGCTGACCTTGGGCATCGGGGCAGCCTTGGCCCCGGGCACTGCTCGGGACGGTCCCCTCCAGCCAGGCCGCGAGGCAGCGAGCGGTTTCCTGACCAGGGTGCCGGCGGGGAGGTCGCGACGGCCGCGCAGCCGTCCGGGCTGCTCCCCGCCTTCTCCGGAGAACCGAGCGGGCTTTCTCTCGCCCGGAGTCAGGACGTGAACGCTGTCGTGTCTCTGACCTCGTGAATGACCTCGTGTCTCTGTGGTCAGAGAAGGCGCGCCGGACGTTCCTTTGCATGGGATTCAGGTGATCTTGGCTGAACTAACTTCCATCAGGAAGGGAGAGTTGTCAGGCAGGTCATCCCGAACCGGACACAGTCTCAAAAACACAAAAAAGGCAACCTCATCACCTTTATTTTATACACACACACACACACACACACACACACACACACGTGTATATATAACTAATTTATATACTATATATTTGAATTTATATATATTTATTATATTATATAATATTAATATATAATTATATATAATATATGTTTAAATTTATACATACTTATATATAATATATAGGTAGACAGATAGATATAGGTTTTTTTAGAGTGGGCACAGGGGCCAGGGGACAGGAGAGAGAGAATCTGAAGCAGACTCCACACCCAGCACAGAGCCCTGATGCAGGGCTCAATCCCAAAACCCTGAGGTCATGCCCAGAGCCGAAATCAAAAGCCAGCCACTCAACCGACTGAGCCACCCAGGTGCCCCACCATTAATATTTTTATTATCATTATTATTTACCCTAATAAAAACAGCACTTACTGAATGTGTGCCATTTGGGATGCTCCATATTGCACGCTTTAAATAAATTCTCTTATTTAATCTTTGTAGGAAACTCCTCAGGGAAATATTATCCCTCTATTAATAAAGAAGCAGACTCGGAGATGTCCCTTGCCTGAGCTCATAGGACAAGTGTGTGGCAATTTGAGCCTCAAGCTCAGGTCTGTTGGATCTCAAATTCCATGCCCTTCACCTTGGGACCAGTGCTGCTCATGTCGGAGTCTGATCTGAATGACATACAGAATGTATGACCTGTCAGATGGCTCGGAGCTCTGTGCCACTCAGATCAGAACTTCCCGCCTCTTCCCACCATCAACCCTGGCCTCACCTCCAGGGGGCCGTATCTCTGTCCTCTCATGCCAACCAGAGCGCCGCTGGAGTGGAGTTCTGGTCCTTTCTCCCTGCCACTTGGCCATCGGCTGTGAACCCTGCCCAGCCCCCACAGGGTGCTGTCAGATACGAAAGCCTGGCCAAGCCACACTGGGGTTTGCCTTTATTCCCCCAACGAGCAAACAAAACCCTGAAGGGCTGGACCCCAGACCCAGCCTCTTCCAACTTCCTCATATCTGTTGGCGTCCAGGGTCCTGCCCAGCCTGGCTTTTGAGTTTTTGTGTGTACACCTGCCACAACCACACACCCCCAGCAGCTCGTGTGTTGAGTCTGTTAATCTGCATCCTGCCTTGGTCTTTAGAAATGGTTTGCAGGGAGGGAGCTGGGATGACGTAAGGTACTGCAGGAAAAAAATCGGCATTTATTACAAATAACATTTTAATAGTGCTCACTTTATTTTCAAATAAAAATCCTTATTACTTACATGTTCTCTAGCTGTATGCATTTCAATTTTTTTCAGAAGTGATTATAAATCTAATTCTCTGTTGCTAAATAAGCTAACCAACGTTCATTAAGAAAGTTCGAGTCTATATCCGTACCATAAACAGGACAAGGAAAAAATCTAGCATCATTGCCCTGGAAGTCAGAGTGCCAAGATCTGACAAAAAAGTGGTAATCACTTATTACTTATTATAATTCATTAAGCTTGTAGGAAATATTTAGATACTTAATTGGCATTTAACAAGATAGCTATAGAGAGTAAATGAGACATTAAATTCTCTTCTTAAATGCCCATTAGATTTGCTTTAGAAATTAATTTATATCTAATTCATTTGCTATCAACTATTTTATCCTTTGCCAGCTGAGAAGTTCAACATATTAATGATAAACAGAGGCTGTAGAAGGGGAACTTATACTCTCTGAGCTGTGTGTCAGCCTAATTTAAAAGGCAAAAGGGCCCTATGACACCTCAGTCCCCTCCAAGGGGCATCGCCTTTGGGTTTAGAAGGAGAGACCCCGTTGGACCGGTCCAAACCCTCACCATCAAAGGCCCACCTATAAAGACAACACATGAGGGGACCAGAAAGCCTTTCACGAGAACCAGGTGGGATATCGGCACAGTCATGTTCAAACTAGATGGAAAGTGTGTACTTGGCATCTTATACCTGGGGGCCGGTCCTTGGGAACACAGAGGAGACAGTTTTGGTTTACTCTTTTTTTCTAAAGATTTTATTTATCTATTTGAGGGAGAGAGAATGATAGAGAGAGCATTAGAAGGGGGAGGGTCAGAGGAGAAGCAGACTCCCTGCTGAGAAGGGACCCTGATGCGGGACTTGATCCCAGGACTCCAGGATCATGACCGAAGCCAAAGGCAGTCGCTTAACTAACTGAGCCACCCAGGCGCCGTGTTTTGGGTTACTCTTGACAGTAGAGCAGTGGACTAAAATTATAAGGAGGGGACAGGCAGCTGAGCTCCCCAGATGCCCTTTCAAGGAAGGACTTGCTGCACCAAACGCTAGGACAGCAGCCAGCAAATTACCCGCCTACTCCTTTGGGCTTTGCCTCAGGCAAACAAAGCTGCCCCCAATGAGACGCACTCTTCTTGGGGTGGCCCCCAGCCACCGAATGATTGCAAGACACAACACTTCAGCCGGCTATGAAACCATCCTGATGGGTCATGAGTGCTACAAAAGTCCCTGGGGAGTCAGCCAAGGCTTTGCGGATGCATTAGAGCTCGAACTTTTCCTTTGCCTGATCCTACTTCCTTTTTTTCTTGTCCATAGATATTAATGCCTGATCAATATCCCACATATCATGTATCTCACCATCTGCTTCTGGAGAAACTAATTTGCAACATATAGTGGAAATTGAGGGTGGTTGTGTCTATTACAAGTGCTGTTATGACTCATGCCCCAGCACGTTGAACCACCGGATTCATTCAAACCGCCCACAGCAATTTCTGGGAGTCACCAAGCAGTGTTTCCCAGGCATTGCCTGTGGCCATGGCCAGGGTTCAGCGCTTTTTGACCTTTCCTGCTCTCTCTATTGTTTTTGCCTCTGCTGGAAGTTACGTTGCCTACTTACAGCAATATTTTCTCCTGAGGCAGAAATTGACAAACAATCGCCTCTTCTCTCTGGGCAAAGAATTAGGCTATGCACCCTGCTCCCTGCCCTGTCAAGTGCTGCCACGTGATTCAGGTGTAGACAACAGAAAGTGAGCAGAGGTGATGTGTGCCTCTTTCAGTCCTGGCCACACCACACACATGATTCTCTGAGAGCTCTCTTTCACTGGCTGAATGCAGATGACTCCAAGACCCAGGATGGAAGAAACCTAGATCTCAACGTTTGGCCAACGTGGAAGGCCTCCCTCAGGTCAGGAATACCCATTTCCGTAAGTGAGAGATAAACTTCTGTTGCCATAAATCACCAAGATTTGGTGGTTTATCGGCGACAACAGCTACTGCTGGATGAACTAAGATGGCGCACATCAGATACCATTGCCTACTGCCAAACACTCTGCTGGACACTTCTGCCATTTCCTTGGATACCTCCATTTCCTGCCGATCACCTCTCCTGCCACAGATGAGACACTGTAAACCGAAGATCTCAAAATAACTCCATGTTCTCAACACAGAGAAGTCAAGAAGAGTTTTTAAGAATGTGAGTAGAACACGTCTCCATCTTTGCTCTGTGTCATTATGCATTAACGAATGGACCTCGAAGTAAAACTAATCATACCTTAACCTAACAAATATCTGGAACCAAATCTTTAGCATTTTTTTAAAGCAGAAACTCCTCTCCACAAGAAGCTGACCCAAGAGGATCAACATTAAGCTCTACTCAGAATTTCCCCTTCCCTTTTGGTGACTAGATTTTGGGTTTGAGCATGCTTGCTATTCCTGACTCTCTCCTCCTTGATCTTGAATTTCCCCCACGAGTCTCCTCAGTCAGCCCTCAGTGCAAGAAGACTTCTGAAGACTTCACCAAGTCCTCATACATGGCTCCATGAGGGCAGGGGCCTCACCACTGTATCCTCAGATCTAAATAGTTTCTGGTGTACAGAAGATGCACAGTGATGTTTGTTAAATGAACAATGGATGAGCATGATTGAGTAAAGAGCAGAACGTATGATCAAGAGACTTTTGCTGTCCTGCACTGTGATCAGTCTTGGGGAAAAAAATACCAGGTGATAGAGACAGATGACCTTGAGAGTTCTGTGTTTCTGCTGCACTTGACCCTGTCAGATACTTACCCAACCTGATCACCATCTGTGAGGACTAATTTTTTAAAAAACAAACTTTATTTTCACTGAAACAAGAAAATAGCTATAACCTCAAACCATAAACTATGAAGCAGGCTAGCCAAATACCAAGGAATCTGTATAAAAACAAGGTGAAAACTTGACAACTCACATTTCTCTTCAGACCTTGAACATAGAACAATTTTTCTAGAAGTGACAATTAGGATCTTAAGAGTTTAATCTAATAGTTCTTTGATTAGAGCTACAAGGCCTAGGGAGATGATCAGATCTCTAGAGCAGGGAATACATTCCTCCAGAAACTTCCTGCGGGGGGGGACTGGTTCTGAGGAAGACACTAGAGACACACCAATTCCAATCTGTCTTATCAGCCTAGATGAAGTTTTCAAGGGTCAAGGAAGGTAAAGTAAGCAAAAAGTACCACAGAGAACCTTGCTACTCAAAGTGTGGTCTGAGGAGCCTCAGCATGTGATGCTTCATTATATGTATCAACTGACTGGTCTTAGTACCCAGCTATTTAGTCAAACAGTGTTCTACTGTTTTTGTGAAAGTATTTTTTGATAGGATTAATATTTGCATTGGTGGTCTTTGAGTAAAACAGTTTGCCCTACATGATGTGGGTGGGCCTCATCTAATCAGGGGAAGGCCTTAAGAGAAAGAAAAGAAAAGTAGAAGAGAGGAAAGAAAAGAATAGAAAAGAAAAGGAAAAGAAAGAGAAAAGGAAAGGAAAGGAAAGGAAGGGAAGGGAAGGGAAGGGGAAG
>LNAC01000052.1:1133750-1162152 GCA_002007465.1 Ailurus styani
GGGGGAGGGGGAGGAGGGGAAGGGGACGGGGAAGGGAAACCTGGAAAGCAGAAGAATTCTATCAACAGATGGGCTTTGGACTAAAATCACAACTCTTCCCTGGGTCTCCAGCCTACCAGCCTACCCTGCAGATTTTGGATGCCAGCCTTCCAAAATTATGTGAGCCAATTCCTTAAAATAAATACCTCCCCCTGTTCCATTCTGTTTCTCTGGAGAACTCATACTCACACACCATTCAAAAAATATCTTTAAATCAACTTACCCCTGTGTCCTTTTTTCTACAACTTCTCATCCTCTAGGAAGAAAAGAACATCACCAGTCCCAGGCCTCTAAATTCATGGTATATTCTACTCATCCAGCATTTTGCATCGATGATATATATAAGAAGTCTTGTAAGTTGCATATATATAGAAAGATATATATAAAAGTCTTATAAGTCTTATAAGTTTCTTTATGTAACTGAAATGAAAGCTCCTGGGGGACAAAAAAAAAATTGCCTAACTTACTAAGCACCAGGTTGCAGCTTCCAGTGAGGCACCTGACCCACTGAAGGTGAAATGAGAGTCTGAAAAAGGCTGGAGGGAGATACTACATTTGGTGTAAGAGAGGTGTCCAGGAGCTCAGTTTTCCTCCTGGTATCAACTCTTGAAGATCTCTCTCTCTTTTTTTTTTTTTAAGATTTTATTTATTTATCTATTTATCAGAGAGAGGAGAGAGCACAAGCAGAAGGAGAGCAGGCAGAGGGAGAAGCTCCCTGCCGAACAGGGAGTCTGATGCGGAACTCGATTCCAGGACCCCAGAATCATGACCTGAGCCAAAGGCAAGTGTTTATCCAACTGAGCCACCCAGGCATCCCGGCTCTTAAAGGTCTCTTATGAAGCACAATCCAGTATCTTCAGTGATGGGACATCGATATCATATAACTTCAACTGCTCTCAGCATTCTACCAGTAAAGTCTTGTCTGCATGCCAACCAAGCAGCTGGACCTTCAGTCAGTTCAGCCAACTGTAATAAGACAAGCGATGAATTGTCCCAGCAGCCCGTGTTCTGTCTTTTCACACCATCTTACATGGTCTTGGACTTTAGCACTCCGCAAAAATTGTCTTTAGATACTGCATAGTGAACAAGGAAAGAGAGTGTGTCTTATTCATCTCTGGTTAGCAAACATTCCTGAGTTGAAGGATCACCAGGACGTCTTGTTTAACCTGCAGAACTTCACTGCTTCTCACTGTCCTTCCCCTCCCACCATCCCAGGATTCTGATTCATGGGTCCCTGGAATCTGCTCATTCAACAAGTTCCCCCAGATTACTCCGATGTAGCTGGTTCACGGACCAGCTGAAAAACTCCTAGCTAGAGAATTTAGGTTTCTCAACACAATTCATTGACAAATGGAATGAATAGAAGTTAAAATAGTTACAAGAGTAACTCACTGACCTTTCCATCTGCAGGTGAAAGGTTATTTCCAGCTACTCTAATCCCCTGGACTCTGACTTAACTAGTCTTGTGTATTGGTTCTTCACAAACTTCCTGAAATACGATCAAGTGACAAATTGTTGTTGCTGTCGCCAGCCCAAGAGGTGAATATTTGCTGGCAGTCCCAGACACAAGGAAAAAGACTCTCAGACCTTGTTCTATGAATCCAGCTCTTCTGGTTTTTATTAAATCATTTAATACTGAGCAAAGACAAACATAATTATAAAAGACCTAAGGAGGACCAAGAAAGGGAGGAAATATTTAGACTTTCCCTCGCCCTCAACAGCGAACACCTTAGACAGATTCAGCTTTGTGACACTTTTGTGGATTCCAAGCAAAGAGCAGAAAGTCGGTATCATGTAAGGAATAAGCCAAAATCTTCCAGATCCGTGGCCCATGAATTCACGGATTCTCCAAACCAGCTTCATGAAGCCATGTGACAGCCACAGTCAACCTAGAACCCAGCTCAACTCTGTAGGTTATCCAAAGCTCAATATGGATGAATTCCACCTCCTAATATAAGCCACAACACAGGTTTTAGAGAGTCACTGAGACTTGTATCACATCGTGAAATAGAAAGTACAGGAGGGATGCCCACAAAAGAAGCATGAAGGGTGTGCAACAGTGACCATAAGGAGAAGGCCTCTCCCATTTCTTCTCTTCCATTCCTCCTCATTGCATCAGATCCCACATTAGTTCGCCCTTTGTTGCATCCTAATTGTGGCTCAAAAGTACTAACTCCAGCAAAGTCCATAGGAAGTGTCTCTAAAACAAAGCTGGTGACTCGACGTGGGTGGTTGATAGGCTCATCTCAACCTTTAGAATAGAAAAGACAGAGGAGGCCGCTTTTGCTTATCTGAAAGAAGCATAAATGTATCCCAAAGTAGGTTCAATTTAAGCAAAGTTATAGGTGCTTGAAACTTTCCAGAACAGGATAAAAAGAGCACCTGTAATCAGAGCGAGGCCCAGAAGCCAGGAGACTATAATAGTACACAACACAAAGCAATAGACTTCATGACTCAACAGACACTTACAGGGTTATCGGGTGTCTGTACAGTGGGATGAGGTGTTAAAGGAAGGAAACATTAAAAAGAGAGAAAAAGGGGTTCTTGCTTTTGAGCGGATCACTGAAGACCAGGATTGGCAAACTATTTTTTTTTTCCCTGTAAAGAGCTAGATCTTAAATATTTTAGGCTTTGGGAGCCTCATGGTCCCTGTTGCAATTACCCAACCTTGTTGTCACACAAAAACAACCACAGAAAACACGTGGGTGAGAGGTCATGGATGTGTTCCAATAAAACTTTACTTCCACAGCCAGGTGGTTGGCTGGACTTGGCTCTTTAGCCAAGTTTGTCGATCTTTGGTCTAGACTAATAATGCTAGAATTTGTAATATAATTATTCTTTCTGGAAGAAACAGAAAAGAGAGGAATTGAATAGACCTTAAGGAACAATGGAAGAAAATTCATACTTATTGACAACTATTAAATGTCAGACAGGGTCTGGTCTAGGGTGAAGCAAGACAGGTGCCTAGGATAGAAAATTGAAGGAGGTGCTCAGTCTCAGAACCCTGAGCTTGCACCCACCTGGTGCCAGGCACCTGATGTATGTATGTTTCAACCCCTGGACTGATTTATCCCCACCAAAGCCACGTGAAAGAGTTGTTATTCATGCCACCACCCCTTTTACAGATGAGGAATTTGAAGTTCAGATAGATTAAGTGATTAGCTCAAAATCACCCAGCTGATAGGTGGCAGAGTTAGAATTTCCAGCCTTGATCTATAAAATGTCAATATCTATGTACTTTAAAATAACCATTTGTAGGCAATATACAGGTTAAGGGTGTTTTGCATAAAGGACAAAATGTAAACAAAGATGCAACATCACAAAAGTTCTTCTCTCATTTAATCTTCATAAATGTTTATTAAGGAATGATGAGCAACTGAATGCTTTTGGAATGTTAATCTCCAGAGAGATTATGAGGTTGGCAAAGAAGAGCCAGGCTTTGGGCTGTAGTTGCAAAGGGCAGCAAAGGGCCCCATCGGAAGACCAGGCGATACAGGTCAAACTCGGAGATTTTCTCGGGGTATCTCATGCCCTGACCCATACTACCTGGACCTTGTAACATCCAAGACCCAGCTATGGCTGGAAGGATCCCTGGCTCTGTCACCATCTGTGGTCCTAGGGCTCACACACATTTTTAGGGCTCAGTTCGTCATCTAGTTATTATTCATCTCTGTTTCAACTACCATCCAGGTGGGAGTTAGAGGGACAGTTTTCAAGTACAGAGTTAGGAACAAGAATCCAGGGAACTTTCCTTTGGAGCACTTACCACCATAATAATTTCACATTTCTTTATATCGTCATTGCTTTGATTACTCTTTGACCCATTGTTCAGGTTGGATTCTCTGAAAACAGATGCTAAGATGGAGTTTGGGGTATGAGATGTTTATTACTTAAATAAGGATTGACCCCTGTAGAAGGGAGGGGGAGGAAGTTTGGTCAGAAAAAGAAGTCAGATCATGATGTATGCCCAGAAAACCTTTGCCAACCCTGCAGGGAGCTTCAGAGCAAATAGTGTTGGGCATGGGGACAAGCTGCCTGGGAAGGGCTTGACCTTGGGAGAGGCAGGTCTCTGCAGCTGATACAGACACTGAACTCAAGGTTCTTTGCTGACTATACTCCTCTCCTTCCTTGGAGGAATCTGGATGGTGTATTTCTGAATGGTCTACTCCCAACCACTACCATAGAGGATAAGACACAAGAGGATAAAATTGTATCTGGTTTTGCTCACCACTGCATCCACAATCCCTAGCAGAGCTAGGTATGTGTCATACATGTGGTAGGTACTCAAAAAGTCTTTGTGGTTGAATTAATTAATTACTCAAGGAAAGAGGTGGCCATGGCCCCATCATACCTCCATGAGTTCTCAGAAATCGAGAACTGTGCTACTCTTTTCTAGCAAGGAGATACTTTCCCCACTCCCAAGAAAACCAGTTGCATGAATTTAAGATAGAAATATGCATGTTCTATGGAAACACTGCAAAGTGGCAAGTGTCTCATGCAAAGCTCTTGGAGCAGATGAGTTTTGAGTTGAGTCTTGAAAGATAATCTGAAATGTATCAAGCAAAAATGGATGTGCCTGGATGTGGGCAAAATGGTAGTGAGAAAAGAATTGAAATCATAGCCAATGGCACCATTTGCCAACAGAGGTGACCATGCACAACAAGAGGAAGGGAGGACACATTCCATGTCGCTATATGTTTGGTTAACCTGGTGCATGTAGGAGGCAGATGCCCAGGTATGTGAAACTCAGAGGTGAGCTCCAGAGAAAAACCACCCAGGAAGAGATATTCCCTCAATTTCTCCAATTAATGGGGGGGAAAGGGGGGCCAAAGAAGAAAAATTGGTAAGCTCAGAGATCTGGGATGGGGATGAAGAAGAGGATATATTATTTAAGGTACTTTCAGTTACAAGGGACCAGAGAAACCCAATTTGAGCTAATAAAGCCAAAACAATAAGAAGTGACCTCTCCCTATCACTCATTTCTCTGTCTCTCCGCCTCTCTGCCCCTTGCTTTGTTCTCCTGCACAGACTCCTTCATACGTCAGTGAGTATCTCGGTGTCCAAGGGCTCTGTGACTGCAGAAGAGAAGTGCTCTCCTGTCAATTCACGTTGGAAATTTCCAGGGAATGACTCTGATGATGAACCACATGTTCGCTTTGAACCTATCACCACGGTTGTGGGCGTGTCAAGGGGTGTGATGGACGCAGCGGGGTCATGTGTCCCGTGTTGTCGAAGTGGTGGTTTTGGTCACCAGAAGAAGGGAGAAGTGTACTAGATGGACAAAAACTATAGACGCCACAATGATTTAGAAAAGGCCACAGCAAGACAGGCAGAGAAGGAGGACAGGAGTGCAGGAGAATAATGCCCCATAGTTGAGGGACTAAGGCTCTTAAACACATAAACACATCACACACACAGAGACACACAAACACACATCCAAACACACAGAGACTAAAACAAACAAAGGCATAAAAAACAAACAGAAACTTGGTGACTTAAAACACCAGCAATTTAGTCTCAAACCGTTTTGGAGGCCAGGAATCCAAAACCCCGCCAAAGGATTTAGGGTTCCATCCTTCCAGGTCTCTTCCAGCTTCTGGTGGCCCCACGCCTTCCTTGGCTTGTGGTCACGTCTCTCCAATCTCCTTCTCCATCTTTAGAAGGCCATCTTCTCTGTGGGTCTGTATCTCAAAGATCCCGGATCTTTCTCTGAAAAGAACACCTGCTATTGGATTTGGGAGTTACACTAATCCCAGATGACCCCATCTCAGATCCTGAACTTAGTTACATCTGCAAAGACCCACTTTCCCAGGAAGGTTACATACACAGGTTCCGGGAGGTAAGACTTCCACATATCTATCCAACCCCCTACACGGGAGGCCAATACATGAAGCATATTGTGCATAAGACCATGGAGAGAGGCAGAGATGGGCCTTCCAGGGAGTAGGCATCCCATCCAAAACCATTCATGTTCGCTCTGTGTGGCCAAACTTAACGCATCCAGAGCCCAGATATGGTCCACGGGCATCCTATTTGGAACACAGGGCAATCCCAGATGCTCCCCTTCCTGGATGATATCTTAATAGTGAATTCCTGAAATGCAAATCACAATTGCGATGACAGCTAAAGATGCCAGATTTTTCCTAAAGCCTGATGTTCAGCTCAAAACTGACTCCGCCATCCACTCTCTGCTTGGCAGGAACTGGCAGAGAGATTTTATCACATATGTAGCCTGACAAATGAGTAAGTGGCTGAAGGCCATTCTGGTTCTGCACAAACCATAAATCTGACTCCAACAAACAAACAAAGCTCAGTGGAGTGGCCCGAGCCAGGACTGCGTTTGTCACTGAACCATCCGAACTCAGTCCTAGGGCTTCTTTTCCTGGCTGAGATCCGGGGCCTGTGCCCTGAACTTTCAACACCTGCCCTTCTGTCAAAGGGGCCACGCAACAACTTCTGTTCAACAGCCAAACCCCAGTGAATCCTTGGCCCCTGGCCATGTTCTCCATGTGTCTGTCTGTCTCACATCTTCTGGAGGCTCCGTTTAGTAGCGACCAGTTCATACCACTGATTTTACTTCTCGAGAAACCCTAAGAAGATAAGCCAGCCCATATGGTGTGGAGAAGAGGGAGTCAGTTCGCAATTAAGAACTAGAAGATCTTACTCGTTCTGCAGGAAGGAAGAGAGGAGGTCACTCACAGGAGTGAGAACACTCCCCGGGGCATGAAGCAAGGCTCAGAAGGCCAGCAGGGAAAGGAGTTCATTAGCATCCAATCACAGCCTCATCCCGGACCACGGACCTGGAACACGGAATCGCTCACCTGGTGGCAGGTGGGCGTCAGAGCCGGCTGCTGGGGATGGCAATGTGTGCAGGCAGGAGTTTCCTCCAGATTCACAGCGAGCACACAGTGGCATGAAACGTCAGTGACAAATCCAGTGCAATCAGGTGGGAAATCCCGCCTGAGCAATAACACCTCCCCATCGTTCATCCGACCGCCTCCGGAGCCACCCGCCTGATGCGGAGAGCTCACCGCTGCCTTGCAGGCTGCTGAATTCTGCACAGTAAACCTTCGGAAAGCTTTCTCCCAGAGCCCCCGAGCGCCGAGAGGGTTAATCTTCTCATGTCAAGATTCTCTTCAGATGCCAGACCAACTCAGCATCAATTTGACACAGATTTCTTTGGGGGAATCTGGGTTAATCTTTCTGGGCGGGCTGTCCATTTGACAGACGGAAGCCTGGTCAGGAGTCAGCCTCTACACGTCCTGCACGACCCCACCCCCAGCGTCCCCCGACCCGCCCTGTCTCTGAATTAAAAATTTAAAAGAGCAATTAAATTTTTAAAAAAGCAATCCGATGTTTACAGGCCCTCCTAGGTAATTTATAAATGTTGCATCGCAGGTCCCGTTTTGTTTAAAGTATTTAATTTGGAGAGAGGCTTCTGTGGGAATGCAGAATCTGTCCCAGGAGATGCGTTGAAAAATGCAAAGGGCTCAGCTGACATCAGTGACTGGGGCAGGGATGGGTGCCCAGTTTCTTAAGGATTTCTTTGAACCTCCATGCACCCGCAGACGACCTAAACCGAGAAATGGACAAATGTGGAAAAGCTGCTGACATCCAAATAAAGTGGGGAGCTTGGTCACTAGTAATATACCAATGTTAGTTTCTCTGACAAAAGAAACTGTAGTTAGGAGGTGTTAACATGAGAGGAAATTGAGCAAAGGGCATACAGGAACTCTCTATCTTTGCTATTTTTCTGTAAATCTAAAATTATTCCAAAGTGCTTTTTTTTTTTTCATTTTAAATTAAAAAAAAAAAATGCTCGAGGTCACCAATCATGTTTGCTAACTCTTCGCTGGTCTGAAGGTCTGAAAAGTAAATCTTTGCTTCTGGCGAAACTGTTGCAGCCACGACCCCGTGTAAGGAGAGCAGATTGCAGTCCTGATCCCTTTATTCTCTTTCAATCTTGTGTATGCTTCACAATTTGCAAATTACATTACCCACTAATCTTTTTACTAATTTCTTGTCTGTTTCTCCAAGTAGAATGGGAGCTTCCTGAGAGCAGGGCCCCTGACAACCCCATCTCACTTCTGTGTTTCTGCTTCCTCGTGGGGTGCCTTGTAGGTGGGGTGCAGTAATACAATCTTATTCAGCCTAAGAATAGAAATTCCTATGTTTCCCTTCCCTTCCCTGCTCTTAAGATCCTCCACTTCTGGAATAAGTGGCTCTGTCAGTTGTTTAAACAGACACCAAGCAACCCTGAGCCAAAGGAGGTGAGAGCGATGTCTCTTTTCAGACAGAAGATGAGCTCCGTGGGGCTAGGAGCATGCCTACCTTCTCCCTGCCCGGGACATAGTTGATACTTACTAAACTCCTTTGAGTTGAATGTCAGGAAATGTGGAACAAAGAAAACCAGAGGGATGGGGCTGCAGATCCCGTAGGAACTGAGGAAAGAATCTGAATGAGGGGTGGTGGAGGAAAAGAAACAATTAATAAAAAAGAAGGACATGATTACTATTCCCTAATAAGGGCAGTTTCTTGTGGCATACACAATTTCACAAAACATAGTAGAATGGGGATGTTTGTCATAACAGATCGGGGCCATCGTTTTAGTGCAGTTCAACATTTTTTAATCCTTCCAACTTCCCAGATTTCATCTTTGGTGCTAGGAATTTGAAGAGTGGTAGGACATAGTCATGGTCCTCCGGGAATGTATCATTTTGAGAAACAAGTAGATGAACAAAAAGTATCTGTGTAATACAGAAAGGACAAGGGTAGTTGCATGAGTAAGATACCATGAGAAGGTAGAACTCTTGGCAGGAGGCGGTGTGGGAGATGGGGCTTTTCTGAAGGAAGTGATCCCTGAACTCAGGCATGCAGGAGAAGCAGAACTTACCCTTCTGCCTTCTGTACAGGCAGAAGGAATAGCATGAACAAAGAAAGGAAGAAGATAGAAGAAAGTGCAACGCTACTGGTACAAAGGTTGACAACCGCTGTCCAACAACCTTTTTGCAATAAAATGTATCATGGTGGGTCTCCACTGATTGGTTAATTCATTGATTGGTTATTCATTTAAGTATTTACTGAGAGGTTACTTTGTGCCAAGGCTAGCAGTAGGCACAGAGGATGTATAGCTCAAGTTTCATGTCTAAAAAGAACTCACATTTTAAGAGATTAATTGCAATACTGCAATGAGCTTGAAAGACCTCACCTATAATCCATTCTGGACCAATGGCCCTACTTTAAAACATCTTTTATCTTGCTGCTGGATATGTATCCATTCCTCAGTCAATATCACTGTTCATATCCCCTGCCCTAATTGTTAATTACGATTTTAAAATTTATTCAGAAGCTGTACATAGTAGTCTCTCTTTTAAAAATCTATGTGTAGCTCCCTATTATATAAATCTCAGTCACGATTTCACATATTTGTATTTGACTCTTCTTGATTGGACTTTTCCACATCTAAAAAAGTTTTTATTTCATGGATTGGCTTTTTCAGAATTTTTTTCATTTCTTTTCTTGTGCTATTTTTATGTTGATTTTGCGAATCTTCAGATAATTTCTCAAGTTGAATACTTTGCTTTAATTCTTTATTATTGAATACTAATGCTATGATTTTGTTGCCTGCTAGAGTTTTCACCCTATCCCGTGAGATCTGATATGCACTAGGCCCATTATTTTCTAAATAGTTAATGTTAGTTTTTAATATTCATATGATTGAAGAAAGAGTTTTCTTTACCCACGATTTCCAAGTGTTTTGTTTGTTTGTTTTGTTTTCTTTAGGAGAGGGAGGGAGAAGAGGGGTAGAAGGAGAAGGAGAGGGGATCTTAAGCAGACTCCATGCCCAGCACGGAGCCTAATGAGGGGCTCAATCTCATAGCCCTGAGATAGGACTTGAGCTGAAATCAAGAATCAGACACTTAACCAACTGAGCTACCCAGGTGCCCCCCAAGTGGTTTTTATTTTAACCTACTCTTTCAATTTCTAGAATTTGTCATACTCTGGCTATACAAGGTGAGATGTTTAATTTCTACTCAATTTCTACTAATTTGTTGAGGATTTCTTTATAGCCAAGACTATGACAAATTTTAGTAAATTTCTAAGGATTTTAGAAAGAAATTTTTTTTCCTTCTTATGAAGGCTAATGTTAAATATTCATATATTCAGCCTAATAAATTGTAATACAGATTTTTCACATACAGATTTTTGTTTTCATGATCTATGAAAGAAATGAACGTGTTTTGTTTCATCTTCCATAAATAATATATATGAAATATAATGAATGAAGACTATTACAACATCATTTAGGATAATACATTTTATCAGCACAAGCCACTATCCTATTTTCTGTATTGTGCTTTAAATTATACTTTGGGTGATACTAATTCTCCACCTCTGCTTTTATTTGCATGTGCTGGAATATCTTTTCTAATACTTTTAGTTTTAATGTCTGCCAGTGAACCTTAAGCTGCATAAAGTTAGATTATTCTTTAGCTCAGTTTATCTTTCAATAAAAGGATTTAAACCATTTGCATTTATTGTAGTAATTGATATATCTACTCTCGTTTTCTTTGAATGCTTTCTTTCTGTTTCTCTTGGGAAAGCTGAAAAGTGAGATACCCTAAGTCCAGCTTACAACATGATAAGTCTGCTATGGTTAAAAATTCTCTTCCTTCAGTCTTGGAGTTAGACAAAGTTTGAGGTCTCCTCTCTATTTACATGGCCCCTGGGCTTCCTTTATCCATTGAATGGGACCTCCCATTAATAATGGAAGCTCATTTATTATCTTAATTTTCCCCTGAAGACATATAAAAATATATATAATTTTAGAATTAAACTGACCTATTAGTGTTGGGCATGAGAAGCGATCAAAGCCATATAATTGCTATGGAACCTCATAAAATCAAAACGCTTCAGTTTATGGAGGTGTGGCAACTGTCACTACTGGCCAGAAATGTATGAGGAAAAGACAGATAGAGACCTTCTAGAATAAATATGGCCAAATTCAAGGAGAAAGCTGCCACCTCTACCGGTATCTCCTGATAAGGTTGCCTCTGACACCACCGTATGATTGGCATGAAAGGCTTGTGTGTGGAGGAAGCCACTCTCAGGAGCATATCATAAAATGTTGCATTGGAGAAAGAGTTTTTTTGACCTAAATAAGTCCACATCAAACATGTATACGTTTGAGACAGTCCAGACAAGTTTACTTTCTTCTCATTCCTATCCAAGTCTGATTGATGTAATCTTAGGTGTTTAAATTAACAAAACAATTTTACATCATTTGTTTCCTTATTTTTCATGTACATTACAGTGTAATCATAGTAACTAGGATCATTTCTACTAAACTCTGTATTTTACAGTTTTACTTGTTTTCTTCCAGTTCTTTATTACCATGATTTCCCATTCATTTTGTTTTGGTTTGTTTTGCTTCACTTTGTTGACTCTTATCTATGAGATTACTTACATGAGAATTTTGCCTTTAAGAGAGTATTGACTTTCCCAAGGTCTGTTTTTCTGAAAATGGCTTCCTTTCACTTCTGAACAGCCACACCCATCAACTAAGTAAAAAATTTTTATATCTCAATATTTTCTTCCTCAGAATGTTATAACCATTGCCTAAAGTATGTAGAGTCCTCCAAAAGATCTGAGATCATTTTGGTGTTTGCTCTCTAAATAATCTATTTATTCCCACACGTGAATATTTCTAGCAAAATTTCTTTTAACTTTCAAATTCAAAATACTTTCATTGGGCTATGTTTTAACATTGCTGTCTTTCACTATTTTTTGATTAATAGCAGCACAGTGAATTGATCCAATTAACAAAGCCATTTCTTCAGACCTAGAAAGTTCTTTCTTTTCTTCTTTGATTTTTTTCTCTCCTCTGTCTTTCCCTTCCATCCTCCTAGGATTTCCACTGGATCTGTCCTCTTCTGTCTCATCACCATTTTTTTTTTAAATTTGTCTTTCCTCTGAATTCTAAAAGAATGTCTTGAGTTTTTCTTCTCTATCAGTCATTCAGCTTTCTGGAGGCATGCTATCCAGTATAGAAGTCACTGGCCCCATGGGCTATTTAAATTTAAACTTAAATTAACTTAAATGAAATTAAATAAGAAGTTTAGTTGCAGGCGCCTGGGTGGCTCAGTGGGTTAAAGCCTCTGCCTTTGGCTCAGGTCATGATCTCAGGGTCCTGGGATCGAGCCCCGCATCGGGCTCCCTGCTCAGTGGGGAGTCTTGCTTCCTCCTCTCTCTGCCTGCCTCTGCCTGCTTATGATTTCTCTCTCTGTCAAATAAATTTCAAAAATCTTAAAAAAAAAAAAAGAAGTTTAGTTGCTCTGTCACAAGGGCTCAGCCATCACATGGGGCTGGTGGCTACCGATGGGTAGGAAAGGTAGAGAAAGGAGGACAAACTACACTTCCTGGGTCAAATCCAGCCCATAGCTGTTTTACAAATTGGGTTCTCCCTTCAATCATTTATTTTAATTGTGCCAAAATACACATAACATAAAATTTGCCCTTTTTTGAAAAGATTTTTTTTTTGAGAGAAAGAGAGAGAGAGAGCACAGCAAGGGAGAGGGGCAGAGGGAGAGGGAGAAGCAGACTCTCCACTGAGCAGGGAGCCCAACACGGGGCTCGATCCCAGGACCCCAGGATCATGACCTGAGCCGAAGGCAGACACTTAACCAACTAAGACACCCAGGTGTCCCTAAAATTTGCCATTTTAACCATTTTAAGGTGTGTAATTCCATGTCATTTAGCATGTCTCACTCCACTAGCTTGCTCCAGAGCTAAGGAAACATCGTGTCCATGGAAAAGTCACCCTCCATTCCCCACTCCTACCAGCCCCTACATCTACCAACCTGCTTCCTGTATTCACATAAATGGAAGCCAGCCTGTGGTGTCTGACTTCTTTCACTCAACATAATGGTTTTGAGGTTCATCCATGCTGTGGCACGGATCAGCCCACCCATCCTTCTTATGGAAGGATCATATTCCATTACATGGCTATAATACCTTTTGTTTATCCGCTCCTTTGTTGATGGACACTTGGGCTGTTCTCATCTTTTGGCTATTGTCTGTGGTGCTGCTGTGAATATTTACGTGCAAGATTTTTTTGAACACCTGTTTTCAATTATGGCGGCTACACACCAAGGAGCAGAATTGCTAGGTCAAGTGATAATTCTTAGACATAATTCTTATGTCTAAGTTCTTGAGAAATGGCCACAGTTTTTTCCACAGAGGACACAACGTTTTACATTTGCATCAGTAATGTATGGGTTTTGGTGTCTTCCCATCCCTGCCTACCCTCATTCTTTTCCCTTTGTTCTCTTTTTAATTATAGCCATCCTAGTAGATGTGAGGGGGTATCCATGGACTGTTTTTGTGCATCCCACGAGCTAAGAATTTTTTTTTTTGGTAAAGATTTGTTTAAAAAATAAATGAGGAAAATGCAAGCGACTGTGTATGGCCCTCAAAGACAAAAATATTTACCTATCTAGTCCTTTACATAAAAAGTTTTCTGACCCTCGATGTAGAACATCGTCACCATTGCAGAAATACCTTTTGGACAATGCTCTGAGTGTGTAATGAACCGGTTAGTGCCTCCACTGTAGTTTTACGTTCAGCAAACTTATGTTTTACCTGCATCCATTCTTTCCTAGTCTTAGTTTATTTCCTGCTTCTTCACACTTTTTAGGTGTAATATCCTCCTGAATGTTGTTCAAGATGCTAATTCGAACTTTTGCGAACGTCTCTCTCCTTATAACTATTGAACATAGAGACGTTTGCTCTCATTATTCAAAGAGATCCTCTTCTTTGGACAAGCTCTATCCTTTATACGTTTGCAGAATTTCCTCTATTTGTTCACCCTGGGAAGCAGAGTTGGAGCTAAGACAGACTTTGGCAGATGGTGCAGAGCCCCATCTCCCTCTTTCCCATAGAGAGCACTTCAGATTTACTTTTCTTTAACGATGCCAGTTTGAAACTCCCACAGCCTAGGACAAGAGGAAGTGGGGCCCAAGTTAGACACGTTTCATCATTTCAGCATTAGGCTGGAGAGTTCCCCTCCTTTATGTGGAAATGGCCATAAGCTCATTGCACAATAGCCATGCTCATTGACGGGCACAGACACCCGGCTGGGTGTGACGCAGGCAGTGGCAATGTCCTTTGGTCAGCCTCCTTGCCAAGAATAAGTTTATAATGCCTGGAGTGACCACCCAGAGTAATGTGGGGGGCCCAGATGTGCCTCCCAAAATACCCACGGTCTTCCCTTCCAATCATCCCTGTGAATAGATGATGCCATCCCGTCGGTTTCTTTTCCAGGTCCTGCTCAAGCAAATCTTCCCTTACATGTGGGAAGCAACCCTCGGGAAGGTTCATCCTTCAATCCATTCTCCTCTGAACCATAGCTCTGATCATTGTGACATATAAATGGCACCGTTCCCTCTGGTTCTCTGCTGACATACAATTTGTCATTACATCCTGTTGGTAAGTAATAGGACTAAGGATACTGTGGTAAGCTATTCCGGCTCACAGTGTCATTTATCCATAAATCCCAATTTAGGTTTCATCCTTATAGTTTCAGGGAATGTAATTTAGGAAAATAATGCACTACCCTCAGTTATCTATACCTTTAGAAATCCTAGAGGTTAGAAACGCAAGGACCAGAAACCAGACATCACCAACCTTCTGGCCCAGGCTTAGCCCAGTTCCAAGAAAAAGTACCCGCAGGAAACCCAAAACCTTCCAACTAATAACAGATGTTGCAGACGTGATGAGAAGCATTATGTTTTCCTGGGACCCAAATTTCTAGATGAATTATGAAAAGGAATCCATCTTTCATCTGCATGTTTGACAGCGGGCACATGAAACAACCCTCTCAGACAGTAGGCACTAAACAAATAGATGGTGAAAAATGTCTGGCTGGCTGACTCGCTGAAAGACTGGATTTTTCACTCCTCATCCAGATGTTTTGGCTTCACGGAGGCCCCGGCAGAGCCTGCCAAGCTGATTTGCGATCTCCGAGTGAAGGGCGGGACACAAGCACAGAGCATCCTACCGGCAAATGAGCACACGGCACCATCGTCTGTGAAATGAGGTCTCCCCGGCTGCAACCCAGGCGTGTGACAGACCCGCCGGTCCACTTCCAAGTGCTTCTGACAGACGAGCCCCCCATTTGCATACATCTCCTCGTGACACCCGCTGAAACTGTTAAGTTATTATTAGTACTGATAATGGAGTCTTCCCCAGGAATGTATTCATATTTCCAGTGTTGTCAGTGCAGACTGTTTGGCTGTTAAGGAGAAAGCCGATCAGACATAAATATTTATGCCTGGATGGATGTCAGATTCCCTAATCAGGAACTGGATTGGTCTTAATTGAATCTTGGGGACAAATTTCGGCTCAGTGTTGATTGTGTGGCGATTTGCTTCTTGTGAGCAGGCCTCCTTTAGACTCTGCCCAGGATTCTGGCACCTGGGAGCAGGTAGGCTCTCTGGGAAGGGGCGCTGGAAACTGAGCGATGTGGATGGGGGTGCATTTGGGAAGAAACTGGAGGGGTTTTAGGGGACCCAAAAAAGGGAAAGCCACCAAAACAGAGTTGGCTTCCCAAAAGCAATTCACGGATCAAGCAGGCCCGGGGCTGTGACCCCCATCAAGACAGGGACTGTGTCCTGAACGCTGTTGTTCTCTCCTTGTCTGTCTGCTCCACTGCCTGGAATGAGATGGCCACTGATGGTGACAGGCGATGGTGGGGGAACCCACAAAACAGCTAGCTCTCACTTGCACGGGACCCCTGTAAGTCTGGACTTGGGGACCATCTGGGACAGACTCTCGCAGAGAACGAAGGGCAGTGCATTCCACGAAGAGCTCGGACTCTGGGGCCAGACCTGTGGGTTCAGAGGCTCTGGTGCTTTCTAGCTGTGAGCCCACAGGCAAGCCGTCAGAGTCTACAGCCACACTTTCCCTTCCCCACGTGGCCGTCGAGCACATTCTCTGGGGTCAGGGTGTACGTGCGGTGGATGCACCAACAGGCCAGGCACGGGGGCAGGTGCTCCCTATGACCGCACCTGAACCTGACCATGACCAGGAAGCAAACCCTTGAGGCAGCCCCACTGCGCAGACGTGGCAAGTGACCGCCAGGTGCTGTGCTGAGCAGTGATAAGCTGAGTACGAAGAGTAAAAGATATAGACCATGCACTCAGGCCTTCCATCCACTCAAGTCCAGTGGAGTCTGGACAGGAGAGGAAGAACCCTACCCAGCAGGGAGAGAGGCTGGCGGAAGCCAGACAAGCGTGGGGACCTGGGCTCTGAGGAGAGGACCAGAGCCGTGCTCTGGAAGGCGAGTGGGCCCGTGTCCTGGGCAGGAAGCCCTGCAGGACGGGCGGCTGTCCCGGGGTCCACAGGAGGGGGCTTATTCTGCAGCGGGAAGTGAAGGCCTTGAGGCAGACAGCTCTGTGAAACCGGAAAACATATGCATTTGACTTAAGAATGATGGTCCAGATGCCACCTGGGCCACTTTTCAACTTAGCATCTTGGTTGCCTGCCCTGAGCAGCGGGCAGAAGGATATCCCCTCAAAGGGTCCCCCTGACGACTCATGAAATCGGGTGACGTGCTAGGCATGTAGTGAGTGCTCAATAAATGTAGGCCTCTTTCCTTTCCTGCTGATGGCACTGGGCTCCTCGTGTGACTACCATTACCCAGGTCACGGGTATTCTTTGATTTGGGAAGGAGGATGGAGGGTGCAGATGCGGGTGGTCGCCACTGTGTGCTCACGAGGCTATTTCTCAAGTGCCTAGTTGAATTGTTTCATGTCTGTAAACGTCTCAGTTGAAACCAGGGGAGCCATCAGAGGGCTTTTACTTCTGTTTCCCAGAACCTGGTGTGGGGACGTTCTCCATAGAGTCTCCCTGTTTGAATGGACAGGTGGGTGGAGTCGTGGGGGGTGGAGCCTGATGGGGGGGTCGGCGGGGGGGGGCGGCGGACATACTAAGAAAGAAGTCAATCCCTGGAGAAAGAACTGGTCTCTGGTTCTGGTTCATCCAACCTCCCTAAGAATGTTCCTTTCTGTAAATTGTCCCCCTTCAGTCCCTTCCAAGTAAAGCAGAGGACACCCTCACACACCAGGTCTTCCCAGCTTGACGTGTTTGCTGAGGGGCTGAAACCAGGCTGATGGGACTCATTTGATGTGTAGACATTCGATGAAGGATGTCCTGGCTCTGAGGAACCAAGGAAAACCAAGGTCTCCTTCCCTATCGAGGGGGAAACAACGTCTACCTCCCCAGATAAAACTCATCACATAACAAAAAAAGTCATAGCCTCTACCATTCCCCAAACTTAGCCCTATATTTTCCTTGTTAGTTAGCCTTTTTTTTTTTTTTTTTGGAAAACACTCTAGAAAACCATCTTCAAAAAGAAACTCCTTATGTGCCCTTTCAGAAAAAAATTAAGTAAAATAAACCTCCAAAGACAAGACCCCAAAGTCATGTTCATGAGCAAACTGGGCTTTGGGCTAGCTGGCAGTTCCAGGCCCAGCCCAGGCCAGGTGGTCTGTGCCCTCTGACGTCACAGCCCCAGGAGCAGAGGTTGTGCTCAGGGCTGGGAAGGACAAGACGTTCACTGCTCAACTTCTCATTTCCCAGCCCTTTGGTGCTCCCAGATGTTTTAATTACAGAGGAAAGGGAGCGGATGATTCTGGCCATATGTCTCCATTCCACACAAATAAATCTCCTCGCCGTCCCGCGCAGCGCTGTGGCACTGAGACTGTCCCACCGAGACTGATGCTGTCGGGCCTAATCACCATCTTCAATCCTTCAGTGAGCGTGTTAATTCAGGGAACACCGGCTGGGGTGCTGTCCCAGGGAAATACTCAATCTAGAAACAATTAGACTCTCATCGCAGCGAGATGCTGCCCCTCCTCTGGGGAGCTAGGCGCTCTGTCAGTCGGAGCTGGGGGAAGTCTACCAGAGGTTGGGGAGGAAGAGCAAGGCAGGGCAGGGTCAGAACACAGGGCAGGAATTTTCGGCGGGAACGATGGCAGCCTCCACAGCACCTGGAAACGCAGGCACACGCCCATTATCTGAGGTCTGCCCGGCTGCAGACTTGCCCGCCTTCTGAGATCTTCCAGAGGCACCCAAGACATGTCACTTAAATGTGACTATAGTGTACACACACATGCACACACGTGCGTGCGCACACGTTCGCACATGTGCACATACGGATACCCCGGTTCACACGTGTGTACTGCACACGTATTCTCATGTGTGCAAACACATGTGCATGCACACGTTGCACTCATATTCACACGTGTGTGCAATTCACTCATGCACATGCACACATACCCACACACATGCACGCACAGGCACACACAAGCAGAAATTAGTGAGCTTTTCTAAGAAAATAGCAAAAGCTGGCAGATGTATTTAGTGTTCTGATTCAGTTTCACTAAATGCTAAATTTGCTTTTAAACTGAGCATTATCATGCATGGATTAAGAAGCGAGCCCACAGAAATTCTATATGGTTTTGGGTTACTGATATAGTTTTCTACAATGCTGTCATGGCTGGGAGTAAATCTAGAAGAGATTCCAAAGAGATGAGTTTTTCAAAGTGCAGTACACACTCCCAAAGTGCATGCAACACACACCGCGCAGACAGGGATGAAGCGCGTGCATCTTTAGGGAACATCGGGATCAACTTTTACAAAAGTTTACGCCCGCGTAACCACCACACGGATCAGGAAGGATCATATCCAGCACCCCAGAGGGCTTCCTCCTGCCCTTTCCAACCCATATGCCCCCCGCCAAGGTAGAAGGTAGTCTAACTAATCTCCATGGATTCATCTGGCTTCTTTCTGAGTTACGTGTAAACAGAATCACACGCTCTTTCGTGAGAGACCGCTGTTGTCAACAGTGTGTCTGTGGACTCACTCGTGCGGGTGTGTGTGGCGACAGGTCCCGCTTCCTTGTTGCTGGATGGTGTTTCATCATCTGAACACCATTGTCCTCACTTATCCGCAGGGCTGTGTCCCGAAGCCCCCAGCAGATGCCTGAAACCGTGGATGGTATCGAACCACACACACGGCGTGATTATTCCCACACGTACACACTTGATGTGATGAAGTTTAATTGATGAATCAGGCACAGCAAGAGACGAACAACAATAACTAGTAATAAAATAGAACAATTACAACAAAATACCGTAATAAGTTATGTGAATGTGATGTTTCTCTCTCTCTCTCTCTCTCTCTCTCTCTCTCTCTCTCTTTCTCTCTCAAAATACCTTATTGTATTACACTCGCCCTTCTGGTGATAAGGTGGCTGATGAGTTAGTGAAACACCTGTGCAATGAGATGAAGCGAGGGGAATGACGCAGCCATCGTGACCCAGCATCAGGCTGTGACTGACCTTCTAGCCGGACGTCAGGAGAAGCATCACCTGCTTCCAGACTGGCCTTGACCACAGAAGACTGAAGCCACAACACATCTAGCCACAGATAAGGGGTGACGACTTCCGCCACAGCCCCAGTTCATTCTACTGAGGATGGGGCCCTGGGTCGGGTCCGGTTTGGCCCCAGGATCGTAAAAGCTGTCGCTGTGAAAATCAATGCAGGTGCACACTCATCTCCTGTGCGCATAAACCCCAGCACGGCGTAGGGTCGGAGTGGAACCTGACTGTTTCTTGAGGCCAAAATGGTATGTGTTGATCGGGCCCCAATCTGAGCTCTTCCCCGCATGGGAGTCAGAGCATCTAACTAAGATAGTTATGTGCTCAGGTCCTTTTGTGTTGGAAATCCTGCAATAATGCTCCATCCGACTGAGCCACCCAAACATCTGAGTCCACTCATTTTCTTTTCCGTGGCCCCTTTTCTCCGTGCTCCTGCTGCTGGGTGTTTTCACTTTGTTTCCTTCTGTGCCCGGAGTCCAGGTCTGTACTTTGTTCACCCAGATTTGCTTTGTTCTGTTGGCTTCAATTTCTGTGCCTGTAGCTCATTTCAGTTACGAAGCTCCGTTGAAGTCCGTTGTTCCTTCACTTGTGTCTTGCAGCATAATCCATTCACGCAGGCTCCACTCAACAAACCTCCACCGAATATATGAGACTTTCTGTTAGTAGCAAAGCTGGGGGTGGGGGGGAGGGAGTGGGACCTCTGGACACAGAACCTCTGTCCTTGGACTCTTCAGTCCAGAGAAGAAGATGGGATAAGCGGGTGGAGGGGCAGGCAAGGGGTGGACGAGGCCTGCAACAAAGTGGTATGTGTCTGAGTGCCGGACTCACCCCGATAGTCACGTGACCCTGTGCAAAGCGCTCACCTCCTCTGAGTACTGGACCTGCAAATTTCCTGACTCATGGATCTGTGGGAGGTAGATGGAAATGAATATGTAAAACACCCAGGGCCATGCCAAGAATCTACAGGATAGGGTGGATGGGTTATGGACATTGGGGAGGGTTTGTGCTTTGGTGAATGCTGTGAAAGATGTAAGCCTGATGATTCACAGACCTGTACCCCTTGGGCAAATAATAAAAATAAAATTAAAAAAAAATGTCAGCTCTACTTCAATTAAAAATTTTTTAATTAAAATAATTTTAAAGAATATAGTAAGCTCTAAACCTGAATGTGTCCGATATTAGAAAGGAATACAAAATAACGGTGGCTATGGGGGGTGTCCCGGGGAAGAAAGCGGAGATCCCAGAAATGAGTTTTGGTTTCAGAGAGATTAAAAATGATTCAAACAGGGCACCTGGTGGCTCAGTGGGTTAAAGCCTCTGCCTTCGGCTCAGGTCATGATCTCAGGGTCCTGGGATAGAGGCCCATATCGGGCTCCCTGCTCAGCAAGGAGCCTGCTTCCCCCTCTCTCTCTGCCTGCCTCTCAGCCTACTTGTGATCTCTCTCTCTGTCAAATAAATAAATAAATAAATAAATCTTTAAAAAAAAATGATTCAAACAAACAAAAATCTTCAAATACTGGGTGAGTGACCTGTGAATAGTAAAAAGTCACTGCCTTTGTGGCTTTGTGTGAATGACGTGTGAAAAGAGGAAAAGCACGTGGCCGTCCAGGGAAGGAGTGAGAGAGGGGAGAAGCCTTCCCCACCTGCCTGGCTGCAAGTCCTTTGCACATGGAGTCCCGCCTGGCCAAGTTCAGTCTCTACTCCTGATACAGCTTCTCACCTGCAAAGAACGGAGCTGGCCAGGTCGCTTCCCACATCCCATCTAGGACAAACATTCTCTCAGTCAGGAGAGAGAGATTCTCAAGAGGGAGTCCCAATTCCACGCCATGCACTGGTCCTTCAAGAACTGCAAACTGATTGATTCATTCGGCTCCATGTCCAGACACCTACCCAGCCAGGGAGCCCTGCGTGACCACAGTGGACACAGCTCAAAGGTTCATGCTCCTTCCCCATCTGGTGCAGCCCAAGGGAGGCCTTTGTCTGGTTCTGAGCCCAGAAGGACACCAAAGAAGAGCATGGCATTAATGTGAGCCATTTCTGCCAAGATGCACTATGTTCCCTTGTTTACGGTCTTGGCCCGGGGAAGGGGGTGAGTTCAAGAGGCTCCCACTTATCCTTCACCAGAAGTCAAGGAAACAACACGAGGTTCTGCCAGCTACCAACTATGTACTTTTCAGGGATCCATCAGGAATCTCGAGAGGGAGCTCTGGGTAGGATTGTGATCACTATGGACTCTCTGTGAGCTGAACTTGAGCCAGGACTCCATTTATTTCCTGGGTCCTATATGCCCCACCCCTAGTAGGCAGACATAACAATGCTTCAAGGGCATAACAATGCTTCAAGTCTCTGGTCTCAATGTCAACTAACACATGTATCAAGGTATCTTTGAAACGTCTGTGTATGCCTTCCTTCCCACATTTAGTAATCCAAATACACTCAAGGGATCCGTTTGGTGTGGAGCTAAGGGTATCTCCACCATTGACACTTGCTGTGAGGTTGCAGGGAACTTCCTCCTGGATTCCTTCCACCAGTCAATGGTTTCATAGCTAAAACTGGTTCATTTCCAGAAATCAGCACTTAATCAGAACTTTTCATTGCGGTGTTTGCCCTCAGCCTCTTCATCGTATATTCTTGATATCTTTTGATTGGTTAGACTGAACAATCACACTTGTTGGCTGCCCATTTATTTTGCCCCTAGGGTCACTGTGCTCTCTTAAAGCATCCACAGCTCTCTGAATATCAGGGTCCTCTGGCTTTGCTCAAACTTTGCCACCCCTTATGATAATTGTGCCTACCTTGCTTCTTCGGATAAAACGTTTTGGTATGGCTTAAGTTCACATGGAATTTTATCATACCTATTGTTAGCCAGGGCTCTTGTACCATCAAAGCTTCTCTTCACATCATCCCTGACCTACAGAAGACAACGCCACCGAGCTTCTCGGCAATACTGGTCTTCCCTTCATGAGCACACGTCTTGTGGCTCTGGTACATGGAGAGTCCTTTGGAAGCCTCTCAGGGAACCTGAAGGCTGATGACTTTCCCAAACTTATTTAGGATATTTTCTCTGGAATGCCTTCTTCTCTGAGCCCTTTGATCTTTTCTTCCAACACCAGCCATGACCGTTCTAGTATTTCTGGCTCCCATAATATGGGTCGTGCTTTTTCCAACTTTCTAGGAGCCATCTCAGAACTGTGTTAGGACCTTCTATGGGGGTCTTAGGCAAAATGCTAAATTCTCCATCATTGGAGGGTGCTCTTATCTCAGTAAAAATCTCCCATATACGACTTAATGTTTTCCTCAGTCCCATGCACATTTTCATGGGACCCTTTTTCGAAAGGGATCATGTGCTTAGGTCAGGCCCACCATACTCGCAGGGATAATAATATATAGGACCTGCACACTGGAGGAGCAGGAATCTTGAGGACCATCTTAGAATTCTGCCTATCACATCTCTAAACCCAGTGATAACTACTGAGCTGTGAGACCAGAGGTGTCTCCAAAAGTTTCACTTGTAAGGGATTCAGATGCATTCGGAGAATTCCCATCAGGAATATCCCAATTCATCCATTCCAGGCTCCCTACCACCCCCTCAGCACCCTCCTCCTCAGACAATACAATAGAAATACTCAAAAAGTGTACTTTCCATTTTAGCCAAAGACCTGATTCTATGAAGACCTGATTCTCCATGACAGCACCGTTTCTTTTTCAGGTTCTCAGGTTGTTTAAAGTTCTTTCTTACAGATTTACTTCTCACTCGTAGGAAACAGAAAAAGGATTCAGCTAGCGGGTCCCTCCCAGGCACGTGGCAGATGAGAAACACTTCAGGGAGTCGCCCGGGAAGCTGTGCATTATGGGACTCAGCCTCCTGTCCTGGGCCAGCCTGCGAGGCCATTGCAGCAATGGGTCCCCCGCCCCCCTGGAAAAGACCAGGGAGCAGGGGTGGGGTTGTAAGCATCTGCCCTCCAGGGCAGTCTTTCTTCCAGTCCCTAACTGACTGCCTCTGTGGTTTCCCGCATATATTAAAGAAAATGTATGGGTGCAAGAGCCTGGAATTCAATAGCTTATAACTACTATTAACTACCATTAATTAATTAATGGCTGCGAGATAAATGAGCCATGCAATCCGTTTATTCCTGGGTTGCATATATTTAAATTCACAGTAGGATGCAAACCCATTTTTCACCCCTGTGAATTTAAGACAAGTTTGAATCAGGGCTGCATGTGGCAAGAGGCGGGCGACAATTTCCTTGCTCAGTAGCTCACGTCTAAGATACAGTGAATGGGAAGAGGCCGGCAGAGGCAACGAAGTCCCGTGCACAGCAGCAGTGGGAGCAATCTGGAATCTGAGCACTTGCCTTCCTAAGATAATAAGGAGAATTATTATGTGATGAGACCCTGTGCCAGGCACTATGCTAAGAAATGTTTGGGCAGGGTTTGAGGTTAATCTTCACCATATCCCCATGGGTGGTATCATTAATATCCCTATTTTATGCTCAAAGAAATCAATGCTAAGAGAGGCTAAGAACTAGTGGAGAAACAAAGTTTTCCTTCCTCATTCCCAGATTTTATCCAGGATGCTCCCAAAGGGTGCCTGCAGATGACAAGTCTCCTAATTTTTATGTCTCATCCACAGACTGTGTCCTGTCTTATCAAAACTTCTCAAATATTAACGAAATACTCTGCTTACCTTTAGGTTATCAATCCATCACCTGGACAGAGATAAGATTCACAAGACAAAGAAAAGGAGAAATTTTTATCTTACTTAATAGAAAGCAGAATGAAATGGGGTTCTTCTTCTGCCCCACCAAGATGTTTATCAATTACAAAGGGAAAAATAGTAACTTTATGGAAAAGAACCTTGGCCATCACAGTTTTAACCAAGGGATCAAAGCCAACATCACCCCTGACTAAGACATGTCGACATCATGTACCCGAACAAGAAATAGAACAGAACACCCCTTCTGTGATAGTCATGTCCCAAATGTCCAACTTCAATCTGATCATGAAGAAGAAAATTAGATGGACCCAAATTGAGGGGCATTCTACAAAATAATTGATCAATACTCTTCCAAAGTTTCAAGGTCATGAAAGATGACAAAAGACCAAGGAGTCATCACAAATCAGAAGAGACTGAAGACATGCCTGAAACAGAGAAAGGACATTAATGGAAAAGCAACTGATATTCAAATCCAGTCTATAGTTTAGTTAATAACATTGTGTCAACAAGGATTGTGTGTTGTGGTAAGTATGCTCTGGTTACAGAAGGTATTACCTTTAGGAGAAGCTGAGTGGAGGGAATGTGGGAACACTCTATGCTACTTTGCAACTTTTTTTTTTTTAAAGATTTTATTTATTCATTTGACACAGAGAGAGAGATTACAAGTAGGCAGAGAGGCAGGCAGAGAGAGAGGAGAGAAGAGGAAGCAGGCTCCCTGCTGAGCAGAGAGCCCGATGTGGGCCTCGATCCCAGGACCCTGGGATCATGACCTGAGCCGAAGGCAGCGGCTTTAACCCACTGAGCCACCCAGGCGCCCTACTTTGCAACTTTTTTCAAAATATTTTTTTTTAATGAAATGAGATCTCAACACAAAATCTTGGGTAATGTCCAATCAGAATTTTTCTGAAAAATGACTACCTTTACACACAAGCATGGAGAAACCACTTTTTAAAAATGTTTTGTTTGGCTAGATTTCCTAAATTTAAAAGGTCTGAAGGAAATATATCCTACTGATTTATAAAACAGTTTGAAAACAAATGTACATACTGTCTGACAATGCCTAGCAGAAGTCTGTGTAGTTAGTAAATAATACATTTCCTCGTCCACGTAACAGGGCACCAAGCAGGGAGCAGAGCAGATAGGGAAAAACGAAATAGTCTGTGCCTGAGATTCTTGTGACTTCAGGGAGAAGAGATTGAAGAAAAAGATAGTCTGAGATTATGCTGTAAGAAACAAGCAGGATTTTCCCACTTTATCTACTATTTAATTAGCCATTTCTTGGTCTAATAGCATCCTGATTGTTTATTTTTGCAGAATATCTCATGGAACACAAATTGAGAAGAAATTAATCTCAATGTTGACATTTTGAGAGTAAAGTCAAGGAAGCAGCAGAGCAGAGTCATGTTTTTGGTTTGTTTTTCATTTTTCAGGGTAAGAGAAACTTGAGTGTGTGAGCAATGGGGAAGAAGCAGGTGCAAAGAGCAAGGGAGAGGAAGTATGAGACTTCCCAGATGAGCGTCATCATGAAACATGTCCCAGACTCACAACCATTCAGTCACATGCACCCAGACTCTCACGGGGCCAGAATCACATGGATCCCAGGCCAGCAGAAAATTAGCAGCTCCTTCCTAATAACCTACCCAGGCTTGGAAGGAATCATTTGTCTGCTTGGCATTGGAGGATGGGGTACAAAGAAGCCAGCTCAGCTGGAAGGTCAAGAGATGGATACAGTCTTCACCTGCTTCTGCCTGGCCCACAGGACAGGTGGCCCGAACTGCGAGCCTGCAACTGCCTTGATGGGCCTGCCAGCCCCTCTTCAAGACTGGGATGCCCTCCCAGTGTGCACTGTGTCTATGATCTCCCTTGTGTTGCATGAGATGTAATGGGAGTATGCCCCGTGGAACTGGGCGGCACGGGGTGCTACGCTTCTGATGCCCAGGATAGCTTCATGCTGAACTCCCAGATCTATGCATTTGTGCTGCTTTTTGGTGGGTGGAGCCTTGGTGGTTCCCTAGAAGCTAGCCACACTCCAGCTTGTCCTATCCATTCATCAGAAATACGTGTTGAGAGTCGCACCCGTGTTCCGCACTGCAGAGCGTGGTGGGCATGCCTGGCCCCTCTCTCATCTTCCCGGCTCAGTCACAGTAAGCAATAGCACCTCGTCACATGGCCAAGAACCCGACAGGGACAGATGTCTGATTAAGTTGCTAAACATTGCTACCCGTGCCATAAACTTGTACCCACAAACATCTTTAGATCATTTTGCAAAGGTGGAGGCTTTTATTCAAAAAACACATCCTTTAAAAGGAAATAAAAAAGTAAAAGAAGAAGGTGTTTACTTCTGTGTCAGTTTAATACATATTTTAAAATAATTGTCAATAGCATACATTTCTAACAGCGGAGAAATGTAAATAAAATTATGCCAATTTGATGAAATGGTATATGGTCAATAAAAATGTTAATTAGCAATAGGACAAAGCAACTCCACATTTGTTTATGGTAGAATGGTACACGAACAAAGCAGAATACAAAGTCCTAAGGACACTAGGAGCAAAACTGTAGAAACTGGGGTGCCTGGGTGGCTCAGTCGGTTAGGTGTCTGCCTTTGGTTCAGGTCATGATCCCCGGGTCCTGGGATAGAGACCCACATCGGGCTGTCTGCTCAGCGGGGAATCTGCTTCTCCCTCCCCTCCCTGCCTATGCTCTCTCTTGCTAGCTCTGTCTCTCTTTCTCAAATAAATAAATAAAATCTTTAAAAAAAATCAAAAAACTGTGTCTGCATGCAGACAGCATCTAGAGCAAACGTGAGAAATGAAAACAGCTTAATTTGAGGTTTTTGCTACTGTCACTATAATGGTGTTGCCCAGTAAACAAAAAACTTTTTAAATGAAAGATGAAAGAGTTCAACCAAAAACAGAGCAATTTTCAAAGAGAAAACACTTATTGTTGAGTACTTTTTTGTGTGTTTTTATTCTCAAGAAAAAACACTCCATTTTGGGAGAATGGATTATGTTTAAAATGATGCATAAAATATCTAAAAAGGGATCCCGAGCTTTGCTCCTTCCGGCTGATACCCTTGAAGGCTGCAGTGGGTGGTTTCCCTCCAGAACACGCCACACCAGTGGGCTCGGTGGACGGGAGAAGGGAGCGGGGGTGGGGAGGAGAAGGATGTGTCTGAATCTCACTGGGAGGCTTTTCATAAACACAGAGCCCCATGCCTCCGCAGCAGGAGATTCTGAGCCCAGTCCTTGAACTTGGGAAAAGCTCCCTAAATCAACCCAGCCCCCCCTTGTCTCCCACCTGGAACCACAGATCCGTGGCCTTCTCTTACTTTGTTTGTTCTATCCAAGGGCCGGCCATAAAGGGCAGGACAGGAATGCTTCGAAAGGCTTAGTCCCGCCTCTGGGAGCACTACCGTTTGCCCAAGAGAAGGAAGGATCTCTTGTTCTCTTGGCATTTCCTTATTCTCTTGTCTGAACTTTGAAAGAATGGAAGATGAGGGAATTCAGAGAGAATGGTAGAGGCCACCTTCCCTTTGCACAAAGGGCCAAAGCCTGAGTGACTGGGGACAAGTCCAGGGGGTTGCAGTTAGAGAAATGAGAATCTGGCTCTTCTCAGCATGTAGTCTTGAGATTCAGAGGGTATAGAAAATTCACTTTTTCTCTTAAAAGAAAAATAAATCAAATATTCTATCCCTTAACTATCTGCACAATCTAATGTTTCTGTCATTTCTTATTTCCCCATGGCTTTGCATAATAAACTGTTCCCTCTCCCCAGAATGATTTCATGGCATTTCTTTGCCTATAAATCTCCTATTCCCTCTCAGAAAAGTGAGTATTTCCACCCCCATCTTACAGATGGCAAAACTGACGTTAAATGACTCGCTGGAGGTTATACAGGGCTGTGGATCCCAGATCTGTTTAAATGAAAACCCCAACTTCTTTCTACCACACTGCACCCCATTCAAACCCTGAGCATGTAATAATACAGAGCCTCAGGGTCTACCAAACTCTTTTTATTATCATTAGTTGTTTAAAGGTGGTTCTTCTGAGGGTTACTGGGGGGTGGGAGGGTAGGGATAGGGTGGATGGGTTATGGACATTGGGGAGGGTTTGTGCTTTGGTGAATGCTGTGAAAGATGTAAGCCTGATGATTCACAGACCTGTACCCCTTGGGCAAATAATAAAAATAAAATTAAAAAAAAA
>LNAC01000052.1:1162302-1178373 GCA_002007465.1 Ailurus styani
AAAAAAAAAAAAAAAAAAAAAAAAGGTGGTTCTTCCCCCCGCCCTGAGCTATTAGCTCACGTTAGAAGCCCCATTGCCTGTTGAATACATATGAAAGCTACTTTGCTGTGTTTGCAGATATTCTCAGGCCTGCTCCCAAGAGCCTGATTCCAAACCACCACTACTACCTGCACCATAGCATGAGGACCATGCCCATGCAGGGAGGGCGTTCCCACGAAGTGCATTCACACATAAGCCAGAAATCAGGGGGACTGTCTTTCCATCTCAGCAAAACGGTGAGACCAAATCTTCAAAAGATTCAAATATTCCGGAAGGGGAAAAAATGTCAGTTGCAAATACTGTTTCACGTATCTCATGAAATATGCATTTCTAAATGCAGAAAGATGACCAGACACATCGTATTTTAATACAAGAACAGACCCGCTGGCAGGAGGAAAAGCCTTCCTGTATGTGATTTCTGTGGGATGCGGGTCACGATGCAGACAGTGCATAGAGCCTTCTGCAGCAATCTAGACTCACACGCTTACCCGGACAGTCTGCTGTCATACCAGCCAAGGCTAGCAAGGCTAGCAGGTTCTAGCTGACAGCAGGGGCAGGCACAGGGCTCGGAGCTGTTTGGGGTGTGCTGGTAAATATTTAAGAGTCAGCTCTCTTGGGGAGGAATGGGAAACTTGTGCCGGATCTATAGCTTTTACCAATTTCTGTGGTGTAAACATCTCCTGCTGGGCCATCTTCATGCAACCAGCATGACATTGACTAGTTAGCACAATCCCTGAAAAATTAACAATAGACTCTTGCGAGCTGCTACAAGCCGGCTCCAGCAAACGACACTGGGGACTACCACCCCTCTCGTGACAACTATTTTAGAGATGAGGGGCACATCAGAATGCGATTCGGGAAAATTCTTTAAATGCTATACGCCAGATCAGCATTTCAGAACGCATTTTAACACATAGGTATCATCAACCCAACCAAACATGTGCTGCATAGCCATAAAATACAATGTTAAAAATACAAATACTTATTTATCTACATGACTTTGTCTCCCTCCACGAAAAGGGGATTTTTTTTTTTTAGTGACTCTTTTAGATTGGTGTGTAGTTTCCTCTGTTTCCCATGAGTATGATGGCAGAGCAACTGTATCCTAGTTAGTCCAAGAGAGAAAAGACCAAGAGGAAAGAGAAGGGGGTATACAGTACTTTCTTGTTTGTGATACTAGCTAGCAAAGTAACTGGCCTGGGAGGGAGGCACAGGTTGTGCACTGCTCCCAGGTTCTTGGGCTGAGGAATAAGGGAGGTGGGCTGGCACAAGTGTCCAAGGAGGTCAGCCTGCAGCCATCCTGCCACCATGCTTTATCTCACAAAGGTTTCAAGTCTACTACGTGGACAGAGGTGGTAGGAGAGTGACCATTCTAAATCGGACAGGTTTTCCCGTGCCTTTCCCCTCTTTGCTTCGCAGCTCCCTGGCTTCAAGCCCTCCTTGGGGTCTTCACATGTTTCTCCGGGGACTGAGTCTTGGCTCAGGCATCCCAAGGCCAACCCTGAGTTGAGGCTCTGCATACAAGTGATTGATGAAGACAGCTCTGCCAGGGGAAACTGGGAAGTGTGGGGGAGCAGGGGTGGCAGAACAGGGAAGGGGTAAAGCCGTATGAGGGTGCAAACCCGGAGAACTCCAGAACGTTAGTTATCCTCAGAGTTGTCACCCTCACCTCGGGCAAGGGAGCAGTCATGCTCCTGCTCCCTGTGGTCACCCGTGAAGGGCCAGCTGGAGGGCATACATTCCGACACACCCAGATCACCGCAGTGTGGGCACACGGGCTCGGGGGCCACTGCAGGTGCCGGCTGGCTGGAGGGGAAGCTCACTGGAGGAAGCGTGGACCATAAGGGGCAGGGGATCGGCACAGGGTGTGAGCTCCAATCCCACGGGGGTGAGTGAGGAAGGAACAGGAGCACCAGGAGACCTAGAGACATGCGTTCTCTCTGGGGGCGTCTGCAGACGTTAAGTGAGCGCACATTGGGCTCCCCGTGTGACGGTGCTCCGTGCGATCTCTGTGCCCAGGACAGATCCACCACCCCGCTCATTCTCCCTCCCTTTCCCCTTCAGAACATGGGAGAAGAGGGATCGGGCAGCATCACCGTGAACCACGTTGATTCAAGCAAGAGCCACAAAACACTGACCGCGTGGAAGAATTGTGTGCACATTAGTCTCTTTCACGCCAGGCATTGTTCCAAAGCTCCTTTCTAACTCCCACACTTCTGTTGGCTCCCTGGGAAGACTGGATGTCTGTGACGGGAAGAGCTACTGCAGCCCAGCTCTGTTTGGAGCCCCATCTCCAGCCAGGTGACCATCAACACCCGCTTGTCCCTGCTGGTGAGAAGCTTGAAGACACAGCTACCGCATCCATCAGCCCAGCAGTCTTCCTATGACACGACATCCACGGGGACCATGTCTGCACCTGGGAATCAAAGTTGTACTGCAGGGTTAGCAAACTCGGACCCGCAGGCCAAAGCCACCCACTTCTGTCCATGATGTTCTATTGGACCCCAGCAGCAGAAATATTTGTTTCCGTCTTATCTCTAGCTGCTTCTGCTTGCATGCTAAGGTGGCAAAGGTGAGTCACTGGGACAGAGTCTGAATGACCTGCAAAGCCGAAAATAGTTAACACCGAATCCTTTACGGAAAGTTTGCTGATCCTTGTCCTGCAAGGTCTGGCTGCAGAGACAAACATCCAAGGCATTTGCAAACTCCGTGAGCACTTTCTCAGCCTGTGTTTCACGTAAGTCCGGAGCAAGGAGTGGACGAGGGCCCTGTGGGAGAGATGCCACGGGAAACAAGTCACACCCTGCCATCACGGGCTTTGCCAATGGGCCAGGCGGGAGAGTGTCTGCCACCCAGGAGGCTGCCCGAGGTCACATGCTCTCCCGGGACTCCAGCGGTGTCAGTCATGGACATGTTCACCAGGGCCATATCAGGCGCAGCCGGCTTCTGAAGCTCAGGGCCAGGGTCAAGTTCTGGCACAGAATGGGTGCTGCGGACATGGATCTGGAGAGGAGAGACGGAGGAAGGGAGAGCTGGAGGAAAAGAAAAGAAGCAGGAGAGGAGGAGGGAGAAAGTCAAACCACACTGGGCTCTGCTGGCTTACTGTTTTGGGTCCGGGGTGGGGGTGCGAGGTTTGCAGATCGAAGGCTGGGATTCCCAGGGCTCAATCTGCAGCCACACTCAGCCATGCACACACCACAGCGAGCAAGGGGGACCTGCTCAAACCGGCAAGTCTTTTTGTCTTGTCTTCTCCAACTTCTCATCAGAAGGCCATGTGGTTTCCAGCCATGCTTCCATAAGTATCCTCACCCCCCTAAACTACAGCCTCCTCCATCCTAGGCATCCCCTCCCCAGCTCCATCCACTCCCTACACCCTTTCCTCCTGCCCCAAACTCTGTCCTGCCGAACAGGCTCCTTCAGAACAAGAGGACCAGAGAAGACCCCACACAAGTCAGAGTCCTATTTAGTGGGCAAGGGAAAGGCGAGCCTCTGAGCTCTCAAGTTTACGTCTGCACAAGGAAATTTCCACCAGAAGGCCATGCTGAGGACAGACTTTCAAGGTTGTATGACCTCGGGCTATTTTACTTAATCTCTCTGTGATGGAATTTCCCCATCTGTAAAATGGGAATGCTAGGAAAAATATTCATCCTTCAATAGGTTTGTTATAGGACCGAATGAGTTAATTCCTGCAAAGCACTAAGATCCATATTAAGCCCATAAATCTCTATGTACATGTTTGTTAAATAAAATCTAATCTTTGCAAGCTACTAGATCTTATCCCTGAGGTCAGGCCTACTGGGATGGAAAGTTTATAAACTTTTCCTAAAGCGATAAAAGAAAGTAATGAAATATTCCACAGTCATTGATGTCTTCAGAGAAAAAGAACGTGCCAAGAAAAAAATATCATGCTAAAATACTATCGTAAAACTTAATTGGGTGGAGTAATGACATCATTTTAGAGTTTACTAAAAAAAGCAAGCATGGTCTTAAAGAATCAGGAGTGGTTTTTAAATGTAAGGATGTCCCCACGTCTCATGAATGCTTTGGTGTTTCCAACACGATCGTAGGTACTGAGTACCTGCTCCAGAAGGGCAGGGGACCAAGTAAGCGCACCTCCAGATCCGAGTAACTCTCTCCTGGGCGAGCTCTTGCAGCTGGGGAATCTCTGGAGTGTGAGGCACTAGTGGGTGCTAGGTCGTGCCCTGTCTGAGGGTCACATATTAACTCCTAATCAGCAGGCTGAGCCCTGACTCACCAATGTTAACAATTAGTGAGTGTTGCTAAGCTACTTAAGATCCTGTCATGACTTGCCGACATACACCTCAGCACGCACCGGAAGTCCGCCATGATCGACCAAAAAACCCCTCTCCATCCCTTCTTTTCCCACTCTTTCCCACCCCTGGTTGGCTCTATCTCTCCTAGGCTTTTACCTCAAATGTGCCCCAGGGCCTTTGCACGCACTGCCCTCTCAGCGGCGTGCTCTTTTCCCTCTATATGAACCTCTCCCAACTACCCTCGCTGCCATAGATACCTCGCTGTCCAAGCCGTTTCTTTACTTTCTTCATTTAAGTTATTACAATTCGTCACATAGCTTTCTGAACTATTTTTTGCATTTTTTCCTGTTGTCTGTCTTGCCTCATGAAAATGTGTCTTCGTGAGAACCAAGCTTTCTGAGAGGTGTATTCCTACTTGTATCTGAAATACTAACTGTAGGTCTGACGCATGGTCAGAGCTCAGGACAAACTCAGTGGACAGATGACTGAACACGGACAGTTCCTGGGAGGGGACCACGACAAACAGTGGGAGCCCTACTCCTCACTCCAACGCTTGGCGAGTTATCGAGCAACATGTCTCCATGCTCTTAGTTAATGCCCATAAAAATTGATTACAACAGAGCTCAGTACCTGAGGCTCACACGGTGAGCGTTCTTCGTGTCACTGTTACTAGTAACAGCACTGCTGGCTCCAGTGCTAGTTCTCAATTTCCCCCTCCAGCAGCTACAAAAAAATAACCGGGTCGCATCTGTCTCTTGTAGACCGTCCCTCAGTAAGCAAATGACAATAACTCATACTGACAAGGGCATAAATGTAATGTCTGTAAGAAGAGCTCCAAGACCTCACCCCAAAGGTCTTACTCTGCTGCAGAAGGCGTGTGGCAAATCCAGCTCCCTGCACATTAGAGCAGACAAGCAGGCTCGACACGGGCAGGCGGGCGGGGGACCAGCCCACATGGCATACGGACCTGCAGCGAAGCATATGGGTCTGGTCCTAGAGAAGGGGCCCCCATATGCTCCCTGAGCTGGGCCTGCCTTGCCCACTCCCAGGCTCCCCACACTTTTGGCTGGTTCATAAATCAGCCACTTCCCAGTGCTCCAGCTGATCCGTGTGTGATTAATGCGCACATTTGCCTGCAGCCTGGAGAGAACCCCAGGTACAGGTGGAGAGGAAGGAAAAAGAGTTAATTGGAGTTGGGGGGTGGGGAGGAGGGAAAAAGGAGGTCGTTCCTCATTGCCACTGAGCCAGTGCTATGTTTAGAACTCCTGGCTTCATAAGCGTGAGTTATCTTGGAAATCTATCCTACAGACTCCCCAGGAAATCCCACCAGAGCCGAGCCTATAGCCCGGACCTTCCTTACGAAGACTCGGAAAGCGGATTGCTCACTTCCTTCCTGTCCCACCCTCCCTGATTCTCCTGGGCCTTTTCATCTGAGCTTAAACACGCATTCAGCTCCTGTAAGAAACCAACAAGCGAGGGTCCTTGGAGGTAGTAAGACTAGATGTGCCAGGCAGCAAATCCACTTAGCTGTGCTTTAGACCAATATTTGCCAACTGTGCTCAAGAGAGGGCAAAGGGTTTTATGCAGTTACCATAGGAAGGGAGGGCTCCAGGGCCCCGTAGCTGATTCTGTCAGAGAGATTCTGCTTTGACTTTGTTTTACATGTTAGGCTGTTCAAATACGATTTAGTTCTGATTTTGTTAGGGAGCACGTGGCTGGAAAGAGTTGAGACCCACTCAAATTAAAACTGTTGCAGATACAATGAGAAGCGTTCCCTTAAAAAAAATACCACAATAATATTAATGATGATTTCCATTCCCTGGGCAGGAGGAAGGACAACACCATAATTAATAGCGGAGACCGTGGGTCGTTTTTCTGTTTGGTGGTTGAGGGACTTTGGTCAAGAAACTTTCTCTTCCCTAAGCTTCCATTTCTTTATCTGTGAAATGGGGATAATAAAGGGTACCTGACTTGGAGGGATCCTGAGGAGAATGAATGAGATTAATCCATGCACTACATTTGTATGATGCTTAGAAAGAATGACTAATGCGTATTTGCTATTATTTTTCTTCTGATTCTGTGTCATTTGCTGTGCCGAACAAGTTATTTGCATTATCTTGAATCCTCACATCTTTTTAACATGGAGGTTTACTCCAATTTTACACATTCGGAACCTGTGAGTAAGACCTTGGCCTTGAACAATGGTCACAGAACATCTACTTGCATCCTGGAGAACCTGGGTGCTCCAGGGAACCCAGTTTGAGAATAATCCATCTAGTTACTCTGTCTTATTAATACTTCCCTGAAAACACCCACAATGTGATGTGATTAGGCTTTCTGCTCCCATTTCTTGCATTTATTCTCATATACACATTCATCCATCTCTTCACTCAATTACCCATCTACCCCAATAGACATTTACTGAATGCCTACTTAGAGTCAAGAACCTTAGAAGTCACTTTATTTCTCTGGAGGTCAAAGTTCCCTTCAGTAAAATGAGGGTTTTGAGATGAACTTCAGTGTTGGAATTTTATATAAAATGAAATAAATTACCTAAAAAGGTTTTGCCACCAGCAAAGTATTCTCACTTTGTTAGTTAGGGATACAGAGTGACCATACACGTCCTCTTAGACACTCTTGGCATACTTAGAATTTGTGTCCCTTTTATTCTCGAAAGGGTCTGCTTTGTAGAATAAATCCTACACCTTAATTATGAAGATGGCAGTGTTGGCAGTGTATACGTACATTGGTTTGTCCGGAAGGAGGGGCTAAATTTCCCTCTGCAGAAGTTTTGACACCAGGTTAGGGATAACAATGGCTCTGAGTATGTGTGTGGGCTATTCTCCTCTATTTACAAGGACTCCATACAAAACCACAACCCTAGAGGATGACCAGGTTTGAGAGACAAATGTGTGGTAGTGTTGGGGGTAGAGGAGGGAGGGGGTTGGGATGGGCTATCTGTGGAATTTGATTTATTTACTGGCCCACCCTGAAGTTGTAGAAAATAATGATTTTGTTTTACAATTTTTGTCCAGAAATTAATCAGAGTAACGCACTCAAAGTAACTGCATGGATTTAAAAGACCCCGGTGTGAACCAGTATGAGTTCTAGTCATTATTCTACCACTAACTGTCTCTGGCACATTGGGAAAGCCACTTAATCCTCTGACATACTTAATTCTCTCATCTTAATAATAAGACTTTTTTTTTTTTAAGTAGGCTCCCCACTCAGCGTGGAACCCAACAGGGGGCTTGAACTCACGACCCTGAGCTCAAGGCCTGAGCTGAGATCAAGACTCACGCCGCTCAACTGACTGAACCACCCAAGCACCCCATTAAGAATGAGATTTTAATACTTGCCCTCCTTGATTATGCAGAGTTGGACACCCTTAAAGGGATGTATTGGTTAATTTTTGCCATGTAACAAACCATTCCATAATGTACTGGCTTAAAACAACCATTTTATTTATTTCATAACTCTGGTTGGGCTGGGCTTCTGAAGTTCACTTATAGAAGGAGGAGTAGGCCAGGAGCTGGTTGATCCAAGATGGCTCCACACCTCTGTCTGGCCCTATCCCAACCAGGCCGTTGGCCAGACCAGCTCACTGCTCAGCGGTCTACCTCAGACTCAATACTCGGTGCTTTCAGGTTTCCAAGCACTGGAGAGCGAGTCCCAGTGTTCTCTGCACTGAACACCTTCTTGCCTTGTCTTTAGTCCTCACACCTCCATGATATGTAGGTAATTTTTAGATGAGGAACCTGAATGGAAGGCCTTGTAAGTCTTTCAAGCTTCTGCTTGAATCAAGTTTGCTAACATCTCATTGGTGAAAGTAAGACACACCCAGATTAAAGAGATAGAAGACCGCCTCCGGCTCTCGATGGGCACACAGCCACCTGACATCACAAGGGCTCAGAAGCAGGGAGGGGAAGAATTTGCAGCCACGTTTGCAATCTCCCACAGAGACACAGGAGATACTTGAGAAAAAGTCATAGGAACAAGGGTCCCATGATAGGAGAAAGCCCATGTCTCCTGATAAAAGAGCCCCCCTCCGCAGCATTTGGGGGAACCCATAAGACTGTGTTTCCCAGGTGCCAATTAAAGAATGCCAGCAGCTCCTGATATCTGCGATTTATCCTTCTCCGGCTCTGCCCTCCACCCCGTGTGATGTCTTTTTTTTTCAGATTTTATTTATTTATTTGACAAGGAGAGAGAGATTACACGTAGGCAGAGAGGCAGGCAGAGAGAGGAGGAAGCAGGCTCCCTGCTGAGCAGGCAGCCCGACACGGGGCTCGATCCCAGGGCTCGATCCCAGGACCCTGAGATCACGACCTGAGCCAAAGGCAGAGGCTTTAACCCACTGAGCCACCCAGGCGCCCCCCGTGTGAGGTCTTTACCGTCCTCAGTGACTGCTGCTTCCCACTGAGTGCAGCCCTTCTGTCAACCATGCGGTCACTTCTGCCAAACACAATGTCTGCCCCAGGGCGCTTCCAACTACCCCTTGCCCCACGAGATCCCACACTGCCATCCTGGACCCCAGAGCTGACAGAGCTTATAAAGTCAGAGCAAATGCCTCCCCTTTCTCCTTTTCTCGTCCACCTCTTTCAAGGGATCCCCACAGCAACTTGGCCTGTGTCTTCTGTGCCTCCTGGCGTTGTCTAGTAAAACAATTCTTTCCATTCTTACTCATCGTAGGTTCTCAGCACGAGATGGAAGACAGATGAGCCTAGAGATAAACTGAAGACTCAAACACTGGGATATACTTGCAAATAGTCCCCCACTCATAATTCCTAAGAGTTTTATGGGGCAAAGCCTGATGAACCTGATATCCTGTTTCTGTGGAATGAATTCACTCCCAGGAGGTTCCCCCAGAATCTCATTTCGATAGATTTGAGCCCGTTTCTCTGTGTTCTGTAAAACACAGCAGTTTAGAACACAGGCTCTGGGGGTGGGGGGCAGATCTCTGTGAACCCAGGTCCAGCCTGGGATCTTTCCTAACAGCAGTCTGGAGCAAACGGTGAGCCCTCCAAGTCTCAGTTTCTTCCTCTATAAAATTAAGATAATCAAAGCACCAATCAGTTAGGGTTATCATGATGACGATGTTACATAATGGCATCAGTGCTTAGGATAATACAGGAGGATAATTAATGTTCTACTTGATCTCTAACATCTTTATTATCATTTTCCTCAGAGCGAGCCCTGCCTGGCCTCCTACTAGGGAAAGATAAGGACTCCCTTGTGAGAGGCAAAACAAGTATGAATGTAACTCCAATCTTGTCTGCAGCCCTCGTGCCCTCCCCTGAAGCCAAAAGACAAGCTTTTATCAATGGCTCTGATTTCCTGGGCTCAAGGCAGAATATCCGTTCCCTCTGTCTTTCCGTTGACAGTCTGTCTTGCAGGGGAGTGAAAGGGCCGCGATCCAGCTCAATATTTCAGTTTCTGTCTGAAAGTTTGCCAGCCTGTTAGGAGAGTGTTGGTAACAATAAAGATAAAAAAATGTATTTAGAAAGAATGTGTGTGAGTGTCTGTAGATGTGTGAGTGTTTTTAAAAGTCTGTGTAAGCGAACTCCTGATTCAGGATACGCCTGTGCTGGGTGCAAAGGCTGTCTTGTGCAAGTCTCGTTAGGAAGGTGACTGGTTGAAAGCCAGACCCCGGATTATCACAAATGGATGCAGAGGGAGGCTGAAAATCAGGCCTCCTGCCCACTCAGCAGTTCTTGGCGCTGGCCCCATCTCGACCATCTAATGCCGTTCCTGCATTAGACGCTGCAAACACGATTGACTTCTATTACTTACAAAGCCAACCACTTTACTTCATTTAAACGTTTAGGATGGACTTCAGAGATTTCTGAGGGGCCGGACGGCACGACCAGCCACAACTAGTCCACTGCTCCGGCCACCACTCTGGCTGCATAACAACCAAGAGAAGAATATTCCTTCATTCTACATTCAGCATCCGGGCTCCATTAGCAGATGGTCTTAAAGGTTGTTATTTCTGCATCTGAGAGGTCTGATCTGAATACACGTGTCCCAAAATATGCTGTTCCTGTCATTTGTCATTGGGTCCATATGCAATGCATCATCTCTAAAAGAGGTCCAGGAATATAAAGGTAGATCATATACTGAAGACATCTTCAGGATGCTGACATCCATCATGGGAAACAGGCAAAGAACCAGGAATGATGTAATGGTAACAATGCCATGATGATTACCCAAAAAAAAAAAAAAAAAAAAATGGTGCTGCAAATGGTCAGCAAGGAAGGTACGAGAGAACGCAGAATGGCATCAGGGTTGAGGAAATTTCCAAATCAAATCCTGAAGGGGCTTAGAATTTTTTAGGAATAAAAAATGGGGACAAGAAATATTCTGGGTAGAAGAATGTTAGAGAAGATGTGTAGATGTTGATTTGGGGCAGATCTTTGGTTAAATTCTGTGACTATTTGCTTGATCTTAGGGTGAGTTACTCCATCTTCCTGAACCTAAACTGCCTCTTCCGTGATACTGAGTTAATTGAGTTTCCTAGGATTATGGTGGCAATCAAATAGCTCACATAAGCAAATGGCCAAGAGGGATGGGTCCCATGGTGGACTCTCACTACATGATGCCTCCTACTAGCTTAGTGTGGCTAGAGATGCAGGAAAAGCGGAGCCCAAAGGGCTTTGGGGGATTTTATCCTGTAGACAAAGGCTCCTGCTGATGGTTTTAAGTCAAGGAGAGGGGATGGCCATGTTTGGGTTTCAACTGAATGTCATTAATAGTGAGATTATAGATGATCTAAGTGGATTGTTGAAGGAAGCAGGTGACAAAACCGTGGAAAATATTTAGCTTATCCTTGATTGTAAAAGAGAAACATTCTAAACGTAAACCTTTTATCACAAGACCCTTATTCTCCATGGTGAAGCAAGCACCTACCTTGAAAGTTTCCCCTAAGTCCTGCTGCATATTTCGCTTGACATCTGAACTTCTTTCCCTCCGTGGAAGAATTGACTTACACATGACCATGAAAGTCATGAGCTAGAGTCACTTTCTACTCTCCGTGTGGCATTTCACCCTGCCATCTTCTTCACACCAAGTCCCACCCAGAGCCAGACCAACAATGTGGACTGAGAGAGAAGGCATTTCTTTCTTTCTCATTTCCTCCTCTCCCTTCAAAAAGCCCCCATGGAAAAACCAAAGAGAATTGTCCTGTCAGTATTTCCCCAGAGTGTGTCCTTCCTGCAGTGAAAAGCTATATTCTCCAGGCAGTGAGTGGGCAGGAGCAATGGGCCTCCAACATGGACCCCAAACCTCACCTCCTGGGAAAAAGTTCTTGACTCATTCTCAGCCGATCCCAGGTGACCACTCCCTCCCTCCCACCTCAGTAGTTGCCTAGTGTTGCAACAATTCCCTGTTCATTCCTGTCTCCCCACCTAGACCAAGAGCTCTTCCAAGTCCGAGATAAAATCTTATCCATACCCTTATTTCCAACACTGGGCACAATGGCTGGCACCTAGTAGGTAGGAGGCAAGGTGTGCGGAGTGGATACATGGGAGTTTAATCTCTGCAAGGTGTCCCAACTTCCAGTGTTCTCTTGAGTGAACTGGGTCTTGAAACACCACCAGAGATAAGAATATAAAAGTCAGGAAACCCCGAGGAACACTACAGGCTTCTAAGGACTCCACCCTCTGCTATCTGTGCGGGTAGATAAGAAGACTATTCATTCACAGAGCCCATGGGGATTAGTCAAAACTAGCAATTCGTAAATTCTGGTTTGGGCAGAAAGCCAAGGGCTCTAGGGAGGAGACTGGGAGACACTTTGTGCATCCTTCCTGCCATCAGCCTTCTAGGTGAAGGACTATGTTCATTGTATTTGAGTTCACCTGGCTCATCTGGGCTGGAGCTATTCTTTGCGGGTATACATGAACTTGCTTTGAATCTGGGCATATTTGTAGTTATACTCTCTCTATGGAGAGTGACATTTTTTATTTTCCAGTAACCTCCTTATTTCATGGTCTACAGGCCAAATCCAGTCCACAGTCGATTTTTATAAACAAAGCTTTATTGGAACACAGCTGCATTCATGTATTCATATATTGTCTGTGGCTGTTTTCCTACTAGAACAGTAAGTAATAGAGGCTACATGGCCTGCAAAGCCTAAAATATTTACTCTCTGGGCCTCCCCTCAAACTTCATTTCTTTGTAGTGATATGTGCAAACTCAGCGCTGAGCACTTGGCTGCCCACCGTCTCATTCAATCCTCACCATGTCCCTAGAAGGTGGCCGCTGTGAGGATGCCCATTTCACTGGTTAACTTATTTGTCGAGAGCCTTTGACCACAGTAGGCAAAGCAAACAGAATTGTTGCCTTAAGTCAGCTTCCAGTCTTTGTTCGCTGATTCAAGGCTACTGAGCTGTGGCCAGAGCTACTCTCCCCTCTCACCTTGAAGAAGTTCCTCCAAGTGACCCCTGCCCCATCTTCTTTTTCTGGAAGCCCGTGACTCCCCCCAAAGAACCAACATACTCATAGAAAATTCATGACACTAAGCTATCAGAAGGAACACCCTTGTTCCCAACAGGCCATAGCCACATCCCACGGACCCACAGGAGTCAGGCCCAGAGGTCATCGCCTGCTGATGATCCTCTGGGACAAAGGGACTGGTAAAGAGCCCAGGCTGAGCCACCCACAGCCGTGGTGGGGTCTCTGGGCCTCATTGGGGCAGGGTCTTCCTCTGCCGGCTCCTCACCGATGAGGTGCTAAACGAGGTCTGCACCCCTCCACGGAGGGTGGCTGGGATGTCCACCATCCATGGCACCGTGGGCTTTGGTGGCTCTTCCCTTTGTCCAGCACCTTTGGAGGAGCCCGCTTTACTCTCCTCTTTGTCTGACATGACCCGTGCTAAAAAATGCTCACAATGAGAAATTGCTGCGTGGGAGGAAGACAAGACGGTAGAGGAGGCCTGGCCGGGCGGCCTAATTAGGAGGCTGGCAGAGCGGGCCTCCGCAGGAAGCCCAGATCATTAGCTCTGGCACCAAGCTCACCCCCAGCCCCACCGTGCGCCCCGCTGCCAGGCGGGCACCACGTGGACCCTGCTCTTGGCTGCCACAGCAGAACAGATGTCCAGAGAGGGGGGTGGATTTTGTTTTTGTTTCATGTTTTTGTGTTTGGGGGGATTTTTTTTTAAGCCATACATGACCTCATGCCAGAGGTTTCTTGTGCCAAGATAAAGGTTTCTGGTGGGTCAAGGAAGCAAGACGAGTTGAGGGAGATCTAAAGAACGCTTGTGTGGTTTCTCAGGCTGAAAAATAGGCTCAGGAGATGTCAAAAGAAGCTGGATTGCTCTACTGTAATTTAAAAAGTTGACCAAGGGGTCCTGTCCAACGTTGACTTCAGTGGCAGTGGGAATGCTCCTTCAGAATCTGCCCGGCCCCTTAGCCCACACATCCCTGGGCACTGTCAGCCTCTCAATCTGTCTACTTTCCTGTATGTCTGCTGCTAGAACCCTGATCCCAGGACCGTCCTTCTTCATCTACATCAGGTGTTCCTGAGGGTTCATTATAGCCATGTGTATATGATCACGTGAGCTCACGTATGTATGAAACGCCATAGATGTACACAGAAATCCCTTCCCCTTGTAGTCCAAAATGCAGAAGTGACTCTTCTATTTCATCGCTGGGAAACCTGAGGAGGGGGAAATTGTTAAATGTGTCTCTGGATATTTTAGGGTAAATGGAACCAGATTCCAACATTTCAGTGTAGACGGCCTGCATTCTATTCAGGACTCCAAGCAAATGCAGACCATATTGCCTACCCAAAAACTGGGGCGTGTCAATTACCCAGCCAAAGGATGGACTTTTTAAAAAACTCAGAGATGCTGTGGAAAATCCAAGATGTACCATCCCTGTACCTATAGAACAGTATAATTTAGTTAACTTTCTAAAATTGAATTAATGTAGCAAACCCAGCCCGCACAACTTGGCAGAGAAAGTAAAGGTACGTAGCTTCTATTTGGGGATTGGCTTTGAAACAGAGACCACATGACATCAAAACATTCAATTAAAATTTCATTTGTCCAGATGTTTGACCATGTAATGCCAACAACTGGTTTGACTAATGCTTTAAATTTCATTGACCAGATGTTTTGGTGGTAGGTGTCTTAATGAGTAAGAGAAGCGTTTGTGGAATTGAATCAAATTTCCCTGGGAATAGCCAGCCTCACTGGAAACAGGGACTCAGATGTTGTTACTGCAATTAGCCAGAGCTTGCCAGAGGTTCTAAAACCATCTCACTTTCTTCCTAGTCCTTTAGGAAAATGCACTCTTCATCGGCTAAGTTCCGAGAAGGCAGACTGAGTCTTAACTTGGGCTCTCCTAGAAGCAAAAAGTCAAGGGCAAATTAAGAAGGGACAGGTAGGGCGCCTGGGTGGCTCAGTGGGTTAAAGCCTCTGCTTTCGGCTCAGGTCATGATCTCGGGGTCCTGGGATCGAGGCCCGCATCGGGCTCTCTGCTCAGCAGGGAGCCTGCTTCCTCCTCTCTCTCTGTCTGCCTCTCTGCCTACTTGTGATCTCTCTATCTGTCAAATAAATAAATAAAATCTTTAAAAAAAAAAAAAAAGAAGGGACAGGTAAACCAAACACTGGTTAAACACAGACAGCGTAGTTTTTCCACCAACAGAAAGTAAATGGAAAAAAAAAAAAGTAAATGGATTTGGGGTCAGAGGTCTCAGATTCAAGGTCAGGTATATCATTCACTTTGAGTATGATAATAAGAACATCAACTTCTCTGGAGGGCTCACTGTGTGTTCAGTGCTCCACGAGGATTTGTTTCTCCTAGCTCACAATGAATCCTTTATCTATTTCAGAGGCCAGAAAGTCTTGGCACCAAAGCCTTAAGTAACGTGTCCAGAGTCACCCCACTGGGAAGTGTCAGAGGTGAGACAGGTTCCCAGGCATTCTGGCTCAGGCCCTAGACTGTGTGATTCAGAACTTGTGAGACCCCCAGTCTCCTCAGCTCTGAATCCAGTGAATGTAGCACCTGTCTCAGAGCGAAGCCAGAAGGGAGTCAAAGGAAGAAAAATGGGGACGTCAAATGAATTCAAAAAGAATGAGTGGTAGGAAGCCACGTCCTGAGCCGATATCTACGTGGCGAGAAGGAGGCAGCCACACATATATGTAGTGGAAAGCATTTAGGCACAGGAAATAAGCAGTGCGAGCCTTCAAGGCAGGCATGAGCTTGACACGTTATGGGAACAGAAGGAAGCTCGGCAGCTAGACTGGAGGGGCGTGGGCAGGCCAGCAAAACCGGGGATGTGCGTCCTCGTGGACCTTACGTGAGTTTGCAGTGGAGGCTCTGTGCACTCTGGAAGCAGGGGGGACTTTGAGCAGCAGGGTCTCTTGATCTCCATGGGGTTTTCCAGAAGTTTACTCCGGCTTCACCGTTACAGTGGTGAGACAGGCCGGGAGGCTATGGTAGACTCTCGGGACAGATGACGGCAGTGGCACCAAATGCGTTTGGATTTGGGGAGATGCTTGGTGCCGAGCATTGCTGTGATTTAGGGTCTCGATTCCAGGCCTGACAAGCCTGGGTCTGGCCCAGGAGCAGGCAGGACAGACATCCAGTAACACCCAATGGATGCAGCTGCCATTCATTTGGGGCACATGTGAAACACGAGGAAAGATGGAAGTAGGGATGAGAAAGGAGCAGCAGTGATGAGGAAGAGGGGGAGGAGGTGTTGGAGGAGGAAGAGGAGGAAGATGGAGGGGAGGGAGGAGGAAGGAGGAGGGAGG